>VZRF01009225.1:37289-129877 GCA_013396875.1 Vireo altiloquus | reverse complement strand
GCCCGGGCAGCATTTTGGAGGGAGAGTGGCTGAGGAGAGGCTGGGGGGAGATGTCCCCTTGGGCGGCCCCATCCGCAGGGAGCGGNCGGTTTTGGAGGGAGCCCGGCGCGCTGGGGGCGGGGATGCCGGCCGAGCAGCTTGGCGGGCTGACCCCGACCGCCCGCCTGCGCCGCACCCCGGCAGGTCCCGGCTCCCCCGCCCTGGCCCTGGGAGCGGGGTGCCTGTGGGGACACCCCCTCACAGCCCCGGTGCCTGCGCTGGGGGGTCCCGCTGAGGGGTGTCCCGCCGGGGGGTGGGTGTCCCCGCGTGTGAGGCGCCGTCCCGGCAGCCCCTTCCTTCCCCCTCAGGTTTTGGAGGGAGCCGCGCTCTCAGCCAGGCGGGAGCGCGGCGGGGCGGGGCGGCGGTCCTGCCCCTCCCGCGCCCCCTCAGCACCCTTGGGAGCGGGTGGGTGTCTGATCGGCCCTTCGGGAGGGAAGGGAGGGCGGCGACGGTGCCCCCAGCCCAGCCTGACCCCGGCACAGGCCGCCGCCGCCTCCCCGCTCACTGGAAATTGGCGCGGAACCGGCGCGGCGGGAGCGCGGGCGGCGGCGCCTGGCCCGGCCCATCGTGGCCCGGCCATCCCGGCAGGTGTGGGGGGCATCGCCCCGGAGGGACCGGCAGCGGCAGAACCTGTGTCTGTGTGGGTGCCTGGGATGGAGAGTGTGGGGGGACTAGAGGGGTCACAGCCCCAGGGACTCCCCACATCCCCTTGTGTGGGAAATGTCCCTTTATAACTTCCCTGCCCCCACCCCGAGGCAGCCTGAGCTAAACTGCTGGCATACCTGGGCACCCTGCAGCAGACATGGAGCTGCATGTGCCCATATACCACAGTCATGCTCTGCTTGGGCATTCCTCAGGCCAGTGGAATACTTGTGCCCTTCTGTTTGAGCCGTGTAGAGCGTGCTGCTCTTTGTGATGAGCTGAAGATACAAAGCAGGGAACCTAGTTCTAATTTTGTGAGGATGCACTAACTGAGCTTATCCCATTACTTTGATCCAGGTAGAGATCTTGCAGCCCAAAGAAGATGTCAAGACGCAGGTAAGATGTTAGCATTGCACTAAGATTATACGTACTCATCTAACAACTGTTCCTCTCCTAAAGTCTAATGACTTTTTACTCTTTGCTCTTTGCAGTAGCCGTTTGCAAGCCAAACAGCAGCAGCCACTGTCCTGTCAAGAAGAGGCTCCACAAGAACTGCAAGCACTAGATTATCTCCAGACCAGAAAAAGGAGAACAACAGAGGTGAGCAATTTGAGCAACTTGGAAAGTCGAATGATTCTGAAAGCTCTCCAGTGCATTTGGATGGGACAATCTTTACTCTGCCAAGTTATAAAGTGGGGCAGGGGTAACAAGAGTTTGCCTGAGCTTTAGGTGGGTGTGCTGGCCACTGTCAGTGTATTGATGTGTGTCTCTCTTCTCAGCAGGAGATTAAGAAAAGAGAAGATGGGAAAATTGCTAAAAAACATCAATATGAAATTAAGGTAATTCAATCCTGAATACCCTATCAGACTGGGTAAGGATTTATGTTGGTCGGTGTGAAGTCATGTATTCCACACTAAAAAGTATTGAATAGGGCAAGTTAGTTTTTAATATCTGAAAATACAATGGGAGCTTAGCACCTTTTTATATGTTTTTGCTTTTTTACACATGACTTTGTTGCAGATAAAAGATCCTTCAATGTAAAACCCACTGCAGAGTAAGGTTAGGTGAAAAAAAGAGAATAACCCCAGATATTTCAGAACAGTTCCATATTCAGAGCAGGTAAGGCCTAGAGGCAAGTCTAAACAAGATCACTGCACTTGTTTTAACTTTAGGTGTGGTTTCACGGCCATTTAGTTAAGATTCATAACCATGCAGGCCATCTTTACTTTCATTTAACAGTTCTTTTGATTATTTGAATCAATTTAGGAATCTGTTTTCACTAACACAGGAAACTCTTAAAACTGACTGGCCTTATAGTTTTCTATTTTAAAGCAGATTAGTAAAATATTATAACTTTCTCTTGCAAACAATATTGTTTGCAGTTATTCTGTTTTTAAAGTAATGAGACTGACGGCTATGGTGAAATGAACTCTTCTGATTGTGAAGTTGTCTCTGTAAATCTTGAGTGGGAAAAAATGCTGCATAAGTACATCAGCTGTACCTGGGGTGAAACTTTGTGTTACAACCTAACTTTGCTGAAAGGGGGAAATCTGCTTCCCTGTCTCTTCCTTGATAGCTAGCCATGCACTCCATCCCCTGCCTTGCTCCCTTCTTTGAATGAGGCAGTATGCAGGTTCATCTTGCTAATTTGGCACCACAAAATAATTTAATGTTCTGCCGAGTTAGTGAGTTAAATCAACCCAGCAGAGGGTCTGACAAGCATTGGGGTGGAACTTGGGCGGTGAAGATCACAGGAGAGAAGGAGGAGTAGGATCTTCCTTTTCTCTTGGCTGCATGTGTTAAGGTAAATTCTGCTGGGATATGTAACTTTGCTCTTGGGTGCTTTATAGTCTGGCTATAAATAGGTTTAGATATACTAAGGGAATCCCATGTAGTTTACCTTGCGAGTCAGCTATAGAGGAAAAGCTTCTGTATTCAGGCTGCCCCTCTGTTGCCATTCTTTGTGAATGGGATTCTCCCTCAACTTCCCAGAGAATAATTAAAGTTCTGTGTCACCATTTTGAAGGCTGTTGGCCATTGCATATACTCCAGGGATTTGATATCTCCTTACTCATATTGGTTACGTACAACCAAATAAGCATTACTGAAACAAGTTGTAGTTAACTACAGTAATCTAGAATTCCTTCTCTGAAGCTTTCTGCATGAATACCTTTGCACACTTCTTCATTTGAGTCATTGCATCCCATATTTGGCATTGGCAAGCTGTGAGAGTTCACAGCTGCTGCATGCTCAATGGGTATCTAGCTCTGGAGCTGAGATGGGTGGCTCCTCTCTGGGGCACTAAACTGGAAGATAACAAGTTGCTGAATTTCCACTGACAGTAGAACCTCCACCCCTCCTTTCTTTTCTCTCCAAATAGATAAATAGATAGGACTAGCAACCTAATGTCTTATGTTTTAGTAGCAATTAATATCTTTGCCTTTTGTACTGTAACTGAGCTTTTCAGGTAATGGATAGGCTACTTGTGGGTTCATAAGCTAAAGATGGTAATTTTCCTCAAAGCTGAGTTCCCAAATGCATCCAATCTATTTATACATGTTCCATCTTGACTATGGAAGGTTTCATTGGCATTTAATTTTCATCTCTCTTGGTTTCAGTACTTCAATCAATGCTGAGATCCAGAAAGACTAATGTACTTTACATATATTGTTGCTGTTACTGTAATCTACTCATTGCCTTTCTTGCTCTCATAGTAAACTCAGCATTTAGAAGATACCTTGTTTATTTTGCAGAGTTGTTGGCCGCCCACAATAACAGGAGGCATCTCACCTTGCATAATTATTGAAACACCTCACAAAGAATCAGTAACCACTGACTTCTCGAGATTCAAAAAATACAGGTTCAGGAACCTCTTCATAAATCCATCACCTTTGCCAGAACTCAAGTAAGTTTAACAGATGCAGTAATTGTTAATGTCTTATGAAATATGCTGAACTACTCTAATAAAATCTGTTGTGTTGTGCTTATACAATACACACCTCTCCTTGTCTCCTCATCCCACAGAAGATTTGATGTAAGAAATTCTCTGGTTTGTTTGGGTATTTTTTTCCCCTGATCTTATAAACACACCAGATAGATAGTTTTCACCTTTCAGAGCTGTCCTTTTATAACTTAACACTGGACACTCCAAGTGGTTAAGAGCACATAATGGTTACCATAAGTTTCTTTCAATGCTGTTGGAACTGAGTGACTAAAAAATATTACACAAATTTTCTTGAAGAACTTGAAAATGTTCAAATAAATTTGTGGCAATATCACTGTGCAGGTAGCTTGCTAATGGAATGCAATGTCATTGGTGCAGTCACAGTTTTAGAAAGTTGCCCTTCTGCAGAGAGATAGCTATTTTAAATAGCTCTTCTAAATTATAGTTTTCAATTTCAGAGTTTCTTAGACATTCAGGTGTGTTAGATGAGTACCCAGCTGCTCTTTGTATCAGCCTGGGGTTTAATGAAAGAGGTGGTAAATTTACTGCAATGCATTAAGGAAAACTTATGCCTAGGTGAATGAGAAGAGAAGCAGAACATGAAGCATTACTTTAAGAGAACCTTTCTAGATATACCTTGGGGTTTTTTTTTTCTTTTAGTCTGGCCCAAACTTGATCAGAACTGGACATGCAGGGTGAATTTTTGCCTTAAATACATGTTCAGATACAGAGTTCCATGCAAGGTGTTTTAATCCTGTTGTTGACAGGCATCTGATAAAGCTGAGCTCCATCCTTTCTGATTAGCCAAATAAGAGGATAATTTACTTCTCCTGCCTTCTCCATTGTTTCCTAACTGCTGTAGGAAGATCATAACTGATTTCTCCATGCCTTTCTGCTTAAATGGGGAGAGTTGTGCATTAAACAAGCAAATATCTCCCCAGCTTTTAACTTATGATGGCAACAGAATGAAACTGACCTGGGTTAGAATTTGTAGGCAATATCAGTGATCAGCTATGTCTCTCTGCTTCTGCTTGGGGAAAGATAAATACAACTCCAACAACTTCAGTAGGAAATCATAATTTCATTGGTTAACACGCTGTTCTTCTTAGTACCTGCAGGATGAGAAGTGCATCTTAAGAAAAAGCCCATATCAATTAATAATAACAATTACAAATAAAACCATATTGATGATACAGGCATCATCTTCCCAAACAAACTGGAGTACTAATAAATTATAAGTTAGCAATAAAAAAGAACTCAATTTTTCTATAAATAGCTTGCTTTTGAGCCTTGAAGTAAGCTAGGAAATAAAGGGATGGAGTGACTTCTAAACACTATCTCAGTGTTTTTCTCAAGCTAAACTGGACAACTTCATGTATGCTTTGTGTTTCCTGGGGAGGGCTTGGTTTTACCTTGCTCTCTGAATGGCCACTGAACTAGGCAAAATAGCAAACTCTGGTTGCATGTGCAACTTTGGGAGGCACACATTCAGTTTTACTGCCTGTTCTGTAGAAATGGACTCGCTGACAATGTTGGCAAGCTGCTGTTGTGGTGTAATGGTGTGATGTAAAACGTTCTGAGTATTCCTACAGTTTTCCAATTACTGTAAGGATTGTATAGTATGCAGAATTTTTGTTTCTGAATGTCTGTAAACAATAAATAATGTTTTTACTTTTTTTTTTTGTGAATTGCATATATAGTTAATAATGCTTTCTGTAACTTTATTCCATAGCTGGGGAAATTCCAAAGATGTCTGGCTCAACATCCTGACAAAGGAGAACAGATACGCTCACTGCAAACACTTCACATCACTACATTCCAGTTTGCAACCTCACATGAGGTCGATACTGCTGGACTGGCTCTTAGAGGTGTGTACTTTTAGTTACTTTGCCATGTGTTGTGCCTGTGAAGTAGGCAGGTAATAGCACAGCTTTTACATAAGAATCTAATAGCAACATGTACAGTTATAAAAAATGGCAAAACTATTTTGCAAGAGAACAAGTGACTGTTTTTGATCCTCTTGGTGAGCTACATCCAGGCCTTTGCAGGCAGGAGGTGCTGAACTTTCCCCCCAGGACAGTGAGCAATAGTATTTAACTTTTGCTCTTGATACACTACTTCCTGCAAGGGAGAGTAATCTAGTTTTGAGACACTTGTATTAAAATTGCTATAGACAGACCAGTTATAGATCTCTAACTTACAGGGTAGACTGTATTTAAGCCATGAGACAACTGCTTCTGTATTGAGGATTTATGACCTTGACCATGTCAGGAGCTCTTGAGTGTCAGCCTCATGCTATTTTCTGATTTCATAGTGAATTTTCAATTTTATCATATGAAGAGAGCAGAATATATCAATGGCTGATGGAAATGTTCTTCATATAGACAGAATCTTATGTGAAAAGTTTACAAAGAAATCCTATTAGCAAGGAATTTCAAGGAAAATGAAAGTTGAGTGTTTTTTTAATACACTAGGAATAAAAAAACTATTCCAGTTGTGTGCTTCACTAGTTCCTCTAATGTAGAGTTTACATATCACCTTTAAATTGGTTTGTTGCTTTTTTTAATCTTGAATTAGGAAATAATTCGATTTCCAAACAAAAATATCAACAAGGGTCTTGCTGTTGTCCAGCTCAGTGATTCTATATGCCACAGTGGCTTTAAATCACAGCAACTTTGAGACCTCTCCAGTAGCTCCTAACACTCTTCTGTAACATTATAACTGAGACACTGCTTAACATGACCAATGACATGTTATTATGTTTGGGAATTACACTTCCATAGAAACTGTGCCATTTATTTATGGATGGGCCTGGTTATACAGTTTTAATTCTGAATCTTCTTTGGAGCAGTCATTAATAGTATCAGAGTAATGCATCAATTATCAGGCAACTATGTCAGGTCTAAAAGACAGGGGCTGTGCTATTTCCGCTGATCAGTTGCATTTTTGATGGTCATGAAGGGCTTTAATTTGCAAATGAGGTTCCAAACTCATTTTGGGAGATTGCTTGTAGTAGTGAGATTTTATTTTGACGTTGTATCCAAGTAAAATAATGAAGTAAAATAAGAATAGATTGGGATCTATTTTTTGGATACTCTTTTCTGTTCCTGTTCTTTACCACATATAGATTGTAAGTAATTTATAGATACCTGACTGCTTCCTAGTTGTGAAAGAGGTATGGAGTTGCAGATGAGCTGGAGATGTGGTAGCCCCTCCCAATTCAATTAGAAATTAGATGAAAAAGTAGAGCTCTCCCTAAGATCTCCCGGTCTTGCCACTCTCCTTTCTTTTTTTGTTGAACTGGCATTTGAAACACTTTGATACAATGCGAGTATTAAAAGTTCTCCCTGCCAGGGAAACCAGCAATGGGATGGAGCAGATGGCGGCTCCTGCAGTTTTGTTCCTGCTTAGTGAGCCTGTCGGTGTGCCTGAGGGGCTGCAGGCAGTGCTCCTGGCCTGCCAGCAGAGCCCACTCCAGCAGGAGCTTCCAGGCTTATTTGCTGTAGAGCCGAAGACTTTGATTTTTTAGTGGTTCTGCCCTGGGACAGACCTGCTGGAAACTCAGTGAGGGTTTGGCTTCAGCGTGAAGCTTGAGCCCAGAGCATTCTTAATCAAGGTAATTAGTGTGTGTATGTGTAGGTGTTGCTGTTTTTTTCCTCAACAGGCTTTTTTCTTTCACTGGAAAAATGGTTACTATTTAAATGGGGAAAAGTATTTTTTGCAAGTTTGTTAGTACATCACGGGCAATTCACGTTTAGGTGGGAGCATAAGGAAATACCATTTCCAATCCCATGCTAACCACTGCATCCTACCATACCCTAGGTATGTGAAGCTTTGTGTGTGCAAAAGATGAAACTGCATTTTGCTGTTATAGCTTGAATACTGCAATGTGTGTACACAGAGTTTTATAATAGAAAATTGAATTGCTTTTTTCCCCCTGTTGTAGGTGTGTGAGGTATATGCACTCCACCGGGAAACCTTCTACCTAGCTCAAGACTTCTTTGATAGATTCATGTTGACACAAAAGAACATTAACAAGAGCATGCTTCAGCTCATAGGAATTACCTCATTATTTATTGCTTCCAAACTTGAGGTAAGAAACTTAGTTACAGGGAGGAGGATGTTGAATTTGGAGTAACTAAAAAGACAGTGATAACAGTTATTTCTTGTCTGAATTTTTGAACTTGATGTTGTATGTACAACAGTGAAGGTCAGCAGGGGAAATTTTTTTTTCTTCCTTCAGTTGTGCATTTGTCAGTCTCTTGGAGTGTAGTTTTTGTCCTCTCTTTCTCCAGCAGCAGGGAAGGAGACCACATAAATATAAAAGGCATGCAAATGCTAGAAGCAGTTTTGTTTTGTCTTTTCCAAATATATAGCAGTTGGCAAACAATCTCAGGAATGGGTGTGGGACTTGAACAAAACCAAGCCTAAGTCTCAAACTGCCTGCACATCAGGCTGATATCCTTATGATATCCTCCATTTAGTGAAGTGTGAGTCTTAAGCGCAGCCATGGTGACACCTTACATTGGGTGCTACATCCATGGGCCAAGAGCATCATTTTGTATAGCGTATAGTAGGCCAGACTGACAGGAAAACTTGGGATTAAGCTGTTATCTTGGAACCCTCAGATCTCACTGTTGTTCCCAAAGCAAGGTTTTGCACTATGAGGTTGTTCACCTGTCCTAAGAAAGTGTGTGGGGCCATAGTGGTCGCAGAGCCAGCTGGTAGGGAAGAAGTTTTGCTGGCAAGCTCTCTTACTTACACACCTAACTATGCTTGACCCCAGCTGGCGTGACTGGATTAGCAAATTTCCGTAACCATCTCTGCACCATGGAGTTTGACAGTTGCAGTGGCTGGTTGGGNCTTTTTTTCTTTTTTTTAATCTATGTGATTACATCAGCACTAACACTGCAGGTAACCTGTACCAGATAGCCATCTGTATGAGAATTGGGATGATGTATGTTTTTACAGCATTGGAATGGCTGAATAGAAAGAGCTATAAATGAAAGGGTGTTCTGATTTCTTGATCAGCATTTATTTCCCCAAAAGTTAAAAGAGTTGCAGTAAGTCCATTGAATTAAGCAACAGATGTTAAAACCCAAGTAGGTTATATGTTATCTCCTTATCCTGTATGTTTGAAGTCACTCCATAAAATGAAAAAATTACTGTTGTAGCGTAAGAAATGTTAATGTGGACAGAAAAGTATTTCCCAGTATTTTCTCAACCTTTCTTAGAACTGTAAGACACATTAATCTTCATTTTCCCTCCCTTTAAAGGAAATCTACGCTCCTAAAATACAGGAATTCGCTTATGTCACTGATGGTGCTTGCAGTGAAGACGATATTGTAAGAATGGAACTTATTATGTTAAAGGTAATAATTTGCTGTGTTTCTAAGTGCTGGGTGAAAGACTCTCTAGCTGAGGCTTGTGTTTTAATGTCACTTATTTGCTTAGAAAAAGGAACTTGTCCCTGTTTCTGCACAATAGTGAAGCCTTTGTTCTGTGTGCAGAGAACCTCTGATGGGGTGCAGTCCCTGACTGGTAGAAGAGGGCAGGTTTCTCATGCTTGGGTGGATGTAAAGGCTCTTAACAGTGCAGCCAGGCTCAGGCAGGCTGGAAGGCTGTCACTGTAATGTACCTGCCAATGTCCCTTACTGTCCAGGAACAGGGGCTTCTGGAGAGACAGGCTAAGACCTCACACTGCTCAGTGCTCCTTACGTGGGAAAGGATCCATCATTACCAGCACAGGACTCTATACATTTATTCTTCCTTAATAGAAATGAGCTGCAGGTTCATGCAGCTAGCCCAAAAGCTTGAGGAAATAATATTAATTTCCCAGCTTCTCAATTGAGAAGGTACAGAAAATCCAACTGCACAGCTTAAGGGATACAGATTTGTGCTGATCCTAGCACAGCCTTTTCAAAAAGCAGTGAGAATGCAACCTAAAAAGAATATTTGTATTTGAAATTGTAAGTAATCTTTAGTGTCTTTTAAGGATATGTGCAATAATCTCAGGGAAGGATTAGGAAGAAATCAGAGCGCAAAACTATGCTTGAGTGGTTTAAGGTACTTAACTGTTTGTTAAATATTTGCAGGCTTTAAAATGGGAACTCTGTCCAGTGACAATTGTCTCTTGGCTGAACCTCTATCTTCAAGTGGATGCTCTGAAGGATGTTCCAAAAGTGCTGCTACCTCAGTATTCTCAGGAAAAATTCATTCAAATAGCCCAGGTAGGTAGTAAACTGTTGGAAGAGGGTTCCTGGGGCAATGACAAGCACAACTGAACATTACATCTTGAAAGTCCCTTTGTTCTAAGTGTTCCCTTGTTTCCCCTCACCTGTTACTTTGTTAAGGAATGTTCAAGTTTGAGTCCACCAAAGAAGTTCTGTTTTGAGGACAAATACCTCTGTGTTTCCTGTCTCCCTGCTTTCACATACTTTAAGACTTTTCTGTATGCTGGAAAAATAAAAAATTCATCTTATTTCTTTAATCACTGTGCACGCCAGCATTCTGTAAACAGCAGTGCCAGCTCTGAGGGGAAGGTGGATAATTTCAGACCCTGGGCTGTTTTCACCTGTGTTGCCTGTAACAGTGTTTCTGTGTAATTGCCAAGAAGGCAGCCTGGGGAGTGTTTTGACTATTTTGGAAGTGCTGTGGTTCAGTTTGAATGGGTATGTGTTGTGCCCAGCCTCAGAGAGGCTTACTGAAGCTGGGTAGCTCTGTGGTGTAAATACTGCACTAGGTAGTATTTAAATGTAAGAAAGTCCTTCCTGGAGCTCAGCCTTGTTCTGGGGCAGAGGCTGTAGGAGGACTGCTGTGTGCATAGCCCTCTGTGAGAAAGGATCATGCTAAAGGATCAGCTTGTTAAAATTTGTTACTCTTCATGTGCTTAGCTTTTAGACTTGTGTATACTGGATGTGAATTCTTTGGACTTCCAGTACAGAACATTAGCTGCTGCAGCGCTCTGCCACTATACCTCAATCGAAATAGTTAAAAAAGCTTCAGGTAAGATGCCTCTGTAAAGCTCGGCCTTGTTAGGCAGGGAATTCTGGAAGATGTCACAGGCCCAAATCTGCTTAAGAGGGTATTGGTTTACCAGGCTGCCAAAGACTAAAACCTACAAGGACACTAATTTGTTCTATGGGTTTTTTTCCTTCTGATTTCACTTCCTACCACTATTTCAGATGTTACAAAGACTCAAAAGAAGGAAACATCTTCAGCAGTGGAGCCTTTGCTAAGGAATTAAAACATTTATTATTCTTGCTTTTGGGCTAGTATTTGCTCTATGACTTCCATTTGTTTAGGGGATCATTAGCTATACATTTGTCCACTTTTCCTCCTGATATGTAGTTCACAAGCAGTCGTGCATGGCTGTCAGCAGCACCCAGTGTATGTTTTTATAGCATGACCCACAATCTTGTGTTCAAGCCACAAGTCACTTCAGCCTCCTCCCCTGGAAAGCAGCAGCAACCCTTGTGACCTCCATTCACCCTCATCAGCCACTGCCCTTTTAAGTTATAAGCATAAGGAAATGTTGGCTGTTTCGGGGGGATGTTTCTGAATTTTTATCTGCAGTATTATTTATTGTGGTTTTTAACTCATGGCTATATTGGAACACTTTGCAACTCCCTCATGATTTCTAAATACGTTCCTGTGTTCTACCCTTTAGGCTTAGATTGGGACAGTATTTCAGAGTGTGTACAATGGATGGTTCCTTTCGTGAATGTGGCAAAAAAATTCCCTGTGAAGCTGAAGAACTTTAGGAAGGTTGCAGCAGAAGATCGACACAATATCCAGACCCACACCAATTATCTGGACATGCTGGTATGTGGTTTGTGGATGTGCAGTTCAGACAGCTGAGAGTGCATTACACATCCCTTGTCCTGAGGCAGCTGAGTGGCCAAAGCACTTCTCTGCTCGCACCTGGCCTGGCTCACCACCGCCAGTGAGTGTCCAACCACTAGTGATGCTATAAACAACACGTGATTTACCCTAACACTCACTCCCAGGCCTTAAGCAAACATTTGCAGCAGCAGTATTGGAGAGGTGTATATAAGAGAATCATCTTCACTTTGTTATGTAATGTCACTTTGGTTTTCTCAGTATCGTAACTCTCTGGAGTGCTTGAATTGTATGAGGGACGGGAGGAAGCACTGCTGCCTCCTACTGACACAAAAAAGTAGACCTTGTCACAGGTATTAACTGTTGTCTTCTTCCCCTAATATACAGGAAGAAGTGAACAGTGGAGTGGCGTCTACTGCCCCAGGGCAGTTATCACCTGTGTCAACAGGAGGAATAATAACCCCTCCCAAAAGCACAGAGAAGAAATGAAATACAGTCCAATGTCACGAACAGATTCAGAAACAGGACTTGGTGCTTCAGAACAGGACCACACTAAAAGTGACTCATGTTCTTTACTGCTATTCAAGACTTGGGCAGTAAAAGATAGAACAGATGGGAACTGAGAAAAGCATCCTCCTACAGACTTGACAAAAAGAGCTCAGCTGAGCATTGCACCCTGCTATCACAAGAGCCTGTACCATGACTTAATGGTGAGAACTGAATTCTTAATTTACGAATTTCAAGAACATTTGTAATAGGGCTGGGTGGTAAAACCTGTCCACTCACCTTACATGGCAGACTAGCTTTACTTTGGGTTAGATGAGCAGGAGAATATTGACAGCTTGTACGCATTACCTCTTCTTGACTCTTTTTCTTTCCTTGGTAAGGTCAGAGCTCACTCATGTCAGTTAGTCCCACCAGCTCAGGTGCAGTATTAGAGGCCCATGGGTAAGCAGTTCACGTCTCTGAAACCACTCTGCCTATGCAGTACAGTGCAGCCAGCCTTAATCCCAGCTCCACAAGAGGCTGATGAATTTAAAGCCCTTTGGGCCTGCCCTAAACTTCAGTTTTAGTGCATCACTGACCTCAGGTAGGAGTACCAGCAAAGAACCTGCTGCTGCAGTAACTCTAACTGGAAGAAGTACACTCCCTGGCCACCCACTTGCAACAAGAAAGAACAGTGTGAGAACTGGAGAAGGTATGGAATAAAGGGAGCTGCAGGTACTCTACAACCACTCACGTCATAGGAACAGTATTTTAAACTGTGGAGCTGTATGTTATCAGTGTTTATTATAAACAGCATTAACTACTGTGTTTTCATTGGACTATTCACTACCTCTGAGTCACTTCCGTGATGAAGGGCAGTACTGGGAAAGAAGGGTATCAGTCCTCCTCCCTCTTTCACGATGCTCCTATCTGTGCCTCACAGCCAGGGACAAGTGTTAGATGACACTGAGCAGCTCAGGAAGCTGCACCAGAGCATCAAGTGCCACCCACATCCACATTACACTCACAACAACTTGGTAAACTTGAATTCATGTCTTCAAACAAGCCATTGTGGAACTCGCTGCAGTTGCTTCCAGCCTTCTGTACAGTTTGTAAAAATGAGGGGTTTATTTTAAGATTTCACCTATTTCTAAGAAGAAAGATACTAGACTGTAAATGTTGTACAAAAATTTAAATGAATTTTAAAAAATAATAAAGTCTTGAAAGATTTTTTTCACTTTTACACATTTTGTAATTTTGTAAAACCTAAAAGTAAAGTTTTGCCATCGCTTGAAGAAACTTCTTTTTCCTTCTCTGTGCAGCAAGCTGTAGGACTTCCTCGGGATTGCTGGCGTTCAGCTCTGTCTGGCCAATGGCTTTTATCTTGAAACAAAAGAGATGCATGAGGCCTTCCAGTAAAGCGGTTTCATTTCAAGGCATTTTCAGCATTAGTTCCATGGGTGATGGATTTCTGTAACATGCCCTACCACCCCACGCCTACAACTTTACATAAGCACCCAGATTCTAAAAGAATTGTGTGACAAAACTAAAACGGGAATTGCAATCACCTTTTCAGAGGTGGTGTCAGGGAGAGAAAGACTCTAAAGAAATCCCACCACCCCCAAGCACCACTGGATTAACTTACTGCTATCTGCCGCTTGTCTGTCTCGCCTCTTTTGTGGTGGAGATCTGAGAACAAGTCAAGAAAAGCCACTTAGGTAGGTATTGGACCTTTCCCAGCTGTCAACATCCAGTATGTGTGGTATTCCAGCAAAAGGATACATGTCAAATACTCCAAGATGGTGACGTCCCAGATGTATTCATAGTAAGAATCCATGGCATCATGGCTGAAAGACAAGGCAGGTTAACTGACACAGTCACATACTGTGTTTAAGCATCTATAAACTTGTAACATTTACCTGTTCTGTTCCTGCAATGCCTTAAAAGCAGTTTTGTAGTCTACTTCTCTGAGGAACTGGCATAAAATAGCTACCTGTAAGGAGAGTCTCACAGTTACTCTGACAGCCTTAATTCCCCACAAACCAACCTTCCAAAAAATGCCTTGCTCATTCCACTCCTTTTCTAGACCTACTCTAGACATTGTTCCCAGGGCAAGCAAGTTCTGAGCACCTGAACACAGATCATTCTGACCTATCAACAGCAGCCATAGCTAAAAGAAAAAGGGATTTACTCTGATCAGAAGGGAGTGACTTGGCTTCCAGGTTTCCAGATGCATTTATGAGCTTTTAAAGCAGAGTCCAATATAAGCTTTACTTCTTGGAGAATGACTGATCCCATGGAACAGGCAATAGCACCTGCAGTTAGCATGAAAAACAAGGCCAGGTTCCTAACACCACCCCACAGATACTGTCTCTCTAAAGAAAAATAAAATCTATATTATCAGAGAAAAGTAGCAGAAAACACCCCCAGACTAATTCCAAGTATATGTTTATTTACTCATTAATTTTAGTTCTGTGGCTGTCCTAGAAGCAAAGGTAACAAAACCTACTCTACTGCAGATTGCCTTTCCAAGGAAAGTTGAATTCAGTCTTTTTTAAAGTTATTCCCTATATAAATATTTATAAACAAATGTTTTAGTTAATGCCATGTTTCACCTCTTACCTGGGTGTGACAATTGAGTAAAGAGCAACACTTGATCATTCTTTTTATCACCTACAGAAAGGTTAAAAACAAAACACATGTTCTGAAATGATTGTTTTGGAACACAAACTGCAATTTTTATTATTGTTTTCTTTTTTAATTCAAGGGACCAGCTAAATAACTGTCTACATTCTTCTACCCCCTAAAAACTCCCAGGCTTTAGCACATCCACTGGTGAGCATTCATCACTTTGGAGATTTCCAGCACAGTAGGAGCCAGATGTTTGCAGCAGCTCAGGTGAGCACTCCAGCACTGCTGGTGAGGCAGGGCTGCTGCACTGTCTGGAGCGGGTCTGGCCCCCAGCCCTGCCCAGTGTGGGGTGGCTCTGCAGGGGTGAGCCAGGGGATGGTCACACCACACACTGATTGTGCTCTGGGCTTTTCCATTTGCTCTACTCCACTGGTGTCCCAGAGTGCTTTCCCAGCACACAGCTCTGCAGGCTCTATGAACTAAGAGAAAAGCCTGTGATTCAGCAAATGAGAAGGTTCAGGTTTTTTATGGCTCTCAAGCAACAGGAAAAAGGAACGCTGAGGATGTGTATTCCTAAATGCATCAAGATGTAACATCTCACATGCTACAGGAATGTGTGTGTGCTGGACAGTATTGTCTCTATATAAAATCAGGATGTTGACTGAATTCAAAGAGAGATTTTTTGAAAATCCCACTTTAGCTTACCTGGTCTGTGTACACATCTGGTGGCACCATCTTATTAAAGAAGTCCGAGCATACAGCTCCTGCCTGCAGGTAATAGTGAAGGGCTGCGGAATACTGATTAGTTGCTGCCGAAGAAAAAAAGCAAAATAAGGTCTCAAAAGTAAATACAACGGTTATTTAATACTCAATTGTTTATAAAATTATTGGGATGCGTATCTCATAGGTGAATTCTACTGCCAAAGTGATTTGTGTATCATTGTTTAAAAAGCATGGACACATAGGAGGTGGTTACACAGTGGTGGATGGAAAAACTACACGATCAGGAAAACTAGCACCACAGGCAAAATTCTGCCCTTTGGGAATCACTTCTTATTTTTTCAGGTAGTTGATCTTGAATCCATCAACCTTAGAGTGGAAAAGTTTGTCTTCAGTGAGCTTAGCACACATGGGGTAGTGAAGGAGTTTAGCTGGTGTGAGTGAGAGGAACAGCACTCTCATGCTTCAGCACTACTCCTACTCCCAGCAAGCCCTTCCTGAGCTGCGGAGAAGGCAGCAGCCTCCAGGGGCTCTGTGGCAGGAGCAGCCTGTTTGCCCACATGGCTGCTGAAATACAGACCACTGCCACCACTCCAACCACTGTTCATTAAGTACCAGCTCTGAGGCGCCCTACGTCTATGTCCTCCTTCTGGGATGCTGCTGCACTTTGTACAGGCAATAAACACTGACAGACAGGTTTATAACCCTGAGTCACTCTCCCACATGTAGCATGACAGCAATGAACACTGGATTAAGACCCCTCCTCTCACCTCAGGGGTTATAAAGCATCTTCTAGACAAATGTGTCTCCTTTGGAAGCAACAGACTCACATTGCTGCACTACATCTTACTGCACACCACAGATATCCTTCCAGTCCAAAAAAAATTTGGAAATAGGGACTTTGCCTCTGTGATAGCCCAAAGCACCAGCAAGTAGATGCCAGAGGCACAGAACATACCGTTTTATTGCTAAAAAAGAAACATCTGGTCTGAAAGCTAAATTTCACTGAAGCAATCTCAACAGACAATTTAAGTGAAATAAATATCCAGCTACCTTTGAGTTTGGCTCTGGCCATGCCCCTCTAGCACATACACCTGGCAGTGCTATACCTTTCTGGCTCTATTTCAGTTTATTTTTCTGCACCTACCCCTCTGCACTCTTATTTACTCAAACTATAAAGCAAGCCCCAGGAAGTGACTCTAGATTGGGCAACTTAGCAATTTAGATTTAGCAAAGCATAGGATCACATAGGTTGGGCAAGATTTCCCCAGGCAACCACTGCCCTGGTGCTACCTGGGGTTGTCATAGTGCCCAGAATCTGAAAGCCTCTGTGTTGTCCCAGTTCTGCTGGTTGCTTCCTGCTGAGGAGCAAAGACAAGTACCAAGGAAGTGGCAGGTGAGAACAGAATGACAGGAAAGAGCTTCTCATCATAACCAATACCAGATAAGGAGTTCATGCTTCCTCATTTACAAACCCATGATACTTCCCTATATAAAATAAATTCAGTCTCCACTCTGCTCATCTCGTGCTCCAGTGCAGCTGATCTCCACATTTAAAAGCAACCACTACTCACAACTTTCCATTCACTTACAAAAAACTCAAGTGTCATGGGTTTGCACAATTACACGGCTTGGACCAACTGCACTAGAAAAATGAGGTTAAGGGTAACTGTAAAGTTCTCCTTACCCTAATAGCAAGTTTCCATGGCTTCTATCAGAAGCTCAGTCTATCAGTGGGCTTAGATAACCTCCCAGACAAATCCACTTACACCACTGCACCCGAAGATTTTAACCTCATATATCACTTAAACTTCTTTTCATAAAAGGAACTACAAGGAGGTTTATGTCAAACAGAGCAGCAAAGAATCTCTACACACATGTTAAAAACAGACATCAGTTTCACTTACCAAAATAAATATCTGCCTGAATAATTAACCAGAAGTGGTTGTTTGCATTGATAGTCAAGGCATAGCTGACCAGCTCTTTCACTGTAATAGCTACAGCTTCAAAGTCCACTGATTGAAGACTAAAGGAAAAAAGAAAGAAAAATAATTCCTAAATTATTGCTTTAGTTTTTTAACCACTAATTAGATTTCCCATCTAGTTTAAGTCCAAAGCACCTTGCATTAAGTGTGAAGCATAAATAACTCCAGAAAAGATTTCGTGTTGACTAAGACTACTGTTATTACAATACAATAAATCTGACAGAACAAATACATCCTTCACAGGCTTGAACAAAGAGCCAGAACTTTACAAGTGGCTGACACCACGAAAAGGTTCTGTGCAGGAATGTACATTCTCAGCCTCCAGAAATTTGAGGACAACATCTGAAACCACAATAAATTTATTCCAGCATCTGCATGAATGGCCAGACAGCAATCTTTGGAAAATTGGGGAACTAGCTTGGAAAGGAAGGCTGGGAATGGTGTGGCACAGTTTGGGCAGCCTTTCCCAAAGTTTCTGTGGAATTTTAATTTTCAAAACCATCGATTTTTCTCACCCTACTACTAAATTCTGGTAATAATGAAAACAACTTTCTTCTATTGACCTTATAATATGCATTGAAGCCTACATCAATAATGAGCCAACTACAGACAGATTAACCCCACTACACATTACACACTCTTTCATGAGAGTCATCTCTTCCAATGCATTCATGGAATCTAAACCAGATTTTGAGATCTCACCCCACAGAGCCTCTAAACTTCAGTGGAGAAACACAGTTCAACCCAGCCAAAATAAATCAATACAAACAATTTGCCACTTTCTATTTTGGCTATTATTCAAATACACCTCAAAAAATACCAGTGATTTCATAATAAAGTATTACATAGTTCACATAGTTAGATATAGCTCAATAAAGCACACAGCTAAAAAAACCCCAGTTTTTTCTTCTCCTCCTTTCCCATGTCTCCATCAGGACCATCAAATTAGGAGCAAAACTCCCCCTCCCATCAGACCAACCTTCCCAGAGACAGAATGGGGGCAGTGATGCCTTTACATGGAGAAATCACACTGACACACAGTAACTGGGACCAAACCCATCACACACACATGTTTTGTGAAAACAAGTCTTTTTCATCATCATCTTACTTGGGGATGGATGAGGGCCAGATAGAAATGTGCTCTGCTGCAATATCATTCACAATGTCTTCCTAAGAGAAGAAAGATGGTATGAGAAATCACAACAAGAAACATTTTAAGGAAACCAAGAAAGATTTAATGATGTATACTAACCCGAACATTATGAAGTTTGACAAACAGGGACAATATTGTAGTTAGGACCAATGGTTCCTGTAAGGGGAAAAGAAAAGTATTCCCATGAACTAACAAAATTCCACTTTCTTCCCTAAGCTTTAAAACTATGTAAGAAGTTCTGCTGTCATTATAATTTCCTACTGAATAGGACAATATTTTGTTAAGAGACCTGCAACACAAGGATACTGCAAGAATGTTTCTGTAGTAAGTCTTTAATTACTTCAGATTTTTCCAAATAACTCCTTGGATAGAAACTTTACTTTTGTTTTACACATCTTTATGTTGTTTCTGTGATTACTACCTAACCTTAAACTTAAGCTAGGTATACTACAACTTTCTATGCATTTACAAACCCAGAAGCTATAAACATTTTCCCTCCTTCTTACTTCTGCTGCTTAGTATGATGCATGTAGCAGCTTCTTTCTCCCTCCAAAAGGAATGCTTTGCTTCGTGACAGCTGCAATAAAATACACTCCCAATGTAAACAGATCTCCATCAGAATTCAGGGAAATTTTTTCACAAGCTATTCCACACTGATGTATGCCAGGTATAGCAAATTCAGATGTTTTTCAGCCATACAAAACACCCATATAACTGTTAGATTTTCTGGAGTTTAACACAGAAAGTTCAGAAAAATACTACACCAAAAGGAAGTTTTGGTTGCAAACACATTTTCAACACCTTTTGACTTACTGTGACTTACCCGAAGTTTTTTGATGAAGGACAACAGTTCACTCCTAAATTAGGAACACAAATACCCATGTAAGTAATCACCCACAACAAAGAATATATGCACGCTTAAAACAAGAGTCAGTAGAGCAAATTCTTCACCTGCCAAAATACCCCTTCAGTTCTAATTTTACAAATGCAGGGCATGTAAATGAAAATGCTCAAGCAGCCCATTCACTTGTGATACAGTTACTAGCAAATTTTACACTAAAACCAGGTTAAGTAAGAGGTATGTTCTTCCATCAAGCTATAAAAGGCATGAAAATCACAGAAGTCAACTGCTGACTCTAAAAGGGAAACCAATTGAACTGTATTGCAATACCCCAAAATAGGTTTCCAACAATCACCTAGAGACTTACAGAAGAGGGTATGCAGTGACCATTTATAATGTACTTCAATTTCCTTGCCACGAACATAAGAAATTGTTACCATAAGACAATCCAAGGACAATCTTTGGAAAAGTTTTCAGTGCTTCTTTTCCATAACAACAACAGGGTCACTGCCCTTTACTGTTTGAATCAGAGGGGCCAGGAACGGTTCAGTAACCTGGAGTACACCTGAACTCCTTTTCCTTGCCAGAGTACACAACTGGAAGCTCCAGCACATCTGTACCCTCCTACACCTGCCCACAGCAGCATAAGCAAATGCAGCTGGCCTTTAGCACATGTTAACCTGATTAGCTCAAGGAAGGCAGAGACACAGGCAAAAGTGTGACAGAGGCACCATTCCCAAGGGTTTAATGTGGAAAGCTGTTCAATATAATCATACACGCCAAACTGCACCATATTAAACAACTTATATGTAGGCTGAGACTTCAGAACAGGCCAACACCGAACTAACCAGAGTCCTGAATCAGTCAGCTGGGGCTAAGGCTGCCAGTGGTTAGGTGACTGACAGAGAAAACCTGACTGGAGTGATTTAATTTTCTTTCCCTTTGCAGAGCTTAGCTGAACCAGAATTTCATTTCAGAACTGAGTAACATTTAGCTTTAAACTCAGAAATAAAGCTAAGTATAGATACTCGTGCTGTGAGCTGTGTGCTTGTTACAGCTATAAAAGTATATAACTGACACAGAATAATTCTATTTGATGCAAAGCAGACACCTCCAGACCATCATCTACACTGCCCTCTGGATGGTCTTGACTTTACTGGAAGATCTGCACTGGTTATAATGGAAGCACAGGCATATATACTTCAGTTTCTGCATGGTGAGCTGCCTCCCACACACTCCTTCTCTGCCTCTGGAAAGGAAAGCTAACACATCCCTGCTAATACCCAACTCCCACAGCAGACAGGATTTTTATTCAGATCTTTAGCTGCTGCCATCACTCTGATAGTGGAATTCAGACAATTTTTGAAAGGAACATGGGATCAAACAAATCCTTCAACCCATCTTCAAAAATAATTTTAGAAACCATACCTGTACATAATACCCAGTGTAGACTCCCTGTGTTTTATCAAACTCACTCTTCCATCATTCCCACGTTTGTGCTGGTTGGATACACTGCAGATTTGTACAACAACTTCCCAAAGATCTTTAGCTGTGCGTCTACTTTCTTTGGGACCTGGAAGTTCCTTGCACGTAGCAGCCAGCAACTGGCCCAGCTGTGCAATGCAATGGAAAAAATACAGTAACTAAGGCTTCTCTGCCTATCATCTACAGCAAAGGAATTAATGGCATTTAAAATGGCTAAGCAAGTGATTTTGAATTTACAAACTACAAAGCAACATGACTAAATTTTGCAGCAGCAAACAGCAATGAAGAAGCTGGAAAAAAGGAACTAAACAGAACATTTTTCCATTTATTAGCTTCCTTAGTGTGCATTTCATTATTACAAGCTCCAGAAAACAAACTTACATATTGCATAAAACCTAGACCTCATAAAATACAGTTTTACGAAGACTAGCTCTTTAGAACTCACTTAACTTCCATAGAGTAATCTTAACTGAAACCGGCACAATGTTACACAAAAAAAGCTGAACGTCAACAGAGATCAGGAAATATCACAGGTAAGCAGAGTAGGGTAAAAATGAACCTGCCCTGTAATATGATCTGCCTTCTTCTCCGTGGCCTAACTATGAAGAATAAACATCGCTGTGAAACAATTCTGAAAAAGTTTCAAAGGAGGCAGTGCTTGAATGTCTCCAAAAATTCAACACTGGTTGGATTAAAGAATGGAACCATTACAGTGCATTTGGAACACAAGTATCTTAGGAACAGAAAAACAGCTGGACATGAAATCAGAGAACTGCACACTTCTCACACCTCCTACATAAATCTAGGCTGAGATCCAGCTGAGAGTTGAGTTCCTCTGGGGAAGTGCTACAGGGTTTCTTTCAATCATGGATCATAACCACACACACCTGATGGAACCACCTTAGCTGGCAGCCAACAAAGGCCAAGTTTGCTTCATGAATTCCTGCAGCACACCTTCCATGTTTTATGTCAACTGCTAAACATGCTTGCAGCTTAGCCCTACTATGGTTCTACCCCATACTTAATTCATTACAGCCACAAAGCCCCACACTCTTGTGCAGAAGGTACTTGTTTTGAAAAGTACAAAAGACTTAAACAGAAAAAAGTCTATTGCAGTCTGAGAAATCTTTGAGCACTCCTTACCTTCACGTAAGGATTAGTTTGCACCAGAGGTAATGGAACTTGCATGGTCAAATACTCATTCTCACACCAGTTTAACAGGAAGGCAACACATTCTTCAGCTATAACTTGTCGAAGAGGAATATCTATAAGAAAAGGGATTCTTTGTTTAACTTTTTCTTGCAAAAACAGTTTTGTATGAAAGCAAGCAAATTGCATTCCCTCTAATCAGCTGGTTTTGTTCCACAGCTATCACTGGAAAATATGATGCTTAGCCCTACAAGAGACATCACCTCTGGAAATTAGGAGCAACAAGAGTTTCCTCTAATCACAACAGTATTATATTACTCCCTCATTGTGAAACCAGGAGAAAGCTTCAACAACTAGCAAAACTTTTCAGGTAAAAGTGCAGACATGTTTACCCTATTTAATTCCTTTAAGTGGCACTAAACAGAAACTACCAACGTTTAGCAACAGGTAGGCATCATGCTAATTTCCAGCTTCTAGAAACTAATGAAACTTCTGAAGACTTACTAAAACCAGTGTCAAAGTCACTGCTGTTTTTCCACTTACATCCCTAAGCAGTGAATCTGCAATATGAAGTTGTTCTATTTTGCTGTGGCTTTTTTCCCCTTCTCTCAAGGTTTGTGCTTTACTGCATTGTAGGAAAGACAGCAATGTACTTACCAGGTACTCTCATTTCCAAATATCCTCGGACTCTGCTTATAAGATCAGAAGGAGGACGTTCTCCAGAAACACCAGGTCCTGCTTCATGAGTGTAAATGTCCAAAAGTAGCATTTCATTCAGCATGACCTGACGGAGCTTTGGAGAAAACTCTGTCACAAGCTCCAAGCAAGCAGCAAAAAGCTGCTTTGCATGGACAAAATCCTGTAATAAAAATGATATGCATTAGTGATTCCTAAAGAATTCATAAGGGAAAATACTACAAGCTAAAGTGCCATTCAGTTCTATCATGGCTGAACCAGCCTCAGCATCCATTAGCATCAGCATTGCTCAAGCATCTCACAGTGTCTACTTATGAGTCCTCTGGACTTGCTATTAAGGCTTAAGAGTTCCAGATTTTTTGAAAACAAAACAAAGAGTTTAAGCAAAAACAAGTTAGAACCAACTACTGGTATGTTTGGTACGATTTTGTTTTAGCTGCAGTTTAGCAAACTCGTCAATTACAAGGAAAATAAAACAGCATTTCAATAAATTCCTTATGTATCCAAAAAAAGAGCACTTCGTATCAGTAAATTAAATCACCACTGGATTTAGATGCCACACGATTTAAAACATTATAATCAAAACTTTATATCAATGAAATTATCTCCAGGCCCAACTCACTGGAAAGCCATTACCTTTGCTCTGCTGATGGAACTTTGAGAGATAGAAATTCTTAACCATTATACAACACATGGAGCTTGTTACAACACCTCCCTCACCTCCCAGTTTTTCAGTTCTTTTTCTAAAAAGGGGCCATCCAAATTTTCCATTTTCTTAAGATTCAATTGTCCAAGCCAACCAGTAAGCTCAGATGGCTTGCTCACCTTAATAGCACAGCAGTGTAATCCCTTTGCCATCAGGATGTAGACCAAATCCCTAGTCAGACTGTCTTTGATTCCTAAAATAACATTGCCGTAAACATTTGGTACTTCCCACTGGGAGAGAAATGCATAGGACATTTGCACAGAAACAAGTTTTAGAATTCACATCACTGCTTAAAACACCATAAAAAAACCCCAAATACTGAAAATGACTGCCAACTCATGTCTTTATATCGAATCACAAGCAATGTATGGCTCATTTACAAGTTCAATAAAAATGCCCAACTACCCTTTGTTTGCACTCTGAATATGCAATAATTAAGGAGAGGAATGAAAATAAAAGACAGGAAATCTTTACTTATACAAAAAGATCTTCCTCTCTTCTGCTCTCACCTTCTTAATGACAGAAATTTAAGCTAAAACAATGCTGCTATCTAGTCAGAACACTAAAAACAAAAGCTATGAAAACATATTTTCTTATATGGAAAGCTTGTGATACAGCCAGTAATTCCTTAAAACAAAGGTTATAGGCTTTGTAATACTCTTCACATAGAATGTGAGTTTCGATATGTATTGTCATTGTTATTAAACCACCACTATGCAGAGAGGGAAGAGACAGGTCACCCCGAGGATCTACGAGAAAATGTTCATTGTTCACTGCAGTATGATACCTAACCAGTCCCCGAATTACAATCCCTCTTGACTACATGAACTAAGTTACCTTATTAGAAATCATCCAGAACTGGCGTTCTGAGGTCATACCATGCAACTCAATTAAGATCTGGCGAATCCTCCAAGGATCCACTGACAGTATGAGCTGATGTTCAAGCTGGCCAATATTGACACTTGCCGAAGCTAGAAGAAAACCAACCAGGTCTCCAATACATTTCTTCTTGATGTAGATACGTACAATTTTTTAGTATTTAACATTTCAGATCAGAACAGAGTAAGAACAGCAGATACATCATGCTTCTATAGGTCCAGTCATTCTTTTGTGCCCTTCCATGAACTCCTTGTACTACCTTCCCAGCACCCTGACCTAAAGGGCTGCTGGCAACCCCACCTTCCTCACTCCAGCAGCTCTGAGTACTCTTGCTATAGCAAAGCAATAACTTGAAGATCCACATTAAAAGTGTATTCTTATACTGCTTTAGTAAAAATATGCATTTTCTTAACTGGTTTGAGTTACTGCAAGACTGCATTACAGCTGAAAACGTAAGGTCTTTCCAGCTCCAGCCACCACTGGCACCTCTTGTTAGCTTTGATTTGTGCAGCTGCACAGCCAGGCAGCTGTACTGGGGAAGTTAACTGGTTGAAAAGATCTGTGTTTTACTTTGGTAGGTTTAAAACTTCATTCAGATGGCACTCCTGGTCAGCTTACCACACAGTCACATCATCATTAGCGTATCTAAGTCCAGAGGCAGGATTCCCTTTCTGGGAACAGCTGCCACAGCCACATTTGGTTCAAACCAACACCACACTCTCTCACTTGGTCACCTAGGACACATTCATTTGAGCTTATCTATAACACTCACTTGAGATACAAGAAAGTAACAGCCACCTTCTTGAACAAGCAGGATATGCACCAAATTACAACAGAAAGTATTCTCTCAACCTTTATGAGAACAGACCTGCACTTAGTAACCTCAAGGCATCACAGAAACAGAGCACTGTGAAAATTACCTGGGATATCATAGAAAGAAGTCACAGGTTTTGTGCACAGGTTGATTCGAGGAGATCTCTTCCGCATTTGGTCAATGAGCAACTTCCGTTCATCATCTTTCAGCAGTTTTATGAAAAGCTCATGAGATGAAATCATGAAGACAAACTGAAGATCTTCCATGCCCAAACACAAGTTTCTAAACAAATAAAAATGTTAGTACATAAGCAGGAAGAAGGTGCTTATTTTTCCAGTTACAAGTTCTTGAAATATTTATTGTGCTGCATTAAATTGCTTGCTAAGTTCAAATTCACGTTATCTTAATATGGGTACATACTTGAGAAATGCTGCCATTTTTCTCTTCAATTCTTCAGAAGCATTTTCCAAGTTTATTGACCCTGAACAAACCTGAAAAGAAAGCAGAAAAGAACTAAGTGGACCCCTTGTACATTCATAATTTTTAGTTAGAGCCAGTGTTACTGATCAGCTTTCTTTCACACAAGTAGTAACAGCCAGTAAATCTCTATCTCAAGTGAGGCAACAAAGTTATGTAATCATGGAATGGTTTGGGTTGGAAAGGTCCTTAAAGATAATTCAGTTCCAACTGCCCTGCCATGGGCAAAGACACCTTTCACTACACCAGGTTGCTCAAAGCCCCATGCAGCCTGGCCTTGAACACTTCCAGGCATGGGGCATCCACAGCTTCCCTGTCAATCTGATCTAGTGCCTCAACACTCTCAACAGTAAAGGATTTCTTCCTAATACTTAATCTACACCTGCCACTTTCAGTTTGAACCTAATATCCTTGTCCTGTCCCTCAATGCCCCTGCAAAAATCCCTCTCCAGCTTTCTTGTAGTCCCCTTCAGGTACCTGAAGGTGCTACAAGATCCCCTAGGAGCCTTTGCTTCTCCAGGCTGAACAACCTCAACTCTTTTGGCCTGTCAGTAGTTTTTGCATTGTACTGTAATTTTTGAATTTGGTCAAGTGCTGTTTGGCAGGGAACCAAGTGCAGCATTGCTGGCTGGTTAGCCTAATTCATCTAGAATCAAAGCAGTATTTCTGTGTTGCTCTGTGTAACCCTGTCACGACTCTGTTACTCTAACTGTAGAGATGAGACCAGCTCTCAAGGGCTGCCTGTAAGCCAAAAAAGAAAGATAAGATTTGACTGACAAAGCTTGACAAAGAAATCTCAGTACAACTGTGTGAAATAAGACTGTCTCTGAAGGAAACCTGATAAAAGCTGTCGCCATCACACATGGATCAGGTTCCTTCAACCTGTACACAAGATAAGATGTATCAGACAACTGTGATCTTCCCTCAGACATAATTTACATTCCTTTTCCCTATTCCTCTTGTATAGAGGTGCACTGACGCCGAGTGCCACACTATCAGCTCGCCTCACAAGATCATTTAGCTAGCACGAGTTTAAAAATGAAATATTTCTACGTGAAAAACGACAAGATTCACTAGGACTTGGGGTTTTTTTTTAAACCAGCAGTAGAAAAATAACTAGATAGTTTAATTTAATTGCCAGTTTGCAGGAATTTTTTTTAAACTAGGTTTCAGTCCCAATATGAGCAGTTGATGTAAGTTTTACTTGCTCTGCAGTAGAGAGTACTCAGTTTTTGCCACATGCTTGAAGAGACAAGCAAAAGAACAAGGCTCAAATTAATAAAAGAAATTAAAATAACAGCAAAGCAACAAAAGAATTAAGTTTAGTTTGAGTGATAACAGTTTCCTAAAAAGCTTCACAATGTAGGTCTCACACGTAACAGTTACTCAGAATCACTTCATCACAGGCTAACTTCTACAACAAAGCTGGTAAGGGAATAGTGGTCCTCTTCCACAGGTACTTTTTCTACTCATTCTCTCTCTCTTGGAGAATTTGATTCTTTGTTCCACAAAAACAAAAATTCAGCAATATCTCTATATAATTTAATGATGTCAGGAATAGCAGCAATTTCAAATACTGGAAAAAAAAAAGCTGAAGCAACAGCTCACCACTGGAACCTCCAGAACAGATGGAAACAGAGCTACAAACACAGATGCAGAACTGATCACTAAGTGTAATTGTACTAACTGCAAACAAGTTGAATAATGTCTGAAAAGTTACCTTTCTCAGCTTCAGAAATTTGAGCATTACTTGCAACAATAATCATTATATGGGGAAAGAAATCTCTCACTAAATACCATTTTCACTTTTAATTTGAGATGAACGTCTTACCTCAAGAAGGAAGTCTATTTTCTCTTTGCTGGGTTTCAGGAACAGTTGACAAAACTGAATATCAATTATTCGACCTTGTAATACATCACAGACTGTGTTGCACACGCAGACTTTGAAACAGACTTCATCCAGAGCATCATTCCTGCATGAACACAAAACTGAAGATCACAAGGTAGCTCTGACAAACAAAGAGTAGTATCACAGCAGTCAGAATTTTTTTTTTTTTAAAAATCAGTAAAGTGATAAAATTAACTGTTAATGCTCATTACATTGTCTCCATATATGGTCACATAGATGAGATCCAACCAAAGACCAGTGGTATAATGTAGAATGTAGTTTAGACTATTGCTACCAGAAACGAAGGCTGAAGTTTCTTGGATGTAAGCAGTTCGTTGTTAAAAGATTTTACATACTTTACAGAAAAACCATAACTAAGGAAAATTGCTTCTCATTATCATTGAACACTGATCATTATATTTAATGTCTCACCCTTGCTGAGCTTTTTGGAAGAGTTCTCTCAGCACTGATTGTCTGAACTGTTCAGGTAAACTGAGGGTTAGATTATCTTCAAGGAATATCTTCACTAAGTCCTGTAACAAAAACACAGTTGGAATAGTCAATGTATAATGTAAAAGAAACAGAGAGAAAATTATTTTATCTGGTAAAAATGATCAAACTAAGAGAAACAGCTTGCATCGGTATGTAAAATCCATTGAACAACCAAAAAGGAATCAAGTAACAAAAATGTTCTCTATCATCAGAAAAATCAAAGAAAAAAACAACAACAAAAAAACCCCAAACCAAACTTGCACATCTAAGTAGCAACATTCCCTGAAACCCAAAGAATTAGAGTCTACCTGAAAATCCCTTATCTCAGCTGGCAGGAATTATTTACCACTGTACGGAATACAAAATACTTTAATATGTACCAGATTATGTTACATTCCTAAACACATAGGATTTAAAACAGTATGTTAATGGTTAAATTGCCATTTAAAATGTCTTAAAATCCATACCAGTTCAAATGGAATCATCCAAATGGAATGATAAAAAAACCTCTCAAATATATGTGGGTTTATTTAGGCATCCTACCTGATATTTGCCAGATTTCAAGCAGCTGTGGATTTGACTATACGGAGTTGCCTGTTGAGATGCATCATCAGAAGATGAGGTAAGAACTTCACAAGCTTGACAATACCCAGCTAACCGTTCTTCATCTATGGTAAAATGAAGTGATGATGAGCCATTCTGAAAAGTAAGAGTTAATTCAGATCTTAGTAGCCAAAGTATTAGGATACATATGTTTAATTCAGAAACAATTTCCCCATGTAACAGCAAAAGAACAAAAGAATGTGCATGTACACACTTTATTTAAAGAAAAGTTGGAGTTTTGCAGTTTTGGAAATATGAATATGAAACAAAATAAAAAAGGAAGCATACCTTACTTATTAATTAAAACGTACTTTTTAAAAAGGTTAGATCATAGGAAATCTGATTTCCAAGGGAAAGTTAGATTAAAATAAAATAGGAAGTGCTGCATGGTTACCTTACTCAAAAACACATCATCCCCATGGATACAGGATGTACAGTTCAGTTGAGTCAGTATTAGCACTGGAGATATTATTTCTGCCTTTTTTGCATCAACACAATTTGTGTAAAAGAATATTCATTACAAAACGTAGAACAAAGCAGCAATATACTGCAACCAATTAATATAATTTCAAACCAGGCACAATGTGAAAAAAAAATTACTGTCAAAACATCAGAAAGTTTCTTTAAAACTGTGTGTACCATTAAGAGTTATTAAACTGCTAAAGAAGGAAGCAATAATTTAGACAGGGCTTTTTTACAGAAGAGTTGAATACACATGCTAAAAGAACACCTATTACCTTTGCAATCAACTCCTTTGTTCTGAAAAACTTTTCTTTAGCCTTTTCATGAACAGCTGTATTTGTAGATCCTTGTTGGAAGTAGATTGCACCCAAATCATAGCAAACCTGCAAACAGCACTGATATCAGACACATGGTCTTGGACATTTACGGATTGTTTCAAGTCAAGATTAAGTATTTCAGCTCAAATGTTGCACATACTTTAAACTATTCCTACTTTTACCTAACATGCCAACATACACTGTACACCTTTCCCCCCATACCTCAATTGCTTCCCCTTTAACTGCAATCTCAGCCTGAGTAATTCTGCACAAGTATTACAAAATTAAAGAATTATTTTCCCATAATCATTGAAAACGATGCAATAAGCTGTCCTTGTCATACAATGGGTTATTTTGGGGGATTGAGGGGGCAGAATTGAGAGGTTAGTCGGAAGCAACAATATTTACAGTGATAAAAAAAGTTCATTAACGTAAAAATGAAGCCAGTATTATCTCATTGCATTACCAAAAAAAACCCCAAAACCACCCCAATAAAAACCCAAAAAAAATCCTGAACAACACAGGGAACATTAATAGAAAAATACTGCAATCTACCTCAAAATTATTACTTAACACTTCATCTAAAGAAACAGATTTAATTGAAAACTTTAGTACAAAATGTTAGCTACCTGGCACTGTATCTCCTCCGCACTGATTTTCAGTCCAGCTGTGGAACTCTCTGTTTCTCCATTCACCATACCAGGTTCCATGGCCAATAAATCCAGAGTTCTTATAGTATGGACATAAAGATCTTTGTTCAATTTAAGTGCTCCTTCTAGGACCAGGATGGAATCAGCAGCCTGCTCCTTCAACTGTAATAGTTCAAATGCATTAAAAGAATTAACCTCTTGGTTTTAACTCTGGGTTTAAGTTAGTGCTAGAATTTTAACAGTTCAATTGGATAATTTTAAAAAAAGTCCTTACACAACTGTTCTATTGCCATGTAGAATTGGCTTCTGTATTTCTTGTACAATAAAGAAATTCATATTTACATGTAAATTCAAGCAAAAAAAAGAAGGGAAAAGAGTCTCACCACTTTCAAAATATTTTCAGTTAGTTCCTTTTCTTGCTGAATCTGGTTCATACTGCAAGTTAGACACAAGAGGTCAAGAGTTCAGTCATAAGACAGACCTGCATGTTATTCTATTTCATGTTCTAGATCACAATAATTCATTCATACTAAGTTTTGCTTAACTACATTTTAAACATCAATAGGCAGGACCAGTGACTGCTCTTATCTGTATCTGAAATACAGAACTATATAATGAAAAGATAGTTTTTATGAGAATGTGGTTCAATAAAACAAAAAGTTGCAAAGTTATCATTGCCTATTTTAAGATCAGACTGCTAATAGCAATTTAATAGCAAAACAATCATGAAGAAATATGCCACAGCCTCAAGCCTCTTGAAACTTCAACATTTAGATCTTTTCAAACATGTCAGGGGCAGAAGTGTGTTTACACGTTTATGTAAAAACTTAAAAGTATTTTTAAATTATTTTCTCCATACAGATTTTTGTTTTATTAAGGATCAGACACTGATACATACAGGACAATATAAGACTTAAAGTAAAATGAGGAGAAGAAAGAAAATTATGGTTAATCAACATATTTAACAGACCCTCTCCAAACAAGTAAGGTCTAATGCTAAAGTATAAAATTAACATAAAACATAAGAAAAGTATCACTTAGATACTTGGAAATTTTGGAGAAATCTGAAGCATAAAATCAATTTCAAGGACAAGTTGTTACTAAAACCTCACAGCTTCTAGAAGGCAAAACGCAAACTTGATTTTAAATTACAAATTATTGCCTAATGAAGCAAATGAAAATACTTCATTATTTCCTAGCTTATCATACAAAATGGTATAAACAAATCATTAAACTGGTTTAATAAAACAATTTGGTTTAATACTAAACTGGTATAATAAAACAACCATGCTAAGGAAGCTACTGTAAGTTACAGATGCAAAAGAATGCAAGAAATGTATCCCATCTAAACTAGAGCATAAGCATTCTGCCAAGGCAAATTGTCATCTCCCTTCCTCCCATGATTTTTCATGCCACAATGAAGTCACGAAGATTATAACATTGACAGAGTGGAACAACAGACAAGTACATATATCAAGCGTGTCTGACAGGAAAGTAATAATATGCTTGAAATAAATCCAAGTTTTCCATGTTACAAGTAGACATTTTAGGCAACTGTAGTTATTAACATGATTTAATCCACTTAGAAATTACACTGGTGATTATAAAATACCCAAAACATCAAACGAATAATATCTGTAACTTACACATTTAACTGAGGTGGACCAGGTTTCACTTGCTTTACAGGAAAACTACTTTGAACAATGGTCCTTATGGCCCTACATAGGGGAAAAAATTAAGCAAAGAATGGTGTTAGCCTCAGAAGTGTAATAAGCAGATTACAGGCCTCTTGATAATAGCAGTCTACCATTTCAGAAACATTATATCATCAGAATACATCCTTTACTCAAGAGCACATCTAGTAGCTAATAAATGCTCTTATGTCCATAAAAAGCTAAAAGACATGAAGATTTTTATATTTATAAGGAGACAGTTCAAACCACTACCTTGACTACTGTTTTTAAGGAAGAAAACCAGCTCTAGAATAGCTTTGCAGACTCAGCTCCTTCACTATAACCTAGCAACAGATCACAACATTATTAGTACTTTAGGATTCTTTCTCCTTCTGTGTACAATTATACAGATAGAAGAAAACACTGCTTTGTCCTGTATTTATTTTATATTATTGCCTAGTAGCAATTTACCATCTGTTGTAGAGTAGTATTGCCATTGCAGTGGTTGGGGGTAAGCTGGACAGGTCTACATCCACGTGTTTAGTTCCTGGGGGAACTTTGCTGATACACAGAAGTTCATTCAGTAGCATGTTCAATACAGGAACAGACAAGCTATTAAAAAATAAAATAAAGAGAATCATATACTTCATAGAGTAAATCTACTTACAGAATGTTAAACAATATACACCACTGTTCAGTACTGGATTATTACTTAACATCCCATGGATGTCTATTCAGCCTTTGAGATCAGGTATGTAAAGCAGTTACCAGTATTAGCTGCATACATTAAGCCCAAGTGGATGGTCGCCCTGACAGCTGAACTACTCCTTTGCACTGCTGCACTGACCCACACAGGCACCTTACCACAATAATCCAGTCACCTATAACAGCACGACCCAGCTAAGAAGAGATTCTTTCAAAGTAGCCACAGACCACACTCCCCAAACATAAACAACCCCATTTCCATCACAAATGATACTTCACTCACGTAAAGTGAACAGTGAAGTTAAGACTAGGAACTTTATGAACAGAGATTAAGTAAAATACACATCAGCTGGGACAGAACTCTCTCTAGCAAAATGAGAAGACAAGCAGGCTGGACTGCATTGCTTCAAACTTTTGTGGTATAATTTAACATAACTAAAATACTATTACAAATTTAGACATTATTTGAAATTAGCTCAGCTACTGTTAAAGTACCTTGGCTCTTGTGAAAAATTTACATTCTTTGCAACCAGTATTGAAAACAACCAGTCAAACTACACTTTCAGCAGCTAAAGCCAAGATTTCTGTTTAACAAATTTTAGGTCTTGTGTTTTATCAGGAGCGTTCTATGAGGAAAGGCTGGTGGAGGGAGCTGGAGGTTGGCCAGAAGAAAAGGCTCAGAGGGGACCTTATCACTCTCTACAATTCCCCAAAAGGAGGTTGTAGCAACGGGATGGTCAGTCTCTTCTCCCAGGCAACAAGTGACAGGATGAGAGGAAATGACCTCAACTTGTGCCAGGGGAAGTTTAGATTGAATTTTAGGAAAACTAAATTTTTCACCAAATGGGTGGTCAGGCACTGGAACAGGCTACCCAGGGAAGTGATGGAGTCACCACCATACCCTGAAGGTATTTAAATGACATGTATATGTAGCACTCAGGGACATGGTTTAGTGGCGGACTTGGCAGCATCAGGTTAGTGGTTGGCCTCAATGATTTTAAAGCCCCTTTCCAGCCTAAATGATTCTACAATTCCATGCAAGTTAGACCAGGGCAATTACTGCCCTGCTAAGATTTTACATTAAATTATGGGTAAAAGAGGCAAGAGACCTGTGTGGATAAATAAAGAACTCCTGCCATTACCTAAGTGTAAACAAGAACCATCTGGACACAACCCTGTGCCGTGCTCTGGGATGACCCTGCTTGAGCAGGGAGGTTGCATAAGATGACCCACTGTGGTCCCTTCCAACCTCACCTGTTCTGTGATTCTGTGAAGTGCAGCTCCCTAATGTGCATACTACTGCCAAAGTCAAGTAGCTCTTGACTGTTCTAGCTCATCAGACCACACTTCAGCTGAAATTTCCAAAGGAAAGATGCAAGGGTGGGGTTTGTCTATTTCAACCACAGTCATTTCAGTGACCTAGTTCACAGACATACAGAGTTCTTCGCATCAACAAAACTGGAGCAAGACCTCCAATTTCAAGTGTGTCAGAATGAGGAAACTCGCGTCAGTTTTGTCACTGAAGAAAACATAACCTCCAATTCATCTTTACGCAGTTTTCACGTACATATCTCAATGTCTAAGACATGCTATTTTCCCTCTCTAAATAGTGCTGATTTGTTCAAATGCACTGCCTTTATCAAAACCCTTTCTTAACTTACAGCTGAAATAAAACTTGATTTCAATTGTCACACCCAAGACTGTTCTCAATGTAAGGAAGATCCTGTCAGAAAAGGGAGCAAGACAGATTTCCATTTTTTAAAATAAGTATCTCAAGTCACTTCAATTTAGTAAATTCAGCATGAAGATGTACAGACTATACCTTTTTTCTAATACATCCAAATCCCATTTCAGATGAGCAGCAACTTTGAGAGCAAGAAGTTTTAAAATGCGGTTTCTTTTGTTATCAGGTGGTGGCTGGACTTGGTTCTGTTCATTCACTGATGGCTTTGAAGCTTGCTCCAAAAACTGAACAATCAGCTGCACAGGTGGTGGATCTGCAAAAAAAACCACAGCCACTCCTCAAATTCTATGCAAGACCAGAAATTCATTTGTTTTTTCTGCTATGAACAGGGTTCTTTTATCCTTGGTGTTTATAATGCTGATACTGTTATCTGGTAGATTCTATTCCCAAATGGTGTCCTGCATATGCTGACCCAAATCAGACTATTAACATACCTTTACTTAACCTTAAGGTTCACTTGACCATGGCAACCACACTCTCACACTTTTATTTATTTTCACTATTTTGTATTAATTATGTTTCAATACTTGCATCTGCTGAAAATAAATGCGGCCTAATGAAATCGCAACTGAACTATTGTAAAAATTACATATCTACTTGTAATTCTCCTCTGCATGTAAAGTACATTTACAAGCAGTTGCTGGTACTCCTGAATACATTTGGAAAATACTTTCAGATTGGTAAAAAAACAACATCAAAAAAAGCACCCAAATCTCTCCCTTACAGTAAGATGGCCAATACGTTTGAGTTCTTCTGAAAGAAGAGGCCAAACAATAACTATTACACTCTCACTGAACTTAGTGAAACATAAAACAATTATTAACAATTTACTTAATTAATTGCAAAACGGAATGTAAGCATAGATCTAAGCATAAGACCTAAGGTAGATTATACTTAAATTTACTTTTTGTAGAGGCAACACTGGCCCAGGTTTTCCTGTTTCCTTCACCTCCTCACAGAATTCGGGTACTGAAAAAGATGACTACCACTTATGGTTATCAAAAGATCAGCTACTTTTACATATAGTCACTTTCTTACAGTACATCGGACGAGATTTCTATTTATTGCAGGTCCAGAGAGCAATTTCAGCACTGAACTTTTCGGAGGACTTCAGCTCCTGGCACTAACAAGACTCCAGTGGGAGAAACCCAGCTGTGAACTGCAATGATGTTCACAACCAGCACTTCCCACCGCACAAACAAACAACTTACAACACTTCCGCACACAACATTCACACATGCGAAAGGAAAAGCGATCTACCAGACAAGAAAGACAGAGAGATGAAGCTATTAAATAGTAAAGATATTACGGAACGAGAAAAACCGCGTTATTGCCGGCGGTAAATGCCGCCGCACAGCCGCGGGCAGTGCCCATCTCCCTCTGCCCCCGACTGCCCAGCACGGCAGCACAGCCCCCCGCACCGACGGCTCACGGCCCCTCGAGCGATCCTGCCCCAGGCGGGGCGGGGCAGCGGGGGCGGCGGCGAGGCCGCGGGGATGCGGCGGCCAGCAGGGCACGCACCGGGAGAGGGCTTCTGCAGGTGCTGCTCCAGCAGCGCCTCCTCCAGCACGAACTCGAACCACGACGTCTGCGGCGGCGTGCACGGCCGGCTGGAGGTGGCAGCTTCCCGGTCGGCCGCCTCCGCGCTCATGCCTGCCGCTCCGCACGGAACCCCGCACAGCACCGCTCGGGACCCGCAGCCACCGGCGGCTGCACAAGATGGCCGCCGGCCCCGCCCCCTCGGAGGCGGCCCGTGCAGGGCCCCGCCCGCCGCGGCGCGGGGAGCGTGGCGCCGCTGGGGCAGTGCTGCGGAGCTGCCGCCGGTTCGAGGCTGGCGCTGCCCGCACGGCCCGGGCGGGCCTGTCGGCAGAGCGCCCTGGCTCCCCTACGAAATCGGCGGTTTTCTCTCCGAAATCACTAGTTCGATGCATATCCACTGCCATCCCCCGCAGCCGTCCCTCCGCCTGTGCATCCGCCAGGGTCCTGTCCCCTCAGGGCGTCCCCCTGTGAGCACTCAGGCCGGTAAATGGCTCACCCTCTGTGCTTCTGCCCATGCGCACCCTAAGGCTGCACTAAAGGATGAAGAAATTAGGCCCTTGATCCATGGAGGCAGATTTGAATCATGGAATCATAGAATGTTAAGGGGTTGGAATGGACCTTAAGGATCATCTAGTCCCAACCACTCCTGCCGTGGGCAGACACCTCTCACCAGACCAGGTTGCTCAAAGCCCTGTCCACCCTGGCCTTGAACACTTCGAGGGTTGGGACATCCACAACCTCCCTGAGTAACCTGTTCCAGTGCCTCACCACCCTCACAGCTGATAGGAAAGATGGGTGCTGATGTCTTTACAAATTATTTGATGGGTGAGGGTCCTTAGGAGAAATGGGTGTTACTGTTTTCGAAATGGGTCTCTAGGAACATCAAGCCACACCAGTTCATTACAGAGACCAGGCGTTTTGACCACAGTTTGAATTCCTGAACTTTAGGGTAGTAGGAGGAATGGGTCTGTGCAAAGCCTATTGCAAAGTATATTGCAGACACCAGATGACCTGAAATTTTGGTGGATCGGCAGGACCCAGATAGTCTGAACTTCGGAACTTTGGGGGAAAATGATGATACATTTTTATGGGGGAATACGTGGTAGGTGGTTTGGGAAGGCTGTACCTTCCTAATACCTCAGCCAATGGGGAAAGGAAGAGGGCAACATGAGGTTGGGAGTTTAGGATAAAAGGAGGCTGCATCCTCCAAAACCTCAAAAGGGACCCCACAGGAGAATGGCCTAGTGGATTCTCTCCCTTTATTAGAATATAGTTGCAGGACTCCTTTGTCTCCTTTATGGACATTGGTTTTTCATAGTGTGGCTTTTCTGCACACAGTAAAGAATTTTTTCCTAATATTTAACCTAATTTTCCCTTCTTTCCATTTGTACGCACTCCTCCTTGTGCTATCACTACAGCTCCTGACAAAGAATCTCTCTCCAGTGTCCCTGTAGTGATGCCTTAGGTTTTAGCTTTTATATTTTTCAAATCCTGTACTGCTAGTGTAACTCTGAAGTCTCCTGTAGCTTGTTAAGTGCTGTTCTCTTATGCTAAGATAGACATAACAAAGCCTCTCCAGCTTGCTCTCCAAGAACACCCAGACCATCCTAGGCCAAAAAACTGTAAACCATCATCTTGGGGAGGGGGACAAGCTTGGGGAAATTCCATCATTGGCTGGGTTCTGCTTGGTGAATTTATGCTGATATAAAAGTGTGAAGAACTCATGACCTGTTGTCCATTTTGGGATCCACTGAGGCAGGAGCCTCTGGAGCCCAGAGTGTACCTCTGAAGGCCTTTCAAATAAATACCTCCATTATTCCTGTCTGGTCTCTGTTTCTAGGTAGCCATTTAAGGCATCAGTAGGCTCCCTTCAGATACTGAAAGGCTGCTATGAGGTCTCCACACAACCTTCTTTTCTCTATGCTGAACAGCTCCAACTTTCTTAGCCTGTCTTTGTAGTGGGGATACTCTTGTCCTCCTGTCAACTTCATGGCCCTCCTCTGGACTCCATGCCCATCTTATGACTGAAGTGGCAGAAGAGCTACTTTTTCAGCAGTAACAACTGCCACTGTTACTGAGGTGTCAGCATTTGCACAGTTCATGTCCGACTGTGCCACTCTCAACTGCAACTAGCCAGGATCTGGTTCTGAAGCTTTTCAGGTATCCCTAGATGGGGAGAAGCAGGATGGCTAGCAGAGGCTTTTATCTATTTCAGTAATTTGGCTGAATTTCTCTATTATTTTACCAAGAGTAGAGTTCACAAAGGCTGCACAGGAGGTTTGCAATGTAGATATATGATTACATACAATAATATTGCAGTACTAGAAAAGTTTTTCACCCAGAGGGTGGTTGGGCAGTGGAACAGGCTACCCTCAGAAGTGGTTGCAGCACCAAGCCTGACAGTTCAAGAACTGTTTGGATAATGCTTTCCAGCAAATGGTGTGACTCTTGGGGCTGTCATGTGCAGCTCTCAGCTATAAGCATTCTGTGTTTTGCTGTAAGTGACCCAAGGAGATAGAGGAAAGTTCTTTTTCTCATCTTCCATAAAAAGAGAAGTCCATTACACATCCTGAGTTCAATGTAATTTATCTTCTGTCATGTATGTTACTTTGTGTTCAGTTATTTGAGGGAAAAAAAATTAACTACTGCTTCAGCTTTCCTGAGTTATTGTTTAATGCATCCATATGTAAAATGTTCCGTTTCAGAATATGAATTACAAAATAATCCTCAGGGAGATCATAGCCTGTTAGCATGATTTGTAACACATTGTCCAAATTAGTCTCTTTTGGAAGAGACAGTTTACCAACAATTATGCTAAGCTTTACTTGATACCAAGTTCAGAAGAGGCAACTTAATAAAGAGCAATAAAAAGGTATATGCACTTCACGAAAATGTTGTAAGAATTCAACACTTGGAAGAGTCACCATACTGAAGTTGTGTGGCACAGCAGTTTTCATTTGAAGCAACAACATATGTAGTATTCCTTGGTGCAAGAAATGTTGTAGTTCCTTACCACACTACACATATATCTTTAGAAAGGAGGGAAAATTTACATTAAACAAGATGTGGCTATGTATTCATATATCCACCATATTTATTTTTTTATGACTTTTTAAGAATGATCAGTGCCCAGCCATGTGAGGCTTTGGCATGAAGGAGTGGCTCATGCTGACTCATTCTCCAAATCTTTCTAATAAATATTGCTAATTTAGTATCATTGATACAAATAATTTTTGAAATGGAGATTTTTTTATTTGGTTCACATGGTATTTTATTCAATCGATTTTTATGTAAACTATTTGTTCTAATGGTATCAAAATCATCCTTCTGGGTACAAAACTAATTTACATTTGCATTCTTTATGCCAAGTAAAATGATGAAGAGTGATGAAAGATCTAATTTTAAAACATTATTTATATTCAAAGCAAGTGTCAAGACTTCAATAAAAAACAAATGTTGAGTATTATGGTAATTAAAAAACCCCACTGAGTTGAAAACAGTTAAAAAACCCTTGGCACTTCAGAGCTTACAAGTACTATTAACATTCACACATCACCCCACGCATTGGGAGATGCCCCACCTCAGAGAGGTTAAGAGAAAGAACAAGGTGGTTTATCCATGGTCACAGAGGTGAGTGTTCAAGTCAATGTCATAGTTCAGAAACTTCCGATTCCCTTTATCCATGCTAAAACCAGTCATTTTTTGGAGAGCAGGAGTAGGAGGAGGCAAGGGAGTAGAAGCTAGGTTTCCCATGCTTTCTGTTTTGAGGATCCCAATTTTAACAATGACTGTCCTGATTGAAAGACTTCAGTTCCAGCTTCTGCCTGGATGCCCTTCTAGCTCGTCTTCACACTTGCTATCAGCTCTTCCGTTTTCCAGCTGCACACTTTGAAGTAGGGTTCCGTGTGAAAAACAAAGTTGGACATAGAAGCTTACTGAACAGAAACTTTTTCCAGGTCTTACAACTGCCTTTAAGAGTGCAAAATTTTCACAAAGTCATGTTCACAGATGGGATCTTGCTGCTCTTTTCCCCTCGTTGCAGGTAATTAGAAAAAGGGCCAGACAGAAAAAGTCCTATGGAGTTGGGCAACCTGTAATAGCAATTGAGGTGGTGTGTGTCATATAATGGAAGAGCAGAATTTAGGAGGATATAACAAAAGCTGACAGGAAACCAGAAATTGTAAATGTTTTATATTTGACATTGGTAATAATTATTTCACAGTCTAAAATTAATTCAATTAAAAAAAAAGAATGCCCTATGCATTGTTACCCACCTGATAGGTTTCATATTAATACTAGGGAGAAAATAATTCAAGTTCTTGCATCCAGGATAATTCTAGTAAGTCACTGTGGTCTACACAAATAAAAAAAGATATTATAATACTATTCTATAGATATCCTACCTTCCAAAGTTTACAAGAAAATTCATGCTTTAAAAGTTTTTGCACTTACATAATCAAATAACTTTGTACAGTGCATATAAAAAGATCATTCACATTATCACTCCTGGGAAAAGTGAGTATATCATGCTATTGTAACTAAAAACTTGCATCACATAAGTTACTTGATGTAACTTATATATAAAAAAGGGCATTTTTAAAAATAGTGTCCATATGTCATGACAATGTGTCAAGTTCTTTTCACTTCGGTTACAAATTTTCATTTGAGACCGTATAGAGTTCTTTAAGCTTCTCAAACTTTGACCCCCACTCTTGGAGGCAATCATAATTTAGATCTTCATCCCTACTGATGGAATCTAATGAGCTAAGGCTCCCTGCTAGAGAGCATTGCCCTTCCAAGCAGTAAAAATGAAGAGTGTCAGCTGGAAGACTCTTTAGATCATTGTCTGCATCCCGTATGATTTGAGAAACATATTCCTTGAAGTCTGGGATGCTGGTAACAGCTGATATTGATTGTTTTTGATGTGCATGTTTTGGGAGTGAGTCTCTTTTTGGGATGGTTGGTGTCCTGGAGTGTGGAGCAGCTGCTTGCAAAGAGGAGTGGGGAATTTTATGCAGCGGTTTCTTCAGTTCATCTATATCGTAAGCATTCTGGAAACAAAAAGAATGTGGATATCAGAGACAAACTACTCAAAAGGAAGCAGATCAAAAAACGTTTTACAACATAAGGCAACACAATACTGAATTCTATGAGTTTTCTACAAGCTGAAGAAGAGAGTGCCTAGTTCAGAGGACTCAGTTCAGATCATACCAAATCACTTTGTGTAATGATAGTTTTCAGCTAAAGCAACAATGATGTGTCCAGAGCAGCCCCCTTGAATGTGGGCACACATGACCAGCATCATGAAAGATACAAACTGGGTTGAAATAGAATTCTCCCACTTAAGAGGACTTCAGGTTAAAAAAAAAAAAAAAGAAAAGAAAAAAACGCCAATTTGATAATAAGTTAACTTAAAGGTCTGAGAAAGGAAAGTGAGGAGAGGTTGGATTTGCAAAGCTGGATTGAAGCTGCATCATACTTGGTCACGTTCTCCACCTCCTTCTTCATTATAATTGAAGACATTTTCTCTAACATTCTCCCAGCTTTCACGCTCTTCAGGAATGTGGTAAATTCCTCCTTTCCGAAACCCTGAACTTCCCCACTGACTCCACACTGTGTAGGAAACCAAGAGTGCTGGAAGAAATAAAGACACATATTTGTTTTACGATGTATAACAAAATATGTTGCATGATAAACAAGTAGTTATATGATTCCCGGGATATCAACTCTTAATTTGACAACTAAATTTGCAGGTAAGAAATGAGTATTCTTGATATATAAACAATTTAAATTCATGAATGTAAAGAATAATCTATGTATATTACATCATAAACTTCATTAAAAGGGTATTTTACTTACCTAAAGGAATCCATTTAAATAGAGGGCATTTTGGCCAATCTCTGGCCTTTCATCAATCCTGGGTAAATAAGATACCCAAAGTAAGTAAACTACTGTTTTAATGAAGGTTACAAGTGTAATATAATCATGGAGTCTTTGCTATTATGAGATGTGTATGCAGTTTATCAACATCAACACAGTTTTATGGTGTTATTAACTTTTCAGCCAAAGTGCAGCTGAAAAATGACACACTGTGAATATCTCTCTCTGCCCCACACTCTTAATGAGGCTTCCCTTTTAAGATCATGAACTTTCTAGAAGATCCCTTCCTTCCTAATATGTGAAGAGCATATATAGCATTAGGTCCTACCTACTACAAATGTAAGGGCTCATGGCAGGTGGAAGTTTCAAATGGATGTGGCTGCACACAGTTGCACACAAAGATGGAAAGCTCTTACTTAAGAAGGATTGAAAGTGACTCTGGAAAAGTCCTAAACTTGCTTGAACTGGCTTCAAAGCAAGCAAACTGTAACTATGTGTCTGTCTCAGCATCCTCAAATAGTGATCTCCAGAAAAGGTGAAACACTGATCACAACACTCAAAGATAAAGCAGACTTAATTCAGTGGAACAAGGTACAAGATTAAAAGTAAGGAAAAGAGGTACATGATCTCCTACCTAGGAAGACAAGGAGGCACATGCTGATTGCCAGAATAGAGCCAGAGCTGAGTCCAACAGGTCTTCCAGCCTTCACCTGGCTAATTTCACACCATCTTCCCTTGTAACCTTCGGGGCACTGGCAGATAGTCTTGTCTTGGGCTTGAGCCACACAGGTACCCCCATTCCTACAGGTCCAGTGTCCACAAGGGGATGAGATACAATGTCTGAGCCCTGTAAGGCTGTCAGTCACTTCTACTTTCCCAGCTGGGCACCTGAACAACCAAAGCAGATGACATCTTATAGGCAAGCAAAGTATCTGGAGCTGAATGTTTGTTACTGTTTCTTTAAAGTAAAGTTTAATTATTTTCAAGAAAACCACAAATCCACACTGAAAGTTTGAAATACATGGAAAATCTAACTTAGTGAGCTAGTAGACTTATGAAAACATGAACACATGTTTGGTTTCCTGCCTCAGAAGATATGCAGAAGAGCTTCACCCCTTAAAAAAAGGAGCCATCACTTTCTGACTTACCCTTTTCCTACATCTGTGTTCTAATCAAAGTCCCTAAAAGAAAATGTCTAGCTGAGATCAATGGGAAAAGAGCTAGCAAGCACTTGATAGAATGTCCCTCTGTAATGTTCCTTTGGACCTTGGGGAGAAATATCATTTACCTCCTCAGAATGACCTGTCTTGTCTTTTAGGATTGATTTCTTCTCATGTGTAATTGAAGAGGCCCTAGATGTATAATATGAGGTCACAGACCTTCTTTCTGCAATCCAAGAAAGAAATTCTCCTGAAAAAATGGCAGAGACTTCATAGTGTTCTTTAACAAGCAGTCTGAATAAAGGAGCGTCCCAAGGCACATTTAAAACCATCTTACAGCCTCTTCTAGCAAAGAATCACCAGTCAGAAGTACCAAATTTTGTCTTAGATCCAAGAATTCAAGTGGCTTCTTCTCCCAGTCCTGCATGTATTTATATTTGGGTTTTTTAAACAGAAATGCCTGTATTTTGTTTTGCATATTTTAATAAATAATTTGAAATTTTTCTTTAAACAGTGGATCTTCTTCAAGAAACTAACTGTGTAGGATAACAGCTGCTGGGCTTTGGCTCTGACCCTGGGAAGCCAATTTCAGAACCCAGTTTTGTGACAATCTAATTTTGAAAGTCTCATTTTTTCATACAAATGATGATTAGTTTCAACTTCTTTACAGGAAATATATGTAAATATGCATTGTATTTGCAATATACTTACATATATATGCATTAAAAATATATATCCTTTATATACACATACACACACTGTATATATACACTATAAATGTATATATATACTATGATAGTATTTTCATACAGAGGACAGACCAAAGCTTTTGCAATCCACCTTTTACCAAAGGACATTTCACTTTCGCACTGGCCTTCTGGTGATCTTCTAACCATGGAGAAAAAGGTGGAGTAATTAGGTTCCATATCAGACTTGCAGAAAAAGGCAAGTCCAGTCCCTGACAAGAGATGAAATGGAGATAAGGATTGGTCCTTGAAATGGCTCTCTCTGGCCTGCAGCCACATGGAATTTCACTGTTAGAAGCAAGTTGCCTGGTCAAAGGTGGAAAGAAAGAGTTTCTGAGGCATCCCTGGATGAAAACAAAAGCTTCATGTACCGGCATTCGTATTTTCTCCACAGGTCTACACAAAGGAAGGGGCTGTAACAGGGCTGGCTGCTGCAGGCACTGGAATGGCATCCCATGGTGACTCCTTGCCGCCTCAAAATTAATCCGAACTCTGTGCTTCTGCCTTCCACGAGGAGCGGCTGACCGTCCAGCTGGACATCACGCATACAACCTGCATCCAAGCAGAGGAGCATGCAGAGAAGTACATTAGGTTAGCTACTTCCCCACCTCAAGCCTTGCCCCCAGCACATAAGCCTGAGAACATTAGAGCATTGCTGAAAACTTAAAACATTTTTTAAAAGTATCCTTATACCCCTTATCAGTTTTATTTTAGAAGGAAAGCTACAGAACATGTGTCTATTGTGCTCTGATCAATCTGCAGATTGACAATACTTCTCCAGGAAAGCTGCACTGTACCAATACCACAATTCAGCAGAACTGTGCTATGAAGTAGAACAGCTCCACTAAATTAATCTAGATTTAAGATAAAATCTTAAAAGTGGGGCTGAATAAGAAGCAACAGAATGGAAAAGGCTGTCTTCTTGTTGAACCACAATCTCAAAGTCTCAACACTCCATCCCAGGAAATGGAGAGAGCACCGCAAATTGCCTTGCAATTCTTTCTCCTCCTGCCAGGAGTTGTTTTGCCTGTTCCTTAAACACTTCCAAGGCAAAAACAGGAGTGAAGATCACACCATGAGTATATTGCTTGAGACATGGGAAACCCTGATCTTGTGGAACCCTCGCCCATGACAAAGGGTTTGGAACTACATGATCTTTAAGACCTCTTCCAACCCGTTCTATGAATCTATGAAACAAAAGACTAAAGTGCTATTTTTTAGTATTTACAGGAAATCTCACATCTTCACTAGAACCAGATACAATGGCACATAGGGTTGAACATTGAATTCCCTAATAAAGGAGGGGCTTAGTAGTCTACATGGGAATTGTTACCTGGGTTTTTCAGACTATCCAATACACTCAAAGATGCCACTTTCAGGCTTTAATTCCCCCCTATTAGGAATCCATCATATCACTTACCTTGGAAATCACTCTCTGAATGACTGGGAAGATGGTTTCCTAGCACAATGCTTGCCCAATCCATTTCAAACCATCTATTCACACCCAAGACAGAGGTGACTTCCTGATCACCTCCACCACTGTTAACACGCAGAGTAAATTCATTGTTGTAGCGCTCCATGGTCAGAAGAACCCACTGGCCGTTGTTTATACGTAATGTCCTCATTCTCAAAGAATGATTTTTGTCCCCCAAACTGAAGTTAACGCTAAAGAAACCCTCAACCACCTAGAGGAAGATGATAAAGACCTTTAATAACAGAAATGCACTTCTAAATATTATTACACAGTCCTGTCTCAAGAAAGGGATGTGAGTTTTTAAAATGGAAATGGCACTCTTGTTTTTAAGTGCTTTATTCCCAGATAAAGTTTGCCACAAGAAAACTGCAGGTGCAGGAATTGTCAATTCTTTTTTTTTATAGGCCACTCTTCTAACTCACATAACTCTTTAATCAGTCTTCTCCCTACTGATATCTATCTCTAAGTCTTCTCAGCTGATCCTTCTGTATCAATTGGAATAATTACCCTCTCTCTAGTTAATGTAGTCCAGACAGCTTTTTTCAACACCAAAAAAAAAAGTAGAGACAAGTTTTACAGACAGGGACAGATAGAAGCAAAGGGAAAAAGCAAGCAGGACAGAACAATCTTCTTCATTCACATGCATCACATGGACATTTTGCAGGCAGTGCAAACTAGAATTTATACCATGAAAGAATAATACTGAGAAGGACAACACAAATTAGAGTAGTTACCCTCGTATGGAAAATTCTTGCTCTTTGTAACATTACAGAACAGGTGTCTTTAATCAGAAACTGCATCTTTTTATCTTGCTATGGAACTCCATGACAAAATAAGAGCACTCAAGCAGAACAGCTCTGCTCACCTCCAGTCGGATGTATCCATTCCCATCCACAGAGGCCAAGCTGAGGAGGGTGCTGTGGGAGAGCCTGGTACGCGCCATCAGCTGGACCCGAGTGCTTCGAGTGCTGAGGATGCTTCTTGGCTCATAATGAATCCAGCTGTCCCTTCCAAAAGCCCATTCTGGAAGAACTAAGCACAGCACACAAAATCTCAGAAACGGCTGCTCCCTCAGATTTCTGCTCTTTGAGAATTTACTAGTTCTGAATGTCAAAGTTTTAGGTCTTAAGGAATTTTGGCAATGTAATGAAGCATCATGGAAAGTAACCCCTGCTGCCCTTTGAAGGGAATTAAGAGAAAAACAACAAATGAAGGATTCAGAATTTAGGCACGAAAGTGCCAATTAGACATTATCTCTTGCAAACTGCCTGTTACAAGTTATATGTTCTACCCAATCACTCCTACACTGTGCCCAAATAACTTTTTTTTTTCTTTTTAATCTTAAACATATTTTTCAGTAAAGTAGCTCATGCTGATCTGAAAAAAAAGAGAAAAACTAAACAACCCCCCAAAAAACCAACCAAAGAAAGGAATCAAATGTTTCTTTTGGTAGTTTAGTCCTGTGGTCAAAACCCCCACTATTAAAAAATATGCACTTTACTTCCTATTTCAGTTGGCACAAGAGAAAGCCTCAAGGAAGACACAGGATTTTTTAAATAACAAAGGGAGATTAAGTCAGTGTTTGCTATTTTAACTAGGGAAAATGCACCGACATTATTTGTTTCCCTATCACTCTGAGGAATCCAGAGTCCAGCACAGAGTTTGATGAAGCTGCACTGTACACTTCTGCGGAAATCAAACACCATTAAACTACCCAGACCTTGATGCTCTGAAGAGAAGGCACCTATTTCAGTCTCATTAGCTGACAGCAATCATAGATCTGTGTTGGGCCCAGCTTAGTTGAAAAAAAGAAGTTTCTTTTCACCAAATAAAGAGATAGTTCAAGTTAGTTAATAGACAGGATGAATGCTGGGTCACCAACAGCTCATTGGAGGTCAGTGTCATGCAAGTAGAAATCCAAAGAGAATCCAGCTCATCCTGGGGCATTTAGTTTGCTTCCCAGGACATGAAACATCAAATCATCAAGAGTCTTAATTTCTGCACTCTCTTTTCCTCTCCATGTTTGTCTTCTCTCTTTTCCTTTCTTGAAGCATGATTTCTTTCTCCTCTAGCTTTTTCCCCTCATGTTATTCTTCCTAATCCAGTTCTCTCTTGTTCACTATCTCTGCAGCTACAGGCTCTAGCTGATGAGCAGGCATGGGTTTTCCTGGGATGCTCCAGTGACTCCTGTCCCCAGCTGTCTGCTCCTTGCTGTGAGCGTGTCAGTCATTCATAAAGCACCAGCTGCACACCAGCATTTTGCAGCCCAGTATATGAGAAGAAGCTGGTGCCAATCTAAGTTTTTCTGTTACATCAGGATATGACTTATGGATTTTGAACAATTACTTTCTGAGCCCTTGGTTTTCCCCACAGTATTGAAGGGGAGAATGAATACAGCAGTTGGGCTTGTGAAGCAGCAATTCAAAATAATGCAAGACAGAGTAGGATTTAAATCCAGACAGGTGTTTATAAACCAGTATCATCTGTCTGTAATACAAATATCTTAACTATATTAACCAATTCTGTGGTCATTATAGACACCTTAAACAGTGAATGCTCCAGGCTTAGACCATGCCAGTTACAATTCCAGTCCTCCCCCTTGTTGGACACACAGAGCTTCCTCTGAGTAATTTACTGTCACACTTTTAAAATCTTGTGTGGCAGATGGAGAAAGAAGAGAGGGTCTGGCTGCCAGCATAGGGTAATATTGTTCTGTATACAAGAAGGAAAATTAGGGGCATTGAGCTGAAAGGATATGTGTAATGCACCACTGTCCTGTTCATTAATTGCAAAACATTGATCCAACAGTAACTTGCAAGCACTCCTTTCCAGCTGCTCACTGCTGCTCATCCTCACCTGTAGCTCACTCAAACTACAGGACTGAGGGGGATAATTCTCTTCCAACAAAATCCCCCAGAGTGATGGGGCACTGGTGCTCTTTACAGACTGTAATGATCAACCCCATCATTTGTACCTTTTATCTAGAGGGAGGTAAAGTCCCAGCAAACATCTGTCACTCCTGATTTCTGCTTGGCTGATGAAGGTTTTTAGATAGAGGGGACAGAGCCAACTTTTATATCCCCTGTACCTTGAACATGGGTGTGGGATACTTGGAGTTAAATAATTTATTTCCTAGCTCTTTGAATTGTGCTAAAATTTTCAACTTTCTTACAGCATCTCTGAGGTTTTCATTATCCACCATGGGAAGCTTTTGTTCTCTGATACATATTTCATGCTAATTTTGTACAGGATAACACATTTGTTGCAGCCAGCCTGATATTATGCCCCCACATACACCCACTGCTATGGTCTAGGGGCATTGCTCACTTGCAATTCATTTTAATGACAGATGCAAATGCAATTATCACCATTATGTAAATGCAAAATGGGGCCTGAAGATAAGAGGGTTATGCCCACATGTTTCACATGTTCATTAAACCTAATTTTGAGATTAGCACGAGCAGAGGAAAAAGGCACAATGCAGAATATTTCACCTTTCACCACTGAGAAATAAAATTGTTATAAAAGGGACAAAACAATCTGTCTGACCCCTTCCCTCCCCTGCAAAATAAAACAGCTCTCAACACAACCCTTATCTGTGACATTATCATTATTTAGCAAGAGTTAGAAGGGTCTTTACATCTTTGAAGATCTAAATCATTCCCAGAGTACAGCATGGTCTTATTATTCCACTCAGTTTGAAGTCACTACAGTATGACTTTGAACATTAGAACAGTATGTCTGATACTCTTCCCACAGATCCTCACCACAAATTTCTCCCTAGAACTTGCAGTACCTTTATCACATGCTAATCCAGCATATCCTGGGGAACAGTCACAGTGAAAGAAATCCCAGCCACCAACACACTTGCCATGGGTGCCGCAGGAGGCCATCCCACCACTCTGACACATTTCATCTGTAAGGACACAGCCAGGAACACTGTTCAAGGACTCTGCAGGGTGCTCTAAATCATACACCTGGAAAAGGTCAAAGAAAACCATCACATCAGGTGCCTACAATTACCAGCAGAAAACCCAAAACTGATCCTTGTGGCTCTACCTTACTATCAACAATGACATTGCGTATGCAGCCCACAAACCCTCTGAAGTGCCTTTGTGAGTTGTGGTAAGGCAAGGTCTTCTTAACTCCACCCAGCTGCAGGGGCTGATGGCCGCTCAAGAGCTTACCCATGCTGAAGAGGAGGGAGAGAAAGAAAGAATTAGTGGCATGTGAAATACAGCAGCTTGGCTGATTTCACCACCCCGCCCCGCCTTTTTCCATAGTTCTTTTGAGTAGTTGTGTTTCCATTTTCTTTTGTTGTTTTTGGTTGTTTTGGTTTTGTTCTTTTACCTTTGAGATCCCACAATCTCTCCAGAGGCTTCACAGGCAGACAGATCCATTTGGGACATCTTCTTAGTGGCACTGCCATTGTCTCTAACTGAGACATTTACGCAGTGGTCAAGAATTAGCTTCACTTCCTAGGAAAAGGCATTATTTAAAACAATTATATCCAGAGAGGTGCACATATTTTAATTACATATTTTCTTTCACTTAGCAGAAGGTAGAATAGTAACTAAAATTACAGTGCAGAAAACTTTGTTAAAAGTTTTGTAAAAAAATGCTCCACATACTAATCTGGAAGGTTATTGCCAGACATAACTAAAGAGCCATACAAAAGAAAGATCTGACTCTGCCATGACCATGCCAAGTCATTGACATAGTAGAGGGATCATACGACATTCTTGGAGTTTTCAGCAAAATCAGAATCCAGAGAGATAACCTAGCAGAGGAGTAGGTCTGTCAGGCTCCCATCCCCGATCCTGACATGCCCTTCAGCTTGTCTTATGAGGGAGAGAAAAGGGGAGCCTGGCAGATGCCTTCAGCAGTGTTGTATCAGCCAGGTATTCCCTGGACACAAAAGTGTATCAATCTCCTTTGTGCTACACACCTAAAGTCTCTCGGTGGGGCAGGGCTTCTCACTCAGATAAACTATGAGTGTTTCACTCAATCACATCAGGAAGCATTTAGCCCCTGGATTATCAGAACTCTGTTGTCTAAGCAATAGGCAGGACAACTAAACCAAGGCCAGTTTCATAAGTGGATCAAACTTCTCCAGGCCTTGTTCTGCTTCACGACCAAGAGGATGTCCCAACTGACAAACTTCTACCCCTGCTGTTTCAGAGAGGATGGAAAATTTATTGATTGATAAAAGAGTTCTATAGAAGGGAGGAAGGATTTGGAAGGAATAACTAGGTACATGAATTAATGCTTACACAGGACTGCCCATATTTACACTTGCCTTTCCATCATTTATAATTTTAATATTGTGCCAGCGGCGATCTGCAACATTAACTTTTTGTGACAGCTGCAGGAAAAGCTCACCAGAGCTGTGGCTCACAGTCAGCGATGGGACACCACCGGAGAGTTCTGCAAAGAAAAGGCTCTATTGGATATATAGTAACCATGTTCCCACTCAAATGAAGTTGAAATGACTGTTGCAGTTAGATTTCAGTTGGAGAAGATGACAGCTTAAAAAGAGTCCAGCTTCTAACAGTGACACAAGGATATGAATTAGGCATGCTGGCAAACTATCGTGCATTCTCCTTATACTCCAAAAGTAACTTTCTGAGCCTTTTTAAAAATAAAAACCCCAAACCTATGAACTAAGTAAAATCTCACTTTCACATCAACACAAACAAATATTTTATAAGGTGCTAACCTAAAGCAAGGAAATTTTCCTGTTCTCCAGGCTGCCCTTGTGCCGCTGGTCCATGGTACAACAGAAGGCCATCAACAACTTCGGTGATAAACTCTAAGGAGATGCGGCTCTCAAAGCAAGGCTGAAGAGGAGGGAACCAGGCATAACCGTGGCCTCTGAAGCTGTGTTTTGTCTGCTGGCAGTCTGGTCCATGAAAATTTGCAGCACATTTGCATCTATTAAATAAAAAAATAGGAGCAAATATCCACCATGCAAACAGAAGATGCAAAAGTCTCCTCTGACAACAGGACTCTCCTCTTTAAACAGAGGACCCCACGTTCCCCTGGCCATAGTACAGGTAAAGCACTAGCAAAACTTCTGCCAAAAAATGTTTTGACTTGTTTGTACAAACACAATATAAATTTAGTCTAAATTATAATATGTGTATGCAAGGATATTCTGTGAGTAAATGATGGACCTGATGTAATATATAAAGCCCATGAAAACCTCTTATCTCTTCAGCATAAAAAAAGAAAAACACGCTTTTCACTGGGCTTAGTTATCAGCTTGTTTGAAGACTTTATAATGTTGAGAGGAAAAGCAAAGGAATCACAGAATCATAGAATGCCAGGCTGGAAGGGCCTCAAATATTATTTGGTCCAACTTTTCTTGGCAAAAGAATGAACTAGATAAGATGGCCCAGCATTCTGGTAGTTGAATCTCAAAAGTGTCCATTGTTGGGTAAATCACCATCTCCCTGGGGAGATTAATAGAATGGCTGATTATTCTCATTGGGAAAAAATTTATGCTTGTGTCCAATCAGGGTCTCCACAGGAAGGGTGAGGGAAGGTAATATCGCCCAGAAAAAGTGAGGTGTGGCAGTCATATATCTTGACATCTTCACTCTTATTGCAAGATACTTGCTAGATTTATTTCTTTTACACTATCAAACAACAGATGCTTGGAGTTCTTTCCTTAATACTCTGTAAAAAAGAGTAGCCACAGTATGACAATAACAGAACCTGTAAGTGGGAAACCAAAGGAACAAGAGAAATGAGCAGAAAGACAGGAAGGGAAAGCAGCTGGGCTTCTATTTCTTAGTTTCTGTTTCCCATAGATTGCTACTACCTACTGAGAGCAGAATGACAGGGGCAGGATGCAGGAAAAGATGACTCACAAAGCTACTGAAAATGGAGCAGAAGCTAAGAAACCTCAGAGCTGAACAAATCCTAAGTGACAGAGCCTACCTGGAGTTTCTGGGAAGCAAAATTTCCCTGTCTGATTACACCTGAGCAGCAATGTCAGACTGAGAACTTTAACATGAGAAGACCTTCTGCAGCTTCAGTTTGAGTCCTGTCACCCCTACCAAGGGTGCTACAAAGAGGCTGGGAAATGTTTCTGCTTTCCTATGTTGGGATGATTATTTTTAAGCAAACATTTTGAAAACCACATTCTGGAAGTGGACCAGGCTAATTCTGAGCTAGTACAGTCCCATCATTTTTTTCATCTTTATACTACATAATCTACGAGAATTTTGGAGAAACAAATGACGCAAGAAATGTGGGGAAGAGGTTATTAAGTGACAAAAGAGATGTGATTAAGATGTTTAACAGCATTAAAACATTTGAGGCAGGCTGCACAAACTAAGAGTGTTTTGCAGGGTGGCATTAATGGAACTGGTGCAGCCTGGAATACTCCCAAGGTCTTCCTGGAGACAATGTTGAACATAAAATATATGTACCTGAAAATAGAGCTTATTTTGCAAGACCTGTGTGTGAAGTATAACAAAACTTAGATCTGCCACAGTGAGAAGACATGCAATGATGGTTCCTGAAGCTTTGACTCATCCTCCTTACAGGCTGCACTACATGCATTTTGTTTGCACACCAGACGAAGCTTTACCAACCTGTAGCCCAAATCAGTATCCACACATGTGCCACCATTGAGACAAGGGTTTGTCTGGTATGAGGAGCAGGAAAGGTGAGGATTCTCCCGAGCAGCACAGCCACACACAGCATGACTCAGGACTGTCACAGACACCAGAGAAATGCTTCCAGCTGTGGTTATGGTTGGTACATGGTTCTGTTCATGCTTACTGCTGCATCCGCTGCTGTGAGTGCAGTCTGCAGTCACACATTCATCAATGCCAATCTGGGTGATATTTATGTCCAGAATGCTTTCCAGCTGTGAAGAACAATTAGTTGCATTCACCACACTTTTCCACAAGGTTCACCAATGACAGCAATGAAAAGCCCAAGTCTTATTTATTTTCAAAACTGGCTGCTGTGCCAATTCCTTCCAATGTCTACCTCACCCTATATAGCCAAAGGCAGCACAGTCTGGCTTCTTTTAAGGCCAAGGCCTTGGTGTAAGTCAATTACAGCATGAATAAGCATTTTGAGGGCAAAAATACTCAAAATATTTCAATAATATTTCAATGATGTCAATATTCATTAGAGACTGAGTGGATAAATTTTTATCACTAATAGTTCTGATGCACCATTTACACACTATCTGAACTATATTTTTAATTTTAACTTCTGACTTAAAGATACTGGGAATTGGCATTGGATAGTGAAGAAATAACTTTTCTGGCAAGAATGAGTTGGTACAGCACTGCACCAACATATTTCCAACAGAGCAAACAATTTCACTCTTCTCAATGGTTTTTTTTGTGTTTTTGGTGGTTTTTTTCTTTGTTTTTTTTTGGTGTTTATTTTTTTTTTTTGTTTTTTGGAGGTTTTTTTTGCAAGAGGGGAAGGAACTTTACTAAATTTTAAACACACATTTCCAACCTGGTTTTCTACTGGAGAGTGGCTCTTTTATTGCTTTGCTCTCTTAAGTTTAGAAACTTGAAACGTTTGACTGGTTTGTGAGTTTCAACCAGAGAACTAAAAATTGAAACATTAAGGCATCATGTAGAAAGGCAAGAGCCAAATACATGCTTTACACAGAGTTTTAGTCTTTTCAATAGGAAAAAACGTATTCACAGTCCTAAAAGCATATTGTGTTTAGGTGACTTAATAAGTATTTAGAGTGTGGCTTTCAAAACATTCCTATTTGAAATTTTTTGTATAAGTGTAAAAGGATTTTTTGATTTTACTGATTAGAGCTATCTACTTTCCTCACACATTATTCCCTCAATCATTCTAATTGTTCACATTCATAGGCAATGGGCATTACTAAATAGACACGGTAAGAAGGTGCTGTGGTTTCAAACAAATGAATGGATACTTACCCATGCTCTGGAAGCTGCTACATTGCCATTAAGTTTTTCTGCTTTATAATAAGGTGGACCATAAACTGCAAACCAAATATCAACCCCTCGGGTTGGACTTGGGCTATTCAGTACACTGAAAATGTGGACATTTTCCAGTTGAACTGAGATAATTTCTGAAAGCAGCTTCTTCATCTGGTAGTATTTACTTTGTTTTTCAGGGGATTGGGATATGAACTCCTCTGGTGTGATATCTGTAATAGAAGTTAATAACTTGACACACTTATTTCCTGTAACTGTTGTAGCAATAGAAGAGAGGAACATCACAGAATAAATATTAAGGTTGCAGAAAATGGACTCATCTGCAAATTCAGGAGTATTTTTATTTTTAGGTTCTGAAATTTTCTCTGCTTGCTTCTGCTAAGCATGTGTGTTCTGAAACTATTTGACTTTTATTAATTTCTAATTTTTAAAAATGATTTTTTAAAATCAGAAACATGTTTAAGAAGATTTTACTTTTTCCACAAAGGTTGAAAGAATTTGGTGAACTTCAAGCAGACACTTGTTCGAATACACGTTTTCCTCTGAAATATAAGTTGCTGGGGTTTTTAAAAGTTGATGTAGAGATCAGACAAACTTTTCCTTGCTGTCTTTTTTTCTCCATAGATGTTCCTTCACATGCAGCATCAAAGATGCATTTTCAAACCCTTACCTGGAAAACTATTAATTCTCCAACATGTCTAAGAGCATTCTAAGCAGAGTTCTAAGGATCACAGCAGTAACGTTAAAGACATAGACCACACTTGAGCACACTGCTTACCTTTTATTCGTACAGAACCAGCATTATGGACGGCATCATCTTTGATATCCTTCACAATAACCTTTGCAGTGGAGATAACATCTGGCCAGACTCCATCAATGACTCTAACTCTTATGTTGTATGTTCCTGGTGGGGTTCCTTCTTTAATAGTCAGCAGACCTGAGTTATCATTAAGGATAAAGTACCTGTAATAAGAGTTAAGCCAAGGAACAAGCTATGAGAAGTTCAAAAGCTAAGTACTAATTATCATCACTGATGGTTTTTCTGAAACACTTTCTATCTGTCAAAGAAAGCAGATATGTTCCCTCACGGAGGGACAGAGAAGAACAGAACTGTTTTACATAGCCTCCTGTTGGCTCCTAATGGCTCTTCCCCAGTATACCATGAAGGTTTCTTCCTCCTGCTATGCTGTATTAACTGTGTAGGAAGACTAAGGCTGCAATAGCCATAACTTTGGAAACAGTGCAAACTCCTAGTGTAGATACATTCACTGAGTGACATCTCTGTCAGAACCTCTGAGTGGCACATGTACATCTCAGCCCCAGTCACAATCCAGACACTCTCAAGTCTACACATCCAGTATAAATAAGGTCTTAAAACCAGTGGTGACTTGGAAACACCAGGAGCTTGGATGGAGGAATCTGGAAGTTCGTGGGTATTTTTTCTGTAGTGGCTCACTGATACACGTTACGGGTATGACTATGAACAGGAATTTAGAAGTCTGGCCCATGAGGCAACAGGAAGCAGACTGGTTTGGCAAGCAATGTTATTTACTGCAGCCTCATACTCAGAAGGGCTTTTGGAGATCTACACACAAAAGTGTCTAATCAATGAAATGCTTTTACACTCTTGTTTTCAAAAAAAAGTCTGTGTAAATACTTGCTATGATTTCGTGTGTGGTCAATTTTCCCATAAAATTTACACAACTCCCATTTTTTTCTCCAAATACCTTGATGTTTTCCCTTCAAATTGGTAGATTTTGCGATCCCAGTCATCAGCATCAGGGGCACTGACCTGGCCCAGTACAGTTGTGGGGAGAATACCTAGAACAACATAGCACACAAGTGGCACAGTCAGACCTCTCACATGTACACAAACATGTACTGGTCTAAGAACACGTGTTGTAAGCCTAAGACCTCTACAAAAATAGTTGTGGTAGTTCTCCAGAGACCTCTACAAAAACAGTTGTGGTAGTTCTCCAGAGATGTGCACCAGTTTGGAAATGCCACATGGAGCCCTGCTCATCAGATGTTTGCTGTATGGCCACATAGATTTAATTTTACAGGTGGCTGCAAGGAAAAGCAATGGGAAAGAAAGAACAAAAGCCACCTCTGAGAATTTTCACTATTTTATCTGCATTATCCAACAAACTTACAAAGTAGTTTAGACAGGGATCAGTGTTTGGCAGGATAAACAACCAAAATGCAGACTGGGTTATAAAGGACAAAAACCAAGAGCAATTACAGCAAGATAGAGAGGATGTCCAAAATACAGTAACCAGGATTATTTTGAATAAATGGTGAGACTTTGGGGTGAGATGGAAAGCAGCCTGTATTCTGATGGTTTTGCATCCTCTCAGCAGAACCCACAAATTAGTATTTTCTGGATTTACAAAACTTACTTCTGAAGGAAAGGTCCATAGGTATTCGAATTCATAAATCTACTGTGTAAAGAATCAAGGATAGACCAAGATGAATTTGGGATTTCACCTTGTGACAAGGAACGGCACAAACCCCGACAACTGAGGAACTGGATGCAAGGAGAGAAAACTGTACCTCTCTGGCAACTGTGGCAGCATTCACTGGGTATTTTGCAGGAGACAGTATACAGGATGGCCTGGTGTTTGATTCCCACAGTATATGAATGTCACATACAATGTGATAATAGCCTTCTGATTCTGTCTCTCCTTTATACTTTAATTAATCAAAGATCTGAGGTCGTGAATAGTCCCTCCCAGAAATTAATCAAAGTACCAATGATTTTAAAGAAACAATGAAAATGGAATTCAAGCTTAATGAAAATGTTTGGTATTTAAGCTACAGGCAGAGTTTCTCAGCAAACAGAAAACAGACTTGGCTTCAACAATAAGCTGAACTTGACTAATCACACAACAGGCAGAATGTTTCAGTACAAAAAATGTGAACAGCATCTACTCAGAAGTAGTTCCTAGTGTGTCCACAACAAATAATCAATTTAATGTACTATTGAGATCATAGGACACAGAACAAAGTAGAAGAGGAAGGAATGCCCTGAGCCAACATGGATGCAAGCATCCCAAAATCTTTTTACCTGTGTGGTTTATTTTGCTGCCGGGCTTATTATGGGGGGAAGCAGATCACAAGAATACTGTTGCCTAATTTCCAAAGCAAGAAGGGAGAGATGGCTGCTCTCACACTGCCTGCAGTCAGCATTCACAGAAAATTCCCCCATAAGAGCATTTGTGAGCTGAAGACTTAGATGAATGTTTCAGCACTTTACATATGAGTTCAGCTTAAGTGTATTCAGTAAAATTTAATTCTGTCTGGAGAAGGAAAAAGGTTTAAGGAGGAGAAAGAAGGTTCTCAGCATCATTATCAACTTTGGTAATTTTTTTTCCCCTGAAATGTTAATGCTGCTGAAAAACTGTGTCTCAAAGCAAGAGATCATTACTCAAGTTTGACAGAAAGGCACCGAGAAAAGCAGCCAGTTATGCTCTTTCTTCAAGACTGACACACTTTCTTCCACAAATGAAGTGGCCCAGAGTGCTGTGCCCCACATACCTACTGCTCTCTGTTGGGCTTTAAGCAAACTTCAGCAGCACCTTTACTAAAAGCTTATGTGGAACAGGACAGAGTCCTGTGTGAAACTCACAGCTGCCTCTTTTGACTTTATGTCACACTTGGAAGCAAACATCAACGAGAGATTTACCATCATAGCTGTAAATGAGAGATTCCATGTAGCCAGCAGAATGTGGGTGGTCATTTTGGTCCCCGATGTTCACGGTCAGTGTGTTGGTGGAGCTCATGGGTGGGATCCCGCTGTCTGTAATCAGGATGGGCAGGTAGAATGCCTTGTGCACTTCCCTGTCAAAGGTACGCAGTGCGGTGAGCATGGCACTTCCGTTGTGGAGGTCCTGCAAGCTGAAGCTGGCCAGGCTATCGAAATCGCTGAGAAGGCGAAAGGAGAAAGGTGCTCCGTTTGCAGCAGTGTCTCGGTCCTTGGCATACAGCAGTGTGGAAGTCTCGTTCATTTGGACGACCTGTGGAGAAGCTGTGTTTTCCCAGACCACTGGGTTATAAGGTGCCTCGAACTCTGGCCCATTGTCATTTACATCCTGCAGAGTCACTAAAACAGTGGCACTGCCCGTCAGAGGGGGCTGCCCCATATCAGTGGCAATGACAATGAGTTGGTACTGTGTCACTGTCTCATGATCCAGCAATCCTGCAACCATCAGCCACCCATCACTAGCCAAAGAGAACTGGCCACCTGGATCAGACTTGTTTAGCAGGTGGAAAGAAAATCTTCCATTCAGGCCAGAGTCCAAGTCAACAGCAGAAACCTGAATAACTTTGGTCCCAGCTGGTACATCTTCCCCCAGTGCAGCCACTTCATAGAACTGAGGGTAGAAGACAGGAGCATGATCATTCGAATCCTCCACATAGATCACGCAGTGAGCGATGCTGAAGAAATCCATGTCCTCTGCTTTCACAGTCAAATTGAATACCCTCTCATGAGGCTTCTCAAAGTCTATCCGTTTGCGTAGTCGAATAAACCCACAGTTGTTGACTTCATCTGTTTCTATGGAGAACTTGCCGTCATTGTCCCCATCAATGATGCTGAACGTCACCATGGCATTTTCTCCCTCATCTCTGTCCACAGCGGACACCACCACCACCTCAGTGTTAATACTTGCATTCTCAGAGACAAATGCTGTGTAAATCCTTTGCAGGAAGACTGGAGCATGATCGTTCACGTCAGTCACCAAAATAGTGGCAGTGCCTGTCCCAGTGAGCCCTCCTCCATCTCTGGCCTCAACCACCACTAGGTACTTGTATTCCTTCTCCCGGTCCAGGGACCCAAGCACCGTAGAGATGGTGCCACTAACTGAATCAATTGAGAACAAGTCCAAATTAATTTCATTTTTGACATTCTGAATGATACTGTATGTTAGCACAGCATTTATACCAGCCTTTGGGTCATCAAGGTCCATTGCTGTCATTTCCATGATAGGAGTGTCAGCCGGGGAGTCCTCAGGGACGTGGCCAGTGAAACAGCCATCCGACACGCAGAGGAAAAGGGGAGCGTTGTCGTTCACATCCCTCACCTCTATGATGACATCGGCAAAGCCGGTCAGTCCCTCTCCGCCCTCATCCGTTGCAAGAACGAGGAAGCGCCATGTGGATCGCTTCTCACGGTCTAACCTCCTGTGTGCGCTGATCTCACCAGTGTTCTCATTGATGCTGAATTCGCTGCTGGCCCCCTGTCCGTGCAGGGAATAGATAATAGCATTTTGATCTGCTGCCTGGTCGGGATCTGTTGCAGAAACCTGGAACAAGCCACAGCAGGCAAGTGTTTATGCTAAAGAAAGGGGGAAATCACTGTTCTCTTATTGATGGCAGCTGATATGGTGCAGGCTAAATGAACAACATGCATTTTAACAGCAAGCATCTATTGGTTTGAGTCATTTAAGTACTCTTTCAACAAACATCATGCACAGCCTAGAGAAACAAAAAGGGGACGTTTCAACAGACTAATATATTCTACTTCCCAGTGTACTTTGGAAAGAGGAAAAAACTGTAGGAAAAATCAAGTAAAAATAATAACAACTCTGCTGAGGAAATATTTCTTGTGAAATTCTTTGGAGCTGGAGTACAAAGGCAAGCAGAGGCTGATTCTCTCTGTGTGAACAGAATGCTGTGAAAACAGGCCACACATCCTGATGATCAGCACAGGCCAGAGAGAACTCCCAGCTCCTGACTTGCATCCAGGGATTGTTTGGGAGATTGCTAGCTGGGCCTACCAAGAACTGCTCTAACAACAGAACAATGAAAATGCTTGAGTTGGAGTCAAAGAACAATCCCAGATAAAGTTAATTTTGGCAGTATAAATTTAACCATTACATGCATGAAGTACACATGCCAACCATTCTGTGCTTATACAGTTACTCAAAATGTGCCTTTGTAAAGGAAAGTCATCACATTTTCAAATGTTTAGACTCACATAATTTTAGCATCAGTTTGGAAAAGACCCTTAAGATCATCAAATCCAACCCTTATTTATGCTGGTCAAGAGAGCAACTCCACCACTCAAAATTACCAGGCTTGCTTTATTCTATTCTTTACAAAAAGTTGCTAGCTAAGTTCTAATACTAGGCCTCACCCACGCTAAATCAACGATTTTTTAGATTTGTGTGAATGGATGGGATTGAGCTGAACACAAAGCCAGGTTTTGCCCTGCTTTGTGGAAACTGCTTCACCTTTAGGACAAGTACAGGCAGATCTGTGAGCTCCTCCAAGACACTGCCCTGGTATTCATTCTGAGTGAAGACTGGTGCTTCATCATTCTTATTGACAACGTTGATGATGATAAGAGTGTGGTTTTCCCATTTTCCATCAGAAGCTACAAGCCGGAGCTCATAATGTTGTTCTTGTTCATAATCCAGAGGCTGAGCAATGACGACAGTTCCAATCTCAGGGTCCACATCAAAAACCCCTTTCATATTTCCTGAAGTGATCTGATATCTTAGTTTGGCATTTGCACCTGTAAGAGAAAGAAACAACTGTTGCCTGTTCACTCTATGAATGCTCAATCCAGATATGCACAATGGACACGTATCCAGGACAAAGCTTATTTGCCCAGACTGTTACTGTGTGTGTGTGTGAGAGATATAAAATAGGAATATACACAGAATGATCTGTGTATGTCATTTGAAGAGTTTGTGTATGCTAGATGGGAGGCTAGGTCTGCATTTATATTTACAAGTATAATTTACAGACACGGCCTGTTGATTGATAATGGAGGAATTGTGAGCCTCGAAATTATTGAGCATTCATTTGCCCTATAATAAAAAGGGGGCAAATACTATGAAAATACTAGAAGCTATTTTTACTCAATGTTTCCTAAGCCTCTCATTTCAAATGTCAGTATTCTTTTACTTTTTTTAAACCACTGGGTGGTGCTAAAATATAACAGAAGTCCTCTATTTTGAGCAAGAATTCATCTCAGAACATTCCACCTGTACAACAGCGGTTGTTTGATTGCTGCAAAAGTTTTTGGAACAATAACAAATTGTTTAGTGCTCCCTGTTTACTTATTTCAAAAGCTAAAAAATACATGTTATTGCATTCCAGTATACAATGTCATTTCCCAAATTAAATAGGTGAACTGCTAGAAGCAAAAAGAACATTCAGCTTTTAAGTTGTGAGTCAGCTGTAGATGAGAAGACTAGAGCAATGTGGATGGCTAGAAAGTGAAGACTGTGCTCAACATTAGTGCTTGGAAGCACTTGACTGCCTTTGCAACAAGAGCATCACTTGCTAGTAGTTTTGTCAAATTCTCCAAAGTGCAGCAGCTGGTTTCAAATGGCCTTTTTACAACTCCCTCATGGGCACTAAGAGGCACAGGCTTTGCAGCACTGCCACTGAAAGGAATGTCCAGCTCTCACCTGCTCCCAGCAACAGGTCCCTTTGGTTCTCATTTGGGGTCTGTCACCAACTTCTTTTATTCAATAGCTTTGTTTCTCTTGAGCAAGTTGAGCTGGACCAGCTCATGAAAGTAGCAAAAAAGCAAAGATAGGGACTGACTGGTGTTTCATGCTGTTGGACTGGCTCAGCCCACCTGGTTTCACCACACTGCAGGGGCAGCTTCACACCATCAGAGCTGGTGACAGTATGAGGCCAAGCAGAAGGTCTGACTTTCCCTTTCTTCCTAACTTTATTTCTGGCCATGTCATCTCACATTTTCCACTGTTTGTCAGATTCTTACACAAGCTACTAACCCACTAAAAAGCACAGGTTTGATTTTCTTACATTAGTGGTAAATAAAACTGACTCCTGGGGAGATCTAGAAAGAACAGGAGTCAGCAAAAAGCAAGCATGTGCTCAGGAAAGAGTGGGTGTGAAGTTACAGCAGTGTTGTGATTCCAGGTGATTTCATTCTGCTCCAAAGAGATTCCCAGCAAGCTTTAATCTTTGCACTACAAACCTAAGCACCTAACTAAAATTCTGACATGTGCCCAAAACTTCTCACCTTCAAATGCTTGAAATGTGTAATTGCCTCCTGAATGCAGAGAATTGTTTGTCCATGAAGGAAGTAGCCCTACATACAAACACACATTAACACTAAAAGGACTTAAAAAGACGTGCAGGGTCTGCTCACCTTCATCTTGATCATCTGCTGTTGCTGTCACCACAGGACTTCCAACATCCTTGTCCTCGTCTATGCTGACCTCATACACTGACCGAGGAAATGCCGGAGAGTTGTCATTCACATCGCTGACAAAAATCCTCACATAGGCTGTGTCTAAGAGGGAGATGCAAGAGGAACATGCAGAGTAGAAACGGCAGAGGTGGAATACCTTGCATTATTCCAAACAGCTCACGTACCTGCCAAGCCTATGAAAGTTAAAGAGCCCAATATAGAATTCCTTCTTAGTTTTACCTGTGTTGGGCTGCCCATGAACACTAGGTCTAGCAGATTCTGAAGAGTCCTGAGATTGAACTTCAATCAAGTAAGAGGCTCTTTTCTCTCTGTCAAAAGATGCCTGGGTGGAAATAATTCCTGTTTCAGGTTCAATGGTGAAGAACTGGTAATCCTCATTAGCATCTTTCAATATTAGGTAGTGAACCTAAAAACGGAATAGTTAAAAGAGGTTACATTTTCAATTTTCATTTGTATGTCCAAGTGCTGTGACCTGCCCCCTCCTCAGTAGACTCCTGGTTCTGTCTGCAAAGTAGCAACACTGAGGAAAGATAGATCAACTGAACATAATTTTTCTAAGTCTTTTGTTCTTTTTCCTATAAAAAGTGCAGAATTCTCAAAGAGAAGAACATCTGCACCAGAGATAACATCAAGCCCAGTATCTTATCTCCAACAGTGGCCAGTAGGAGCAGTTAAGAAAGATTATGAGTAACAGGAGAGAGAACGTATGGACTGGCATTTTCCCTGGTGTCTCCTCAGCTTCTAGTAATCCACTGTGCTTCTGATCCACCCCCCCAAAAAAGCTAATAATTTGGGTACTGTTCAACAAGACTGAATAAATTAAAATCTCCACCAATGCAAGGTAGTAACATTTTTCCCTTTAATAATTTTCCCTTTGTTTTCTGAAAAAAAATCCCATTTCTATCCCCACCCCCAAGTCATGCCCAGAGCACCACGAGGCTGTTCTACCACACAGGTGGCTCTTCAGAAGCTGCAAAATGACAGTTCCAGAACAGCAGATCTCAACTAGCTAGAGTTTCTTCACAGAAGAGCTAGTAGGATTTTTAGAAATGGCTCAGGAAAATGCAAAGAAAATGAGCAGTTTCCGTCAGAATTCTGCTTTTTCCTAGGGTTGGGTCATTGTTACTATGATGGTCAAATGCTGGTTAGACCAATGATGTTATTTAATTGACCATATTTAAATGGCTATGAATAACTGACAATAATCACAATTAAAAAGTGAATTGAAGAGGCAAGAGTTCGGAAACATGTCCTGCAGCCACATCCACCTGTCTCGTCATGGGACCAACCCTGAGAATCATGCAGCAGTGCTTTGTCATGGTTGCTGGATCAGGATGAGCTGCCACGATGCAGGACCCTGAGATCAAGAGCATCTTCTCTGCCTGCATCTGGCATCATACACATCAGGCCCAAGACAGACAAATGCTTGACAAGTGCTGTAAGAAGTGCTGGTGCCTCATTATCTTGCCATCTGCTGACTGCACATTCTCACTAATTATAATACTACAACTTGAGTATTGTGAGGAAAAGAATGGATGTAAGGTCAAACCTCTCCATGCAGGCCGGAGTCCAAGTCCAGAGCTAACACCTGAACCACCGATGTGCCAACATCAGCTCCTTCTGGCACAGACACCTCGTAGTTAGAAGACATGAAGAATGGAACATTATCATTGACATCTGAAAAAGGAGGTGATGAGGATCATGGTAAGAAAATATTTGAAGACTTTTTTGTCTACTGTGGGGGAGGGTTTTACCCCCACAGTTGTATTTTTCTTGGAGAAGGAACTTATATTGTTTATAGCAATAAACAATCCTGCTTTGGGTTTTGCCATTCTCAGGGTAGCAGTCAGGAGGCATTTTATAGACACTGTGCAGTTTCTGGGAGACAGTGGCCTAATTTCAACTGAGATACTGGCTAACGATTTGACCAGAGATAAGGTCATGGGTTCATGAGTCCTAGGACCAGGAGGGCTTTCATCCACAGCTAAGTTACTCTAAAAGGATATTTTTTTGTGAGCAGAATGAATTTTCTTCCAAATTCTGGTACCAATAACTGCACTATAGGAAAAAACCTTTTGGGACAGGGTCCACAATCTCCAGTGAGGCTCAGACCCTGCTCTACAGCCTGAAGGGGTTTTGCATTGCTGGATTGTGAAAGATGGAACAATGCTTTGATAAGGTGAAGCAGGAAAGTTGGATTCCCTTTTAAATTACTAACCCATTCTCATTTCCATGGTGGTGGGCAAGACAAATGCTTTTGCTGGAAACTTCATTTATTCATATTTTCATCTGAATGTCTGCCTAACAAAAGTAACTCTATTAATCTTGCAAAAAGCAGGGATTAATATCAGATTTATAGTTTTATGTGGATCTACAGGAACAGAGCCTTATGAAAATATCCTACTATAAGGAAGATTGGATCAAATTTTTGATCATAAGGATCCTTTCATTTCTATAGTTTAAATCTCAGTCTGAAACAGAAAATTCTGGATGTAACAAGAAACCCTAAACAGATATCCAACACAAACCCAGCCTATCTAGGCTGTTTCTCTTTCTATAGCACCCACTATCTCCAGTAATACTCATCTCCCTTCAATAGCTTGGGAACAACTACTAGATTTCTCTTCCTTTCAAAAGAAAATCTTTCCAATTACCTTTAAAGAACCAGGCACTAGTGCTGCCTAAACATTCAGACAGACGATTTTTGCACTCTCACATCTCCACATTTGATACTTGTACTTAAGAATTGTCTCAGAACTTTTTAATGACTGCACAACTTTTTACAGCATAGAAGTGTACAAAGCATTCTGAGGTGGTTTGGCATTTAATGGATGTTACCTTAATTCATGGCATTATACTAAAAGGAACAAGAATATTGTTCTGAACAGCAGCAAAGCTTACCTGTTACATTCACACAAACAGTGGCAAAGGAAGCTAAAGGAGTCATTGCTACGTTTTGTGCCCGGACTGTCAGGATGAAAAACTTAGTTGTCTCAAAGTCAAGTGGTTCAGCGACTAGAAGAGAAGCAGATCCATCAGCTCTGTTTGGCTTCAGATAGAAACGAACTGGCATGTTAGTCTCTGGAACTTGACCCTCCTCCAGATTATACGTAACCCTGGGATCACCAAGAGGGGATGTGGCTTTGATGGTCTGAAGAAGAAAAGAGCCACCACATATATTCATGAAGCATGGGGTTGCAAGTGTTACATGTTGAGTTTGGCAAAAACATGCATACGTGTATTCTCTCCAAGAACATACATGCCTGTACGACTCGGGTAACAGACAAAATAGACACAGTTTACAGAGCTGAGTTTTATTTTACAATATTTATGTTTGATGCAGGTCTTTAATCAACAGGACATTTACCTGCCTGTAAATGTGCCAAGCCAGAACTGCAGCACAGCTAAAGGAAATCCTTCCTCTTTCCTCCTTCCAAAGCAGAATTGATCCATAAGGAGACCATTTCTCCACTGAGTTGTCCATTTTACCCAGCAAGTTACAGAAAAAATCCCAAACCCAAAATTGTTTGCAAGTGCTTGAATATTACGTGCAGGAGGAGAAAGGCAGGAATTGTGCGACAATATATGGAAGGTACTGTCCTTAAAGACTAAGTTTGTATGGGTTAAAAAGGAATTGGTTTGAGTTAAAAGAGACCAAAGCAAACTATCACTCCATGCTCCTGTGCTAAACTGAGAAAAGCCGTAAGAAAAACGCAAGCAAGTAGCACAGCCCACTAAAGATGGAGGAGTGAGGAGCTGGCTCTTGGTGGGAACGCTCAAGGATTTCCCAGCCTGGGAGCACACAAGTCTTGCTCCTGTGGAAGCACACCTTGAGGGCCATTCATGTAAGAATTCACTGGGAAAACTGCTGCCAGCTGAAATGCCAGCCTGTTCTGTGATGGGCACGCCTGACAAACTCTAATGGGGTACACAGCAGTGAAGGCTTACAAGGGAACAGTGCAACGCAGTGAGGCTGCAGAACGGGCTTCTGTACTTCTGACTTAGAGCACAACAGAGGAAGAAGTGGAAATGAAGAGGGAGGGAAGTAATCATGCTTCTAACATACCACAATCTTGGTGTCACGAATGGTGTTTTCAGGGATGGTTACCCAGTAAGTGCTCTGCTCCCACTGTGGTGGCTGGCTCAGGGCACTAGTGACAGTCACCGTCAGCTCCACCGTGCTGCTTCTGTTCCCGCCATCTGTAGCTACAATATAGCGGCTAATGCGAATTGTCTATGAAACAAAGATAGAGGATGCTTGAAAACCATTTTGTACAAACCAAAAGATTGCAATTAACTCTCTGCGATGGATTTGAGGGGTTGGATTTTGCTCTGTTCAAAGCAGAGCCTCACATTACCTGGGGTAGTGGGCAATTCACATACACCCAGCCTGTGCTGGGGTTGATCTGGAAGTATTCCGGTTGATGCTCTAACATGGAGTATGTGACAGCAGCATTCACACCCTGGTCACTGTCATGAGCTGCAACTCGGAGGAAACTTGTCCCCACCGGAGTGTCTTCGCTAAGGAAGTCTTTGAAAAGACAAAGGTATTGTCAGCAAGTCTGCTCTGGTTTATCAGGCTGTATGCATAAAGAAACACCCTTGTAAAACATCATTGTTCCTTTCACAGGAGATTAAATATTTCTGTACTGAGGCAGGTTATAAAGTATTGCGACCAACAGTGTCTATAGTCCTCTTTTAGCTTCCCCTTCCCTCTCCCCTGCCACGCTGGGTTGTTAAGTAAGCTGCTGGTGATGCAGATTTACTGACACTGCTGCTGCCAGCACTTCGGCCTCTCCATAGCAGTGCTGGCAAACCCCACAGCATGCCCACTGCTTTGGATCACAGCCCAGCCTGCTGGGTCCAGCTGATGATAAAAGCAGGTTGTCATCAAAGGGAATTCTGCGTGAATTGTATTAATCTTGAATATGAGTGGTGCCGGCAGCACTACCAGTGGGAGGCACTAGGTAATTCCAAAGCATAAAGACTCAGGTCACAGTGGAAATGCCTCCAACACTCTAGTGTTTTGGAGAAGCTACCCAGGGCAGGGCAATTATCATTTTATGTATATCCCTTTCCTTAGGTTTCACTCTCTGTTCCCAGAAATCCACCTGTGACAGAGGTCATGTCTTTTTGCCCACAGTTCTAGACAGACCTTTGAACCTGCTTGGATAATTGCCATCTAAAAATCTGGTGGCAGAGTTGCACATTTGAAGAGCCCATTGCACAGAAGAGTAATTAATTTTATCTTCCTAAAGCCTGGTTTCTGGCAGGGATCCCAATAAAATGATGGGAATCATGAGCAGTCATTTCCTGCTCCCCTCCACTCTGTGAGGCACAGTTTTATACGAAGCTATCGCATCCCTGCCAGCTGCCTTTCTTCCACACTCACCTTTACACTGCACTGATTTTTGGTCTAGCTCTTCCCTCTATCTTCAGCCATCCAGTCCCAATTCCTCCTCCAAGTAGCTATGTGTGCTTACCTGATCGTTTTTGAGCTGTTTCCTTGCACTGAGGCTCCATCAGCTCAGTGTATTAAGATGTCCCTGACAGTGGGAAGGCTGTTGCAGCTGGGTTTAGGCAACCCAGTCAGTCTATTAACTCATGTCTTGTTCAGAAACTAATATCTTTGATCTCCCTTGTATGTGTCTCCTTTAGCATTTTTGAGGTGTGATATTTAGAACTGCACACTACTTATCAAGCAGTCATGTTTTCTGATTTGGTCTTCTCCCTTAATGTCTACAGTCTGTAGCAGAGGTGCAGTACAACTTTAAACCACAACAACCACTTGCTCCATGAACAATAATTTGAGATTTAATTGGCTTCACTCATCCCTGTGTCTTTTAATTGTCCAGGGATTCTTATCTTTGGTATGTCAGTAACAGACAAAGGTAATCTCAAAAGAAATTTACCCCCACTAAGATAGACTAATGAAAATTGAATTAATTGCTAAAAACACTGTAAAATACCCCCTTTTTGTGTTTATGCCTTTTTTTGTGTGTGTGTATTTATGCTGTCTTTAACAATCAAATTCTGTTAAATTGCTTTGTAAGAAAAACATCAAAATTACTTGGAAGGGCTGCACTCTCTCATTCCATGTGCTTTGCTTGCTGCTGACACAACTTTAACATTTACTGCACCATCCCTAGTACAGGGAGTTAAGCAATTCTTTAATGTCTGTTTTGCAGGTAGATGATAAGATGCGTGGCTAAATCAGGGATTTGACCAACATCCTTGTGCTGAGAGTAAAGAAGCAGCAGTTTCCAGGATGAATAGAAACCTATGACTAATGGTATTTGATCTTGTTAGGGAAGAAGCTATTTTTAATTCTGTGACGTTCAACCATTGATTACTTATGTAGAGATGCCAGAAAAGTGCTAGGCATAACATGACCTTGTTATCTGCAGTTTTGCCATCTCAAAGAGCTGTTCTTGCTTCAGAACTTTTGCTAGTACCCTGTGTTCATTAAAAAAAAGAAAAAAATTTTCCTGTTCCCTCAGAAGTGCTGAAGCCACCATAATTGCAAATGCAACCTCTCAGCTTCACAGCTTTTGAAAAAGAAAAATCCTGGGCAGTTTCACCTGAAGGACATGTGTGATGGTAGAATAGAAAGGTTCATCTTTGCACAAACATTACCTTTACCCCAGGGACTTGTCTGCTCTGATCAAAAATATTTCTCTCCAGAGAGATCATTCCTACTCAATTTCTCGGTGCTGCTTTGGCCAGATTTGCAGAAGACACTGCAAATCTGTGTGGTGGGACTGTAGAAATGGCTATTCCAAATCTATATGTTTTAACCAATTTGGCTCTTAGAGTTACTGTCACTTCAAGATACTTTAAAAGGTGCAACAAAATTTTCTTTCTGTTCTTGTGCATAACTGAGGTGTGGATGTATATTTAGCTTATTTCCCAGCAGGTCACTTCTCGTTAAAATCCTAAAATAAAGACATCCAACCTACTTTTGAATCCTTCTAAAATGTTGGCCTCTGTGATGTTAAAGAATTTAACAATTTACTTATAAGCCATTTTCATTTTAATAAGGCATTGGTCACTGCTTTGCCCTCTGTGACATTTCCTCACAAGTGGCAAAAAAACTCCAAAATGAAGTCATTGGCAGATGTATCAGCAACAATTTTTTTTTTCCATTTTCAGGCAATTATGCAAGGAAGGACCTGTTCCAGTCCAACAACTAGAGATTATGCTTGCGACTTGTGGATGACATTAAATATAGAGAATTCAAATGTAATGAAATGCAGGATTCTACTGGAGAAGCATCAAGTCAAGTTAAATGAAAGAATGATGTAAAGCATATCATGTGGGCATGAAGAAAGGTATGTGACCAGGGCAAATGGGAAAAGCTAGCTCAGCAGGACAGATACAGCAGGCATTGGCTCCCAGCCAAACATAGCCTAGAAACCAAGGATTTTGTGCTGTTTGACAAGACATAAATGCCACTTGAGTCTCTTCAAACAGAGGTGCCGTGCTACAGAGACACAGATGACAATTGTACTTCTAGTCACGGTTGATGAATTCTCAGCTAGGATGTCATATTTTGTTTTGGGACACCAAATAAAAATTCAGTGTGGAAAACAGCTGGGCAGAGAAAAGCTGCAAAGAGAAGGGATCAGATCTGCCTCATCTGTAACAGTGAAGGATGGCAATGTTTGTAAGAGAACTGCAGTGACTAAAGAGGACTGGTTAACTCTGCACATTTGCACTGATGATGGGTTAAACAGTAACTGGCTTAGTGGGAAACAAAGGAAGATTGGTCATCTAAAAAACTGACCACTGTTATAAGGAATCACCTAACCAGGTTCATGTGGCAGTACTGGGACAAGCAGTTGAGTAACACTCACACTGATAGCGACTGTTCTCAAACTTGGGATCGTTGTCGTTGACGTCAGCGATGAGGACGGTGACCTGGCAGACGCCGATCAGCGGCTCCTGCGCCTGGTCCGTGGCAGTAACAGACAGCGTGAACTCCCTCTGCCGCTCCCGGTCGAAACTCTGCGTGGTGGTGATGACTCCTGGAAACACAGACACCTCCTGTTCTGCGTGTCACAGCCGCAGGAGTGAATTTGCAGAGAGGAATCTGCACATCTCCTGCGCAAAAGGAAGCTCTGACTGCACGCTACACAACCATCAAGCCTGGTCCTCACCGCCCCTGCAACGCATGTCTTGGACTAGACCAACTCCAGTTCTCCCACCTCTCTTCTCCTCATGTGTCACATGCTGCTTTTTCCTGTTGCCCTGATAAGAAGCTCAGTCTGAGTAGCTTGTTCTCTCACAGCTCATGGAGCACAGAAGAACTTTCTCCTTCTCACTGAAGAGCCTCTCTAGGTTTATTCCAGTGGTAGTCCAAGTAAGTGAATCAGCTTATTATTACTTTGAGGAAGAGTGACACCACAGAGGACACCAGTGATGTGACCAAAGTAACTTCTACTACAGGAGCTGGAGGCTGCCTCATTGAACAGATTAAAATTGGGTAAAACCATATAGCGGATAAATCAAACAATTTTCTCCAAATTGTCAGGTTTTCCTCCATACTAATCAAGTCTCTTCCTGCCTCAGCTATTTTTTTTTTCTGGTTAGCAGATTTCAAACTGGCCTTCTTGAGGCCACTTCTAGACATATTTCTCTACTATGCTCAGAGTTCTTCAGCTCTTTTGTAGTCCCTTCCAATCTCCTGCACAGTCCCGGACATAGCAATATCCCATTTTCCTGTTTTGGCTAAAGAAATATCAACAACTATATAATATCTTAATTTGAAATAAATCATACATAAAGACATCATTGCCCTGTTCTGGTATGAGGGTTTTGCCTGCAGTGCACTGCATCTCCTACTTGTGCATGAGATGAGAAATAAACTGTGGCCATATTGTAGGAAAGAATAAACTTAACCTGTAAAAATTACACTTTCTGCTCTGCATTTTTATAGCTATCCTTGGTCCAAATAGGAAGGAAAGTGATACAGAACACATTTTTATCTTCTTATTGAACTGGGGCTTGTTTCCCTGTTTAATTTGCATTTGGGGCCCCCAGCATAAGGGTGTAGATCTGTTGGAGTGAATCCAGAGGAGGGACATGAAGATGATCGGAGGGTTGGAACACCTCTCCTGTGAAGACAGACTGAGTTGGAATTTTTCAGCCTGCAGAAGAGAAGATTCCAGCGAGACCTTACTGCACCTTCCAGTACCTAAAGGTGGTCTACACAAGAGCTGGAGAGAATTTGTAGGCATGTAATGATAGGACAAGGGGTAATGGCTTTAAACTGAGGGAGAACAGGTTTAGATCAGGAAGAAATTCTTTACTGTGAGGGTGGTAAGACACTGCTCAACACAAGTTGCCCAGGGAAGCTGTGAATGCCCCATCCCTGGAAGTGTTTAAGGCCAAAGGATGCTCATGCCCAAAGCATGGGGCACTGAGCAACCTGGTCTAGTGGAAGGTGTCCCTGCCTACAGCAGGGTTGTTGGAACTAGATGATGTTTCAGGTGTCTTCCAACCCAAACTATTCTATTGCTTCTATTATCTGAATCGCTACGACCTTCATTTAATCTTATCTACGCGTATGGCTATCTCCATACCCTGAGCATTTTCCAGGGTTTGTTCTGTATACTGTCCCAGCTAACCCTGCAGTTACATTGTTAAGGCACGAGCCCTCATGGACACACCTATACAGCAGCATTTTCATTACAATACAATGTCATCATCATTCTTCCTCAGTAACCTGAAGCTACTGACCTGTGTCTGGGTCAATGCTGAAGCCTAGGGAAGCTCCGTCTCGGTGCATGAGCCCATACTTCACCTCTCCATTGATGCCCAGGTCTGCATCGTAGGCTTCTACCTGTAGCACGTGCGTGCCTGGAGGCTGATTCTCCAGAACCCAGGTGCTGTCACTGTAGTAAGCGCACTAAAAATACACCCAAACATCCGACCCTAAATATTACACAGAGTCACATGAATTTGCTGCACAGTGTCAATATTTTTTCCAGCAGGTCTGAGAAAAACTTGGAAGAAAATCACTACGATTACTTATTCACACAAAGAAATCAATCTCTAAGGGAGAGGAAGAAAAAAAGGAGAATGACGACTTCACACTTCCTGTATGAAGAAAGCTGACTGCTGTTCACTTACAAGTTCAGTCTGCTCTGCACACACAGACCCTTCAGCCTGCCAGCAATCACCAGTAGCTAAGGAGACTCTATAACCCCAGGTATGGCTTAGATGGGGAAAGAATACCTGCAAAAAGACATCTTACCTCTCTAAAGACAGGCTTGTTGTTATTAATGTCATTAACTCCTACAATAACCTCAGCAAAACTGCTGAGAGGAGTAGGTCCCCCTGAGGCATTGTCATCTATCGCAGTGACATTCAGGGTGTACTGTGGCCCTTTCAGGCTGGGTGGTGGGTTTCTGCGGAGTTTAATGATACCTGAATTTGGAAGCATAAAGAGTCATTTTAATTTACTGTGTAAACACACAACATCAAGAGAGCATCACATTTCTCTGTCACTGTATTGCTGGCTAAGTTTGTATTTTGGTTGCAAAGAACAGGAACCTGACATCTTAGTCTGCACAGCCTTGGACCAGGATCCCAAGTTTTGGCTGATAGTTGAAGAACAACCATCAAAGAACTAATCCTCACTGATACAAAGCACCCCCATTTGCAGATTATATAGATATGGTGCTTTCTTACAGTTTTTGGCACACAGGTGGAGCAGAGCTAGTAGAGGTTAGAGAGTAAATAACTGTGTTGTAACTTCCTTACCTTTCTGGCTATCCAGTTCAAAGTTGCCCTCCTCATTGCCTCCTGTAATCAGATAAAGCAACCCATCTCCATCAGGGTCCTCTGCCCGAACAGTAGCCACCAAGGTGCTGGGACCAGCATCTTCCGAAAGGAAAGTCCTGTAACTGATGGACATAAGGGAGAAATGGCAGCATACAAAGTATCAGAATAACCATCACCATGTTAACCACCAGGCAAGATTGTGAATTCATTATGGATGTTTTGGTTTTAAAGCTTTGGGCATGCAACCATGGAATCTTTAATAGGTTTAAGATAGGACTTTGGTCTTCTTTGTTCAGCACAGGATACTTATTTTAGGATTGAAATCCTGTACTTTTAGTATACATAATTTTGAAGGATCTTTTGGAGGAACAATATGCACCATACTACATTGTACTGCAAAACGGGATCATATATCTCCTAAAGTTGAGAAAAAGGATTAGTATCTCCCAAGCAGTGTTTCTTACATCTCTATATAATGGAAAGCATCAGATACTACAGAGATGATTGTAAAAAAGTATTTAATTTTGTAAATAAATATATGTGTCTTTTGTATTTAAAACACATTCATATTTCAAATTTGTGCAAAGAATAGAAGTTGTTTTGGTTAGGGACAAGAAAGAAAAAGGCATCTTAAACAGCAGGGGCTCATGAAATTAGCTTACAATACAATCTGTTGACGCTAAAATTAAGTTTTAGTGTTTGCTAGCTGCCATATTTATTTGTCATTTATTTATCCATGGATAATCACTTTGAGACCTACGAGTCAGCACAGCCAAAATCATCCCCTGTACAGACAGGTTTTTAATTCATTCTGTTCTCTCTCTATAAAGTCAATAAACTGGTTTTTCAACTGATGTCTATTTTTTAATATACAATCTAGAAATGAAAGTCCAACTCCTAGAGTCTTTCTATATAGAAATTACCTTTCAATTTCACTGGTACTTACAGTTGCACTGAACAACAAGTGGCCATTTAGCCAAGTGCTAAGGTAAGGTTACACATATGAACAGCATCTTTTAGAAGCGAAGCAGGTGTTCAAGGTGCCTTACACAGACTGGGAGAAGACAGGAGCCTCGTCGTTGACGTTGGCCATGCGGATGCGCACAGACGCCGTCCCTGTCCGAGGGGGATGTCCTTTATCGACAGCTATCACCACAAACTCGTACATATGGTTTGCTCGCTCAAAGTTCAGCCTCTGGTTAGAATTGATGACCCCGTGACGTGTGATGGAAAAATCAGTGCTCTGGATGAAGTAAGAGATCTCAGAGTTGGAGCCAGAGTCGCAGTCTGTTGCGAGCACTGTTAGAGAACACATTTAACAGAACGGTCATGCTGCAAAGGAGGTTTGGTTATGCTGTTTCCTAACAAGACAACTCTGTTTTTTTGTTAGATTTTGAGAACAGGCATCACACAAATCGGTTTCATCCATAAAAGTTTTTTGGGATTTTTTTATGGTTAGAGTCTGGGAACTTAGCAGGAGGCTGGGAGTGAAAAACCAAAACAGCTCTTCCCTCTGCTCCAACCCAGCCCAGGTGATCGCAGCCAGGTGAATTTGCAAGAGATCTGTGATTCCAATACCGCACAAAATGCTTTGTACAAATAGCAATCAACACTGGTAATTAGCATACAATTAGTATGCACGTTGGTTGAACATTATCAGTCATAAATTGGTTCCTCATTCTTTCCAGGAATGCCATGTTCAAATTTAATTAGCTCCTAGCTAGTTATATACTTTTTAATTACCTGGTGTTTCAAGGTACAAAGAGTGATTAAACATTCCTCTCCAGTAAGTGTTTATTCAGTATATTGAGTGTCCCATCTGCTCAGAAGCAGCAAACCACCACAACAAAGACCTGAAGCTCATAGAATAGCATCAAAAGTGATTTCTAAGAGCACAAGTTCACCTCTCCAATTATCTTGCAATTTTTTAAGCCAAACAATGAGGCTTCACATCACACCCACACTGGTAATAAACTCCTTGTTCTACCAACAGGATCCAGATGCAGCCACTGTGGCAGCACACAGCCTTCTGGAAGCAGAATTGCACTGCAGGGAAACTCCAGCAAACAGCTGCAGCATCATCCACAGAGGGGTGGCAGAAACAACCCATTTCTATCAGAATATTAACTCAAAATAGGAAAGGAGCAGAGAATGATTTCAAAAGTACACTGAAAAACTATTCTACTTAGTTGCAAAACATTTCCACTGCATCTGCCTGTGGAAAGTTACTCATCTTTGTTTACAAGGATATTTAGATTGGTTGTAACGTTTTGTTTAAAATCTCTCCAAATCCCACTGTGAATAAACATTTGTGTGTGTTACAGACTACAAAATGAAGGGCTTTAGAGTTAATCACTCTCTTGCTATACTGAGAGACAAAATATATTAAAAACTCAAGAAAGATTAAAATGACAGTGATTTAAATCTGTCAAATATAGTGGTTAAGTATTGTTTTTAGAAGGCATGCAGAACGTGAAAAACAGATTTGATTTGAAAAATTCTGATTTAATCTACAGTCATTAGTGAGCCATTTTAATCATTCACAAAAATACATTCTGTGTGCTCAACGATATGCTTCTTTTCCCCCAGATGTTTTCTGGCAAATAGGGAATGTGGTGCTCACTTGCACATGACAGTAACATGCCTTACTTCCCAACAGCAAGTGGAAATTCTATTCTCCTCCATTTCATTCCATCCTGGAAAATGGTGTGCATTGCAGAGGATATTTTAAGGATCATATGGCAGCCACAAGCAGCTCTGTGCTGGCCTTTCACATGTTCTGAGCTTAGCTTAGTGCAAGCTACCTCTGGCTCAAAAGCCGACTGTGTTGACAGCTGCAACTCCAAGCCTTGCTCTGCTGGCACAGCGATGCAGCTGGAGGCTGAGAGCCCTGCTGAGAGCACCCTCCACACTTCAGACTTTGAGTGTGCTAAAATAAAAGTGGCTGATAACTGAAACCTACATTCACATCATCCACAATTTTAACAATAGCATATATCACACTACCTTTTTCACTGCAATCAACAGCTACAGGCATGCCCAGAAGGGCAAAAGCTATCTGGTATTTGCATTTATTTTTGTTTGTGGGTCATTCTGAGGCTGCAACATCCCACCACTCAAAGAGCTACAGTGACAATATGAGCTGTTGGTCTTTTTTATTTCCTGAGATGTTGCTTTTGCAGTCAGGGTTAGTGGCAGAGATCTCATCCTGCACAGTTTCCTTGCAGCCACTAACAACCCTGCTCAGCGAGTCTTCACAAACCCATTTCCACTGACTGTCACTATACTTCCACCACACATTTTCTTTTCTAAAATGGCTGTTTCTCTTGAAATGTGGCAAGACAACAACACAGGATGCAACTGAACGGCTTTGACATTCTGCTTGCTTTGGACATGGAGCATGTATTTTTTCCCCCACAAGTGAAGTTTTGATGAGCTTTACAAGTCTTCTGGGGAGAAGAACATTCACCTCTTTACGGAAAGTCACATGCTTAGGAATTTTAGGAGTTTATTATTCTGACCAATTTGTTTCTTCCCAAGAGCCATTAAATCTAAAAACGAAGTATGACAAGCTCTGAACTCTCTTAGCAAATGTTTTGAGAAAGCACTTCCTGCAGCCCCCTTACAGAAGGGAAACTAAGGTTCTTATCACCTCTGCAACCTGCAGAGTTCAGCTCCAGCTTTGGGAAATTTACATTGCTGTCTTTTTGCCAACTCTTGCATTGGCACATACTAATATCTCAGGGTTCATAACCCCTGAAGTCTTTTAACAGTGTCATCTCTGCACTCAGGGTTTATATGCAAGTGACACAAGCCATGTTAAAAACAACAAACATGGGATGATGACTGCTAAGCCACAATCATAAATATAAGTTCACAGGCTTTCCAAATTTTTTTTCCTTTAACACTTTTCAAGTCAGTTATACAGCATAAAATGCCTATTTGACAAAACTAGCTGCCCATTTTAAAAAGCCCTGTTTTTTCTTAACACAATAAGAAAAGAAAAACTAGTTGCAGCTGCTTCTGGGACACAGAAAGGTTACCAATATGAGTTAAAAGACAACATTTAAAGGAAACAAGCAGTGGCAATCCACTAAGCCACTTCCTATCAGCTGCTTTAACTGCCCTTGGATACCACAAGATCTTTCCTTGGGCACAGTACAGTGATCCTCACCTGAAGACACTGACAACTCTACTTCCAGGATACCTAAAAGCCATCCACAGACTGCCAAGATAGCTGCCATCCACATCTTACACAGGCAGTGCCTGTGGAAGAGAGCACTTCCTCATGGCCAGAACATGAACAGGTAACAAACCAGCAGGTCTGTGGCAAAACTGAAATGAAAGGTAACTGGATGGTCCTCACCTTGCAGTAGAGAGGTGCCAACAGGAATGGTTTCGGGAACGTTTTCTCTGCTGTAAATGGAGCGCTGGAATTCAGGAGAACAGTCGTTTTCGTCGGTGATATGGACCATGACCTGAGACAAAAGGACATGCTGACAGTGGATTTTAGCTCCTACACTCTACAAAAAGAACTTTTATATTTTCTCAAATCCTGTACTGCTAGTGTAAATCTGAAGTTTCCTGTAGCTCGTTAAGTGCTGTTCTCTCATGCTGACAGACATAACAAAGCCTCTCTAGCTTGCTCTCCAAGGACACCCAGACCATCTCAGGCCCAAAAGTGTAAACCTTCATCTTGGGGAGAGGGGGGCAAGCTTGGGGGAATCACATCATTAAAGTTCTAATTGGTAAATCTATGCTGATATAAAAGTGTGAAGAACTCGTGACCTGTTGTCCATTTTGGGATCCACTGAGGCAGGACCCTCTGAAGGCCTTTCAAATAAATACCTCCTTTATCCCCTTATTCCTGTCTAGTCTCTGTTTCCAAGCAGCCATTTAAGACATCAACACCTCTGATGCTATTCTTCTCACACTACTCCTGTAACACAGGGAAGTATTTCCTTCTCCGCTCCCAAGATGGGAGACAAAGCCAAAAAGTAACAAGAGGTAGAGCCTAGATCTGAACCCAGGTCAGAGCCCAGCTTTCTGCCTGTACCACAAGGCCTCCTCCCTGCCCAGCATTCCCACGAGTCCTGCGCGGTCCCTCTGGGTAACCAGTCCCACTAGCAAGGTAACAAGATTGCAGACCATGGGTAGGACATGAAGTGATTTATGTACCTCAGTCACACTGCTGAGAGTGCTCTCAACTTCCATGGCTTTCAGTAAGAGGTGGTAGAGGTGGTGCTCTCTCTCGTAGTCCACGGGGTGGGTCAGGCTGAGCTCTCCACTCTCTTGCCTCACTCGGAAGAGCCCAGAGGGGTTCGTCAGGAGAGTGTAGGAAAGAGGCTGGCTCTGGAAAGAAACGGCCTCAACAACTGCTACTCTGCAAAGAATGAGAGAACGACCCTTTGCTTCAAAACAATAACAACAAAAGCTGTCTCCTCAGCACCTAGAGAGGAAGATGAGGATGAGGAAAGGTGTCAATGTTTGGCTCAGCTTTATATTCAGACTGGAAACCCCTTTTGCTGCAGGGAGCCCATCTACTCTCTTCTCTAACCAAACATATTCACTGGCATAGCAGTGATGAAATAACAACCCATTTCAACTCCCACTAACATTAAAATATCTTTTTCTTCCCCATTGTACCTTTCTAAATACTTGACAGCAGTTACTGGTTTACCCTCAGTTTCTCAGTTATTCAGAAATAAGTGACCTACTACTGAGTTTCTCTGAAGTTGTATATTCAGAAAAGAAACAGGTTCAGACATGGATGGGAAACCCATGAAGAACAGGGCTTTCCAGATCCTGCTGTCCACCTTGGCAGGACATCAAAGGAATGTTTGCCTCCCTACTGTGACTTATGTTTTGAAGCTCCACCTCACACACCAGTCTTTCATCAGCAAGGCAATACACTTTTAGCTCATCTCACTGGAAGCTACAGGGAAGGAGAAAAATTTCCCTCCTCCTTCTCATTCAGTCTCTCTTAAGGATTAGTGGCACATCTCCAGCAATTTTTCCCAGGTCATCAGTTTATTTTGAGGTTTCCTGCTCCTTAGAGGCCTTATGGCACTGTTCCACCTGCTCCTTGGAGGTCTTAAAGCCCATTCTGCTCTCAAGCAGCCAAACAGTGACAATAAACCCAGAGCCAGCTTGGGAGCATCTCCCCACTGTGGCTTGGCTTAGCTACTCTTCGTACAACAGCAGAGCCCCTTGGAGACTGAGCTTTATCTATTTGTACTTCACACTGGTGCTGTTATCTCAAGAGTCTGGCAATGAGCCGTCTTTTTAGAAATATAAATACAAGTCAAACAGGACAAAAACAACTCCAAAACTGATTAATGAAAAGACTATTTTTCAAGCATTTGTTTAAATTTCCAGGAGAGGCATGGCCAGTAGTTTGGCTGTTCTAATTCACGATGCAATGCACTAAGACCCCAAAATTATTAAAATAATTCCAGTGCCCAGAATACATTGGACACATGGAGACTCATGTCACACTGGAAACCCTGAAACATCAGAACAGGCATAATTTCTTTTAGAAAACACAACATTATTTTTAAAGTGTAATAGGCAAATGCGTACATGTAGCCCTGAGAAGCAAAACCACAAAAGTTTCACTCTATTGTGCTCTGTGAAGGTCCTGTCAGACTGCAGGGAGGGAGTCTCCTAACAAAGTACAACTTACTTTTCTCCCGCTGGAGTATTTTCAGGGACAAACACACTGTAGGACATGTTAGTGAACTGTGGAGGTCGGGAGCCTGCCAGGATGGAAACAGAGGCGTAGGGGCTTTTGTTGCCGTATTCATCAGAGGCTTCCACAGTAACCACATACTCCTTGTTCCACGTCAAAGGCAAGCCAGTCGTCATGATAATGCCAGTATCCTTATCCACTCGGAATCGCTCTTCACCACCTATCAATACATGCACAAAGCCAGTCTGAGACCTGCCCCACAGCAAGAATATTTGCATCTTCATCATTTCAAGGTAAGCTATCCTCAACTCATCCACCTATGTCCTTGTATGCACTTGTTTTTACCTCTCTGGTTGCTCACCTTATCTTTCACTCACACTGCTCTGTTTACCAGTGCAGTGTAAAATAAACAAGAACGAGTAAGAAGTGCAGCCTTAAGCTAACAGTAAAGCTGCCATCAATTTCAAAATAGAAGTAAAGCAAAGAAAATGGCAACAAGAAAGATTCCCATCCACATACTTACAGCACCTCCAGCTTCTACCTGCTGTATCTTTAAGGATTCCCCAAGAGAAAAATCTACCAATGAAACTAAAAACTGGGAACTTGTTAAGAAACGTCTGCAACTTAACCGAATTTTACCTTTTTTCAGAGTAGACCTACCTGCAATGAGCGTGTAAGTTATGCCAGCAGTGGCGTTTCCGTGGCTGCTGTGATGTGCGATGAGCTGGTAGATGAGAGTGCCTTTGCGGGCATCGGGATCGACACGTGCCAGGTACGGGTATGGGTACATGCCCCAGCACAGGAGATCCTCCTCTGGGGCAAGGAGTGTCACGTGGCAGAGGTACCAGTCATCATCTGCAAAAGACACACGCATTTCTAGACAGCTTGGTCACAAACTTTAGTCAGGAATGTTAAGATCTTATCCACTACCATCTCTAAACAAACTGAGAAAGAATCTTCCACTGCAAAGGATGTGTAGAGATTTAGTCACAGTATTTTTACCTCTAGGGAGACCTACATTCAAGCCTTTTTAACTCACAACACGTCACTAACAGATGCTATATATGGGCTTCTTGAAAAAATTTTATAAGTACATTTGTGTTCCAAAAATGGCCTTAAGATTTGACTTCAAATTAAAACGAATATCCTATTGAATGTAGAGAATAAATTTGAATAAAAAGAGAAACTAAATATAGAAAGGGGGGGGAAGTAGAAAGGTACATATGAGAAATGCACGTTTTCTGCCTGTTAAAATATGATCATGTACTTCAACAAACTGCACTGAGATTGCAGGGATGTTAAGGGCTGCACACTACCAAATGAAACACCCACCCAGGTGTATGTGTGTCTCATACAGGAAATCCTTCATCTCTGCCTTCAGCAAGACCATGTTTCACACAGGATGGAAGCAGACAGGAGCATGTTGACAAAACCAGCACCGAAGGCAAGAAGTAACCCAGAAATTCCAAACAATTTTAAGTGTATGTCTCGGGGATGTGATACTAAATAAAAGGCCACTCACATTCCCTGACATGCCAGACCTGTGCTTACGAGCAGCCTTACCCCACAGTAAAAATACATGCTGGACAGATTTTCCCAAGATAATCATTCCCAGGAAAGAAAAGCCTTAACTGAAGCTTTGTAGGATCATTTAAGACATGGTTTCCTTAGCCAGAGGAAATTCCTAGATTACGTGGTTTCTGGTTTTGTCATATACCAACACTGTATACATGGGAACATTGGTTAACTTTTGTTTTCCTCTGTACTGCTGTGTAGGACAAGATACAACTCACAGCATGAGGTAGTGGCTCATGAGAGCAGCTGGAGCAGTCATTATTTTATCTATAGCCAAGAAGGAGGGTTAAGAAATACATGTCCTAATTCAGCCAGCTACAGTCAGTGTTATTTTCCTAGGTTCAAGTAAAGGGATGAAAACTTGTAGGCATGAGAATTTAAAGACATTTTTGTTCATTTATTGGTCCAATTCAGGCAGTTCTAATTTCTGCGGAGATTGAAAATCTAGTCAAGTATTTTTCCCACTTAGTGAAACCTGGAGAATGATTTCAAAAATTATAATTACACAGATTATTCTTAATATTGATACATGTAGATGATCCAAGTGTGAAGTACCAATCAATAATGAGGTCCTAATCCTGCTGCAGGTGTTGTAAAACCCACCAAAAGTCAGCACTAAAACAGATTTATATTTTAAAAAAGACAGATAAGGGAACAAATTTCACTGAGTTCAGGACAGCATGTCAGGGAAAATATTTGTGTTGTTCAAATTAACCATAATTTCCCGGACTTTTACAAACACTTCACCTTCCTTCTCTCTGAAAGGTGTGTTGAAATAGAAACATAAAGCAATTTAGGCTGGAAAATACTCCAGGATCATCAAGTCCAACCATTAACCTGGTACTGCTAAATCCACAACAACCTGGGATTCACCATCCCTGGAAGTGTTGAAAAAGTATGTGGATATGGCACTTGAGGACATGATTTAATGGTGAACATGGTGCTGGTGTTAGGCTGACAGCTGGACTTGATCATATTAAAGGTCTTTTCCAACTCTGACAATTCTATGATTCCATGAAACCATGTCCCTAAATGCCACATTCACGTGTCTTGTAGATACCTCCAGGGATGGTGACTCAACCACTTCCCTGGACAGCCTGTTCTAATGCTTGGCAACTCTTTCTGGGAAGAATTTTTTCCCCAATATTGAATCTAAACCTCCCCTGGCATGACCTGGGACCATTTCCTATTGTCCTGTCCCTTATTACTTGAAAGAGGAGATTGAGTCCCCCCTGGCTACAGCCTCCTATCAGACAGTTTCAGAGAGTGATAATGTCACCCCTGAGCCTCCTTTTCCCCAGGCTAAACATCCCCAGCTCCCTCAGCTGCTCCTCACAGGACTTGTGCTCCAGATCCTTCCCCAGCTCCATTGCCCTTCTCTGGACATGCTCCAGCACCTCCATGTCTTTCTTGTACTGAGGGGCCCAGAACTGGACACAGCACTCGAGGTGTGGCCTCACCACTGCCCAGTGCAGGGTGGCAATCACTGCACTGGTCCTGCTGGCCACACTATTGCTGATACAGGCCAGGATGTCATTGGCTACCTTGGCCACCTGGGCACACACTGGTTCATGCTTGGCCTTCACTGAACCTTGGTAAAACTGTGACACTTAGCAAAGCCTCAGATCACAGACTCCTGGGATGGGTGAGGTTGGCAGGACCTCTGGAGATCATCTGGTCCAACTGCTCTGCTCAAGCCAGGCTACCTAGAGCTGGCTGCTCAGAAAAATGTCCAGATGGCTTTTGAATATCTCCAAAATCTCCCTGGGTGATCCAGTGAACTAAAATTCTAGGGGCTAGATTTCAAGAAAGACATGGACCACCTGGCAAGTGTCCAGAGAAAAGCCAAGAGCAAAAACAGGAAGCATGGCCTTCAAGAGAGTTGGAAAGACCTGGAGATTTTCAGGAGACTGCAAGAGGCCTGCAAACAGAGATTTAAGAGGCTGAACTACTGATGTATGAAGTCAGTCAGCTGTTCCATATCCTGCAAACCAAAAAATAACTAACTCTCATTCCCAAGGAAAAGACTTGCATTAGATGCTGGGGGTGAGATCCCTCAGCATGTTTTTAATGATAAGGATAACGGAGCCCTTGTTAGGCCAGAGAGGTGAGACAGCATCCATCACTGAGATCTTTAAGACCTGACTAGACAAATATCTGCCGGCAATTACTTTGTTGTGACAAAACTTGCCTCTAGGCAGGGGCATGGAACCAGCAAGAGTGTTAAATCCTTTCCATCACAACTTAATCTCCCTGCCCTTCAGCTTTTGCATCTCATTGATTTTTGAGGCATACATGTCCACATGTCACTCGTTCCCCTGCAGCTTGAAGAAACTTCTAACATAAATATTCTTTGGACTTTGTGTTTTATCTTTGCTGTTTGCTTAAGGGTAAAAAGTGAGAAAATGAGTGAATGGCACTCTAGAAACATCCAGCACCACATATGAAAGGAAAAACATGGAATGAGGCCAAACCTGGAGGGCTGTGGTACAGCAGGAGGGGCTAATAAACTTCAGCTATAGGGTGGAATATCTTTCTGCAGCTGGCTCATTCCTTCAGGCCCTCAGCATTTATTTCAGATTTTCAGACTTGAAGCTGTTTTCTTCATGCAAGTAAACAAAATTTAAATTGAAGCAACCTGCAAGCATGCTGACAAAACAGTCCAGGTTATATCCACATAGATCAGAGCTCTAATTCTACCAGGGCATCAGTGGAAGAAAAGATAGTTACAAAGAGCAGATTTTAGTCAAATCAAGTCCAAAACCCTAAAAAAAAGCAGTATTGAACGTGGTATGGAGACTAACAGGAGGTCAGTCAAACAGCACTAATTTCCCCTATCATCCAGAAAAAGCTGTTCAGAAGCAGCCCTATGAGTAGGGACATTCCTGTTCTGCAGCTCCCTTTTGCACACACACCAGGTGTGAGAAACTCAAGGATTTTAAGGTCTTGCAGACACACGGTAAACAAATACCGTGTAAAATTATCGCACTGACTTGAAACAAGTCAGTGAAACAAAACCAACCTTGACAAAGTAAAGTTTTTCCCCAGGAATGCATTGGGTTTTCAACTGTCATAGCTGCAAAGGCATTAACAGATCAAGCCTCTGAAATCAATCGTGTTTTATTTTGCTCCTGACACAGCCACAGCATCCGATTAAATCAAAATGCAACATCACCCAGTGGAGTTGCAGTTCACCCATTTTGTCAATATGAATCATCCACTGGAAGAAAGGAAATAATCAGGAAACCAGTCTCTATACCCTGTGAAACCAGACTATCAACAGGATAGTCTGGCCTCTGCACCTCATATTGGAAAGAGTCTTGGTATGATCAGTCTGGAAGAGAATATTAAGGAGTGCTGATTTTCCTGGAGATACTAGTGTATCCCCAAGGCTTCAGCCTTACCTCTTGCTTACATCTAAAAAAGGCATTCAAACAAAAGGGATGTCAATCAATCACCAGCTAAGAGCATCCTAAGTAAAAATGTTAAAAAGTAGCAAGTGCAAGGATGGGGGGGAATGAAGAGATGCTGAATTTGTGTCCTTGAGGGCTAAACACTCTTCAGCAGATCAGAGCAGATACACTCATACCATCCTTGGACAGGAATATGAAAGCAAAGAAAGAACTGGAAAGGGTTTTGAAACTGCAAATGGCTATTCTTGCAAGCCTATATCAATTTCATGTCTTTAATCATTTTGTTTCCTCCCTTATCAGAAGAAGGAACATATGAGAAGATAATCTTTTTTTTTGAGATTAGGATTAGAGCTGCACTGATTGACGTGGGTTTGAGGGGACTAATGCTGGAAAATTGAAAAGTAAAAAATGTGCATTAAAAAATGGTAGTTTATGTTTTGTTTCTCTCCCCTCAAGCAAAAAGAATCATTTGAATTGAAAAGAGGCAGTGTGGTACCTGAAGAAGTTTCTGAAGTACCCAGCTGGAAATAGGACACCAAGGTGAGATGCCTCTAAAGGCCCTCCTTGTGCTGTCAGCCCTACCACAGCCCTCAGCAGCAGGGCAAGACATCAGGAGCTGTGGGTCATTATTGAACCATAGCCAGGAAATTTACATCTGAGAAATGGTTACTATCACGCTAAAACCCCCCTTGCCATCTTCAGGACCATAGGCATAATCTGTTTGGGGATATTTAAACCAAAATTTCCTCTGGCAGTACTTGATCTTTAACCAGAGCTCATTACCACTTTTAGAAATGCTTTTTTTTTTTTTTTCAATTTAATGACACTATTAGTGATATTTACACAGTGATGCTGCCCACTGTGCCACTCTCTCCTGCCCAATTGGCTTTTGAATCTGGTGGTAAATTATTCCTGCAAGCTTGAACATCAGTAGCTGGCCAGAAGACGAGCATCCCAAATAACAGTATTCACCAGGATAAGGGAGAAGAGAAAGCAGCTTTAATTTGGTCCTGAGGACTAGTCCTGTCAGCAACATCTATGATGCTCATGCCTCTGCCCCAAATACAGCATGTGCTGTCACCCCCTCTGGGAGAAGTGCAGGGGCATCAAGAAGCTCTTACAATGGGGAAAGCCTTCACAACACAGATCTCTCCTTCAAAACTGAAGCCTTAATTTTATGAACTCCTTTTCTCCAACTCCCTTAAGAAAAGTTGTATGGGAAAACCTTCAGTCCAGCTAGTCAGCTGTCATGAACATGATGGGTCAGCTCCACCTCAAACAGTGATGAGAGATGATGAGAATGATGAATCTCTCACTGATGAGAGATTCCTGAGCATGATGTTTTTATTAATTAACAGATTTGGTGTCTGGCGAATACTCCTAAGGATTGCACACAATGCCCAAGAGTATCATATTCCCTTGCAACATGCTAGGGCACTGACTGGACTCATGTTGGACCAAGTAGTAAGTACAGTGTGTTGGAGGCAAGGTAATACCCTCACCATCAGAAAAGGCACCAGGCCTTTGTTTTTTCCCTCGGCAGCCCACAGAGCTCTGCAGCAGCTTGTGGGTAAAGAGCTCACAGCCACAGCACACCTGGGCAATGCTACTGTACCAGCTGCCTCATCTATAGCTATGCCAATCCAAATTCTCCCTCCTCAGTCAACCACAACCAGCAAGCTTGAAAGAGCAGCCTGCAGAGATCACTTTGCATTATATTTATTACATATTTCTTAATATACACCAGCATTTGTATGCTTTTTCTATATATACACACCCTTGCCCAATTTAAGAGGTGAGATCTTGCTCTTCTCAATACTACCTGTGGACTCACCCCGTGGGACCACTGAGCTAAAAGGCAACTGCAGGTGCCACAGCACACATGGACAGCTAAGAAAAATCTTCAGCCAATTTTTCGCTTTCTGTGAAAAACTATAGGCATTTATCAGTGTTGTCCTTTAACAAAATTATCTTCTCCCTGAAGGTTGTTCAAATGTTTTTAAAAGAAAAAGTTGCTTGCTGAGGCTTCATGCAGTAAGAGCTGTTCCTATGACCATACTTACAGTGTATTAACTTCTTTCCAAATGCTTAAAAAGTTAATGTCACCAGCAAAATGCAATCATTTTAGAAGAGCAAATGTGTTTGATACGTACACAAATATGCCAAAAAACACTGTAGCAATATTAACTTTACCACTTTAACACCACTGGATGCAGTTGTGAGAAGCAGCTCAGACCCAGCAGCACATGCCCCTTTGGTGAAGCTGGGCAGCAGCACTGAGAGGTGTTTGGGCAGCAGCCTCCCAAGGAGCTGTGTGTTGGCTACTATGCTGTGTCCTAAGAAATGAAAAGGTAAAGTCGCTAGGTTACCTTCCAGTTCTCCTTATATACTAAATTTCTAAACAGATTCCCTGCCCCTTCCACAGACGTGGCCTTTGACACTTTGCTGCTTCTCTCTCACAAAGCAGTGTCTGTGCCACACACAGGATTTGCTTACTCGGGCAAAAGCTGAGCCACCCATAGGAGCTAACAGCTCCTTTGTTGTCATCCAGCACTGCATTTAGGTCATCCCATCAGCAACATCCACGTCAGGAGCAGAACTTCCCATCAGCCTGTTTCCTCAGGTCAGGTTTTTAAACTTTCTGCTTTACTTTTTCTTAAGTTTTGGGCAGTTTCCACCAGCAAGCCAACCTCACTGCTCAGACTGCAGTACTGTTTGCACTAGCCAAGGTCTGACTGCTGGAACAAGGAAATCCTTTCCCCTGCCCCGAAACACCAGCTGTGAAGGAGCTGCTCTCTGGGGAGGACAGAGCTTCCCAACCCATCGGAGACGCACAGACAGGAGCAAGCTCAATTCCTCTTCAGTCATAGTCCCAAAACAGAAAGCTACGTGCACACCTGCCTAGGGGAGCTACTATGAATAGACTGCCTGTGCAAACACGGTATGTGTGAATTTTGGGTCTCCCATATGTACTCTGCAGGTGTGTAAAAGCAGCACAAGTACATGAAAATCAAACACTGCTGCACACTGCACAGTGCCCCTGGAGTGTGAGACAACACCGGGAGCATGCAGGGATGTTTCTGGCATGGTGCAGCTTTGATCTGGGTATAAACTCAGATTTTTAAATGCCTTCCTGCTGTTGAAATGTGATGAAAACTCAGAAATACTAAATCATAGCCTCTATAAAAGGATTCAAGATGCTAATCTTAAGAATAAAGGGCTGAATGTTCTACTTTTAAGGTCTCCCACTGCTTTTCTCTCAAACTCATTAAAATAGAGGTTTTCTCATCATTTAAATAGCTTATGAAACCTACCAAGAATACTTGTAATGTAAGCTTTACATTTACCTCTTCAGTTTTAAGCTTTCTGTTGGCTTCTCAAAAGGTATGACATTAACAGACATTCTTAAGACTTATTTATTGCTTCTGGATAATTATATACGTTTACGTTAATTTTTTTTTTTTTCAGCAAGGTTTTTCCAAAGGTAGGGACAGACAGGGTAACATAATAACCTTTATCCTGGAGCTTGTTCTTTCATCCAATGATCCCTGGCCATTAAAGTGGTTTCACGGGTTAAGTGAAGCAAGCTTTTTCTGTCGGTACCTGAATTTGGAGGCATGCTAATGGCATCCACAGATGGTTTTAATAAGTCTGATTCCAGGAGGAAACACTCCCCCTCACCCAGAAAAAAAAAAAGCAGCAGTATATAATATGACCCCTCCCTACATGATCAGATGAAATTTCTGTTTCTGGAGTGAGATTTAATTTCTAAAAATTTCAAGGGGTGCCAGGAAGCAGTGGGCCATTTCTGGCTCTGTTAAAAAAAAAAAAACACCAAACAAACAAAAAAACCCAAACCAAAATAAAAAAAAAAAAAAACAAAAAAAAAAACAAAAAAAAAACCCCACCAAACCAAAAAAACCCCAAACCTAAGCTATGTCATGATTTGAAATCATGGCCAGCAACATACATTAATTACTTGTTAGATTTTAAAAAAGCTGTATTACATGGATTGAATAGTTTCCCTTCCTAGTAGACATCCTGATGGAAGTTTCTTAAGAAAGTACAAGGGACTCAAACCACATATTCTTTCCATGTGAAGTCTAGGTTGTATTTTCAGGAATGTCAAGATTTGACAGATGTCTTTTTAAAATGCAGTTTGCTTCCAGTGAGTCATAAGGGTTCAACACCGATCATAAGACACTGCACTGAAGGAACTGCATTATGCTACAGCCTCCTCAGTCAGATTTAACATCTATCTCCTTGGTATTCACTTACAGTAGTAAACAATTGTTATCCCATGTGAAACAGGGAATAAGATATCACTTCCAAAACCAAGAAAATGCTGAACAGCCTTGCAACTGTTTTATTCACTTCAGTCTTAAACTACCTGCTGGTGTTTACCCCCCTTTGATGTCTTGAGGCATCCCAGAGTTGAAGAGTTGCTAACATCAACCCTTTAGCCCTTCAGAGCACTGCAGACATGTGGGAGGGGGAGAGATTTGTCTTGCCGTGCTTTTTTTGAGTTCCTACTGTTGCCAAACAAAATGAACCTTTGTAGATTGAGTGACTTCTTACCCAGTTGTTTTCAGTTAGATAGCATGTGGAGTGTATCTGCAGTGTAAGAGTGTGCAGGAACATGGACATCTCCCACTGGGTCTCACTATTCCGAGCCAAGGCAGTGTGCACTCCGTAAGCCTTTTGTGACAGGCTCTTAATTTTTAAAAAAAAACCAACAACAACAAACGAACCAACCAACAACAACAACAACAACAGACCAAAAAAACCCCAAAACCTACAAAACCCCTCCAAATCAACAAAAAAAAAAACAAGAGAAAAAAAAAAAGACTCCCCCCAACCAAACCAAAAACCCCAAGAGAGCTAAAAGTCTTCCAGGGCTGAAAAACAGGGGTAAGAAATTGTCAAACGTCCATGCAGTGCACACCAGTACCTATTGCCAGCATCAGAGAGGGCAGAAGAGGAAACAGCAACTGCACGTCCCACCCTGTGTAAGCTGGTAACAAGTATGAGAACCTATGTAGGCATTTGCACATGTGCATGAACAGAGGCAGACTTGGAAGGGAAAGGGAGCTTCAACCCTTTCAACCCTTCCTCACCAGCCCCAGTCTTTCCATGCTCAGGCCACACACCGTTCTGATGGTGCAGTCAGTGTTTGCAGGATGCGAAATGTCCCAAAAGAAAATCTGGATAGGAAATATTGGGTCTGCAGCTCATACCTTTGTATAAGTCTTGTCTAAACTCCAGGTCCAACCCGTAACTACGCATGCACAGAGCCCAGAACAACAAGGCTTTGACAGACAGACAGAGGCTGCCAGATTCCTAAAGAAGATGCAAACTGCTCTGTGTAGGTAAACAGGACAAGCCACAGAAGTTGTGCAAACATCTTTATGATGCACAGTCCATGTACCAAGTGTATATTCAATGGGAGAAGAGCTGCGTTTTCACAGCCTGCTACAAGGTCCCCACAAAAGGGATAGCAGCCCCCTCCCCATCCCTGCTACATGTGCTACTGAGCAACTGGGAAGATTGAGGTTATTGTATTTTATGCTCAGTTTATTTCAGTATTCCAACTGTGCACAGGAATACTTTGTCTTCCTAGGACTGCTGTTGCAGGAAACAGGGCTCTAAGTTACTATCTGACCTCCTGTTTTATTTTTTTTAAAGCTTATTTTTTTAAAAAGCTTTTATTTTCTTGAAAAAAATTTAAAAAGGCAAATGCATCCAAAACCCCATGACACACTCTTGCCTAGAGAAGCAGTACCTGTGAAATGCCTTAGTCCATTCATGACTTTTACATAAGAGATGGCAATTAATAAAGGTCCAATAGCTTTGCTTTTCAATTAAAGAGGTGATTAAAAGTTTGGCCCATGTTCCATAACATTGATTACTTTGTGACTCACTGTTAATTACACTTAGTAAGGGACATGATGAGAAATGAGGAGCAGACCAAAGTTAATTCTGTTTGACTTTTGACAGTTGCTCAAATCCTCTCAACATTTCACCATATTTTTGTAAAATAGGCAGACAGAAAGAGATCCCAAGTTTGTTGCTGTACGAAGTTATGAGAGAGTTTTGATTTTCAAAGCGGCTTAAAGGAGTGTCTAAATGACCTTGTCCCACTTGATCATTGAATTCCTTTCTCCCCGAGGCTCATCTCTTGTCAATACATCATTAGTGCTCAGACAGTGGTAAAAACATGCTGTACACCACCAGATCAGGGAGGACAACACAATTAATCATATGTTGAACACTGTTCACAAGGTTATTTGTTTCACTTATAAATAAGCAAGACAGTCAAGCTTTGTGTCCCCTTTCCAACTCCATCTTTAGCTTGGATGAGAAGTTCTACTTTAAACATCAGGCAATTTGTTTAAAGTTAGTACCTAGAAATACTGTGCAGAGTTTTTCTAATGTAAAATATTTGTCACTTGCACAACACACCCCATTCCTGCAAGAGTAAGTTTTCTCAGGCAGGCAGCTCTGGATTCTCAGACTGCACACAGCAGCCTGGTAAAAATCATAGCCCCCAGCATGCTTCAACACGCTTGTTCTCCCCTCAGCTCTATGTTTCATGTTTCCTGAGCAGGTAGTAAAAATCATTGATAGAAATTAGTTAATATTCCCTCTTTAGTAAAGTTGCAAACGTCTAAGAAAAAAGACAAACAATACAAAACAAAACCAAGGAAATGATAACCAGCAATGTTATCAGAGACCTGAGCTACACTTACAAACATGTCCTAAAACTTACTCTAAGATTAAAGTAACACATGGAACAGATGGCTCATGCACCGATAACACACTTCAAGCTTAATGTGGTTTAAGAAGTTTATCAAGTCTAGCCATTCTCTTTGCTGTGTTATTAGGAAAAGCATACACAACAGAATACGAGCTCTTGATGCACAGAGGACTTACACAGTAGTATAACTATAATATCTCCATTTCGCTCTCTACACCAGCTCCTAGGATTCCTGATTCAGATTTATTTTTTTGCTTGTCTTAGGCTCGTTGGCATCTATTTTGCAAGGACTTCTTTCCCTTCCCCCAGCTCTGCCAGTGCTGTAGCTGACTCTCAGCATCATTTGGCGTGGTTCAGAGAGGGGGTGCAGCGGGATCCCCCAGCGCAGTGGCTGCGGCTGCAACTCTGCAAGTGCCCACACCCAGGACAGCGTCACCTCTTCCTTACCTGGTCCTTCCAGTAGGATCAGAGCGACAGAAGATGCTCCCTGTTAACTGCCACCACTAGGACACAAGCCGTCTACTGCGGTGAGGCCCCTTCTTTACCGGGCCCTAACTACTTGTTAGCCCCTGAGCAGACACCTCTGGTCCCACAAAAGTGAACTTACCGTGACAAGAATTCCTTACAAGACAACATAACCAAAACACCATTCCCTACGTTTCCAGCTGCTCCTTCAAAGGCAAGAGGCAGAAGCTCTGAGGGCGGTGCCGGGGAAGCGCCGGCACATTCCCAAGCCACCCACCCAGCTCCCACAGCCGGGGGGCAGCTCCCGCATCCCCCTGCGGCTCTCCGCACCCCACGGAGGGCGACATCACCGCGGCCGCATCTCCTCGAATGGCAAACGCCCGGCACAGCCGTGCCTGCTTAGCATCCCCCTCCTTCGGGGCAACCCTTCATGCCCATCCGTCCCTTTCCCGGTCATCCCGACATACCCGGGGCAGCGCCGCGGGGAGAACCGACCCTATCCCGGCCACCCTCCCCGTCCCGTCCAGTCCCGGATCGCTACCTCCTCCGCCGCCGCGGTGCACCTTGAGCAGCCCCTCCGCCCGGCTGCCCGCCGGCAGCTCCCGCCGCAGGTAGAGCCGCCCCGACGTCCTGTCGACCCCCACGGGGGTGGCGCCGGGAGAGGCCAGCTCGAACCAGCCGTCCGCCGCCCGGTCTCGGCTCCTCGGGACGGTGAAGACAGTGTCGCCCACCCGGGCCCCGGGGGGCAGGCGGGCCGTGTAGCGCCGGGCCNGCAGGCGGCTGCCGGCGCCCGGCGGCCAGGGGCGGTAGGTGAGGTGCGCGTTGGCCCCCTCGTCGCCGTCCGAGGCGCGGAGCCGGGCCACCTCCGTGCCCAGCGGGACCAGTTCGTCCACCTCCAGCGGCCGCGCCGGCGACAGCCGCGG
>VZRF01009225.1:0-36851 GCA_013396875.1 Vireo altiloquus | reverse complement strand
CCGGCCCTGCCGCCCCGCCGAGCAGCGGCAGCAGCAGCAGGACCGGGAGCAGCCCGCAGCCGCCCCACCGCGCCCGGCCCATCCCGCCGAGCGGAGCGCAGCCCGGCTCTGCGCCGCTCCCGCCGCGGGCACCCTCGGCACGGGCAGCCCTGGCCCGTCCCGCGGCCAGTCACGGCCGTGGGCGGGGATGGAGCGAGCCCGCCCCGCGTGGTCAAGCAGGGAGCCCCGCCCGTGGCAAAGCGCACAACGCTGAGGTACAAATTCCTCATCTTCCCCTGTTCCGCGGCAAAGTGCACAACGTCGCCTGGCAAATTCCTCATCTTCCCCCATTTCACATTGCCCGTGTAGTTTGTGAGTGATCTCTCCCTGTCCTTGTTTCAACTCGTGAACCTTTGGTTATATTTTCTCTCCTCTGTCCAGTTGCAGAGTGGAGTGTAGAGCAGCTTTGGTGGGTGGCTGGCATTCAGCCGAGGTAAAACCACCGCATGCATCCAGCTGCTCCCTTCGGCTCTCCTGCAAGCTCAGCGGGGCACAGGATGAACTTTGCTTCCTGGGGGGTGACTTTGGGGAAAATGGGCAATCTCCTGCTCTCCTGAGCCTGTATGGAAAAAACCCACCCGACCAAGCTACAAGAACCACCATAAGAGAAACAGAGGAAGAAACCACTATTGCATAAAGGAGAGCAGGCCTTGAGACACTTGAATCATAAGGGTAGTTGTCACCCAGCAGACATCCTTCTCTGTTGTAAACTGGGCTTGTTTTGGAAGCACAGCATCTCAGAAGTGCCCATTTAGGTTGTTGCTCCTTCAGGAAAGATGCAATATTTTTGGGACAAAACCAGCATGTGTGCTGTTGTTGAGAGCAAGACTGAAATGGTCCTTCTGAATGCACCAAGCAAGCATATTAGTTCCACTAAACATGCATAAAACAATCTGGGCATGGAACTCATTGCCATGAGTTGGTTAGTCTGTGATCACTGGAAGTGTGAATACAAGCCAGACCACTCCAGTGTCAATCACTCCCCACTACTCATCAAACCAAACAGTACTCATTTTCTCATCACTTCAAGCATGAGTTTCCAGCCACATCTTCCTGTTAATAAAAAAGAACAAGAGCATCTCAGTTCACATAGTGATGGTAATGGCTCAGGAACAGCCTTTTGCAGAGCCTCCACATCCAGCTGGTCAAACTGTGTTAGGTGTTACTCCATCAGAAATGCTCCCTCTTCCTGCATCGAACAGTCTTGCTAGTTTTACTAGAAGGTTGTTAGGACGGCAGGGGTGTTTGTTGCCAGCTGTGTTGTAACTTCAGTGATGACATATCTAGGCAGGAAGGGAAGCTCTGCTCAAGAAAGCCAGAACACATTTCACTCATCTTTAGTGTTGAGGCTTGACACTGGCCCAGCACCAGGCACCCACGAGAGCTGCTCGCTCACCCTTGCCTGCCACAGCTGGGCAGAGGAGAGAAAAGGAAAAAAAATTAACAAAAGTTTCATGAGTGAGATAAGGAGCGGGAGAAACGCTTCAAGGGCAAAACAGGCTCAGCTTAAGTTGTGAAGTGAATTTATCGCTAACAGAATCAGAGGAGGATAATGAAAAGTAAAATAAGCCCTTGAAACACCTTTTCCCCCAGCCCCTCCCTTCTTCCCACCCACAGCACATGGATAGAGGGCATGGGGGTTTGGTCTGTCCATCACCGAGATTCTCTTCTGCTGCTCCGGGAGAGGAGTCTTCCCCTGGGAGGCCGTGGGGTCCCTCCCACGGGAGACACTTCTCCATGAGCTTCCCCGGCGTGGGTCCATTCTCAGGAGCAGCAGCCACCCCGCACCTCTGCAGTGTGAATTCCCTCCATGGGCACACAGTGCTCCCAAAACTGCTGCGCCGTGGCTCTCTCTTTCCACAGGGTGCACTCCTCCAAGTTCAGGCTGCTCCAGCCTGGAAGCAGGGCCCTCTCTCTCCACCGAGTCTCCCACTGGATCACAACCTCCTCCAGGCATCCACCCGCTCCGGCACGGGCACCTCCCCACGGGCTGCGGGTGGATCTCTGCATCCCCCGTGGATCCCCACGGGCTGAAGGTGGATCTCTGCATCCCCCGTGGATCCCCAGGGGCTGCGGGTGGATCTCTGCATCCCCCCTCGATCCTCATGGGCTGAAGGTGGATCTCTGCATCCCCCGTGGATCTCCAAGGGCTGCAGGTGGATCTCTGCACCCCCCTGGATCCCCATGGGCTGCAGGGGCACAGATGCTTCTCCATGGTCTGTGCACCACGGCTGCAGAGGAACCTCGGCTCTGGTGCCTGCAGCACCTCCTCCCCTCCTTCTCCACTGACCTTGGTGTTGCCATGTTGTTTTCCCTCACATGTTCTCACCTCCTCCTCTTCTCTGACCAGAAGCCAAAATCTTGTGACTTTGTTTTGATTGTCTTCTTAAAGATGTCATCACAGAGGTGTTACCAGCCTCTCTCATTGGCCCAGTTTTGGCCAGCAGCATGTCCATCTGCAGAGCCATCAGGGATTGGTTCTGCTGGACATGCTGGGAAACTTCCAGCAGCTTCCTCACAGGAGTCACTCCTGTGGCTCCCCTGCTACCAAAAACCAGGCCGTGCAAAACCAATACATTTAGTCAAATATTATGGGTAACAGACAAAGGTGACAACCAGCTGTTAGACCTGCAGCTGCGCCACCTGGGGAATTACTGGTTTTAAGGAGAGATAACTGTTGGGGGATCACATCCCATTATTACAAGCTTACATTATTTTACCCCATCAAGGTGAAGGGATGATAGCTTCTAAAATTTGGCACAATGCAAGATCTCAGACTGGGAAGGCAAAAAGTAAAACCAAGCAATTTTAGAGAATGGTTTATCAGTAACAACATGAAAGTAACCACCAAGATCCATCCATGGTTAATGTGCTGTAGTAAGCTTTAAGTATATTACGGTTACTCTTTGTGCTCTAATTCCTTCCTTCACAAAGGCACTAGAAGGCTCATTAACTTAAAACACTTGAAGAGCCAGCTAGACCATGCAAAGAAGCGCTCAGTTTAGGACAAGCTTAGATCTGTATGGACACAGCACAGCATCTCCTCTTCTAAAAGTGTGTTGCATCCTTACACAACTTTCAACAAGCAAATGAAATCCTCTCAAAATCAAGTTCCCATTTTTAGCCTACAAGACACACTACTCTTTCTGTTCTCTTCTGTTCAAGCACTTAGAAACATCCAGTTTCCTCTATAGCCTGTGAAGATACAAACTGGATATTATTCATAGTATTCCCTCCTACCTATGAACCCATGTATTTCTAATACACTAACATAGCATTTTGGTGATGGAAAATCAGGCTTCTCCTGCATGTCACTCCCATTGCCAGAACTTAGGGAACACCTTACAGAGCAGAACCAGAGCCAAGCTTGTCCTGTGGATACTCACTAGCACAACTGTGTTATATTCAACATCCAATTACACAAAACCTGTGCGACAACAAAACAAATGTATAGGAATTGTGGACACAGATCCTACTCTACAATTTAAAGAGATGCAAACACACTTGAGTGTAGCCATATTTTCCAAAGGAACTTGTCTGTTCCTGCAAACTGAAGCAGAATCCACAGAGACTGATATGGTGTTAATCCAAGAGGTCATCTCAGTAAAGGATGGCTCTTGGCTTCAACAGGAAACAACACAGATAAGAAATAAATACAAATAAATAAGCTCCTTAGATATTGTCTAAACCAACATAGGTATCTTCAGGACACTGTCAGCTTCTATTGCCAAAGAATCATAGTGAAATTTAGTTTTAGGGTTCTTCCCAAGCAAAGCCTAGTGAACTGAGGACTGTGAGCTGCAACCACTAAATCTAAGCTGCCGTTCTGATCCAAAACACCAGCAAGCCCAACAGCCTCCCTGTGGCCCTCCCTTGCAGCTGGGACAAGCCCCTGGAATTAAACCAGCAGTTCAGACTACAGCTCAGATTGTCATAAAATGGGCCAACTTGGGAGGAGAAAAGAGGAAAAAAGGAAAGAAAAAAAAAAGGAGCAGCATTTATCCATGTGCTAAAAATGCTGAAATAGATGTAAATGACAGTGTGTTTCAGAAATAGGTTTTCATGATGAAATTAAAAACAGGCCTGATTTTAATGTACCTTTCTAAAATTGCATAAATAATTTAATCACTTCTGCTGCAGTGATTTTATCTTATTGCCCAGAACTGAAGTCAGATCAGCCACGGAAACCACAGGTGCAGCCAGCAGTTACTCCAGGGAAACCACAGCTCCTGTGCTCGGAGTCTCATGGAGAGTGTAACACGAAGCAGTGAAGAAGGGAGCTGCATTCTTACCCATCCTTTTTCAACTCACTTCAGAGGGGAGAATGGCTTAAGACATCACTTTATATTCACCCTCACCTTACAGAATATTCTGGTATTTATTGCAGTTTAAAAATAAAGTCAGCCGTAACATGTTTTGGGTCTCTCTATTACTAGTCAGTACAGCACCAGCAGCAATTATGGCTAGACAGCAGACAGTACAGTTCTAACTGTGAAACAGGAAGAAATTCCAAGGCATTGTAAAGCTGCTCAAAGTTCTGAAAGCAAATGTATGTATAACCTACTGAATGGTTCTGTAATACTCAGGATTGCTTAATGCTTTTATATTCTATATATGCAGTTTAATCCATAACAAGATACATCTCCTCTCATCACTATTAAAAAACGCCCATCATATTCATTACCTAAGCAACCAGAAAGCATACAGGGATTGAAGTGTGATAGGCTGGGTCACTGCAAAAATGGGAAAATCTGAGAAACTAGGTCTTACAAACAGACTGCAGAACTACTGTTTAGGTGGAAAATAATCCAAACCAACAGTAGTTTTACCTAACACCTCTGAATCATTGACTATAAACATATATATATTTTGCAGAGATACAGACTCACATAAAACACATATACACCTATTTATAGACATATGTCAATACAAATTCTATTATATAGATTAGAATGTCCTCTGTTTCACAGCTAGTAACCATGGTCTCAGTTTTGCATAAAGGCATAGAAGAGTAGACAAACATCAACATGAATTTCATGCTGCCAGGAAGCTCCATTCCCCTTTGAGCTAAGCAACCACGAAGCCTGGCTGCTTGAATGGCTAAACTTGAATACTTCAACATCAGCTCATTTCCTGACTAGCCTAAAACAAAGTAGTCTGATAAATATTAAATTCAGAATCATTATTAATTAAAGATGTAAGTACATAATTTTTTTCAGGTGATAAATGATCTATTTTTGGAAAAGTACTCTGTAGGGTATTTCTACTGTCTTTGGAATTTAACTAAAAATATCAAGATTTATGTATTATTACATGCTAAATTATTACAAAGTAATCTGCATTCAAAGATTTCTACCAATAATACCACATAAAACAATAGAGGGCTCCAAAATATGTAATCATGATCTGTAAAAATTCAAGGCAGATAATACATTAGAAGATTAAAAAAATTAAATCAGTTAGCATTTGACATTGCATAGCAATTTATTTCCAGGTGACATGCTTGCTGTAGGAAGCTCTTTAGGGAGAAAGTCACAGAGTTCAGTAATTCCATATGAAGCAGCTCATATTTTGCTGTTCATCCTCACACAAGTATGTCTCAACAGGCAGTGACAGTCAGCACGACATATGGATCCAGTCTGAGCAGGCTGCTTGTCCTCAAGAGTTGCAAGACTGTTTATGCTGCCCATCAAGAGAGGCATTTGAGCTATGTTGTACAGTCTTCCCTTGACTTCTCAAAGGATAAAATGGTTTGTGTCCCAAACAATCCACACTTTCTGGACTTGGCTTTTATTAATTTGTTTTTCCACAGAAAAAAAATTGTTACAAGAGAAAAATATTTACTATGTATACATTGTTTTGATAAAAAACGTCCAAGACAACAAACAGGATAAAAGGAATTGTATTCCTTCGACTTGTTATTAAATAGCTGCACATAGATAAGTCCATATGCCATACACACTACTGCTAAACATCACTGTTAACAAGTAAAGCACCACCAATAGTTCTTCTGCATTAGTGAAGTAAACAAGTTTGAAACTTTGAAAGGCATTAAACCTTCTTCCCCATCAAATTAAATAGGTAACCTTAAACATCACTTGAAAGGCAGAAATACATACATTTAACTGTGCTGAAACCAAAACCATTGCCAGATTAATTACATTTAAACTCATTGTTGAGGTACAAAACAATTCAGAAGACCTTTAGGCATCACTAGCTCTGCATTTGGCATAGTTAGAGCGCAGCAACATAATGGTGATTGGTTTTTTTAGCTGTACTAATGACGTAGAGAAGATTATTAAGATCACACACAGTGCATGTCTTCAAATTCCCACCTTTTTTCCCCTCTAAAGTTAAGTTTTAAAAAGATTATTAAAGCATGATTATGGAGATTTATGTTGAGGTATTATTTCACATGAAATATTGCTTGTGCTGGAATAAACTTCTGCTTCTCTTTCATCTCCAATACCACAGTAGTCCAGACTCCAGCTGCCCATCAATCTTTAGCAGACTTACAGATTCAATCACCATTAGTGATAAGAGAAGTTGCTCATTCCATCTCCAGAACACAATAGTAAAACAGACACTTCTAAATGCAAACACATCATGTGTGCACACGCCCATGCATTCACAAGCACAGACTGCACTTTCTTCTGTCGGAGCTGTGGTTGAAGGACAGGTTATATGAAGTTTTAAACAGGGACACCTTACCATCCCTACAACCCGACCTTGCAGCTCCTTTTCATGTGAAATGCATGGGAAAAAAGTCACGTCTGGACACTTGCAGATGACTTAGTGAAAATAAGGTAGTAAGAACAAGGCTTGGTCCCTAGCCTCTACCTTTCAGTAAATAGTAATGCCACCAGAGCAAATATCTGGAAGAATATTCAATGCCTGTGAAACCTTTTGGCCCTCTTTCTTCCACATTTGTGTATCCTCTCCTTATTCCCACCCCTATGGAAACTGTATTTAAGATTGTGTTGTATTAAATTGTATTTCCATTTACTTTGGAAGAAATAAAATCAACATTTTTAAAAATAGTATGAATAGAAGTTTATGCTCAGAATACCTTTCCTTAGTCTCAAGGATCTGTCAAACAAGTTCAAGTATGCGGTAATTCAGAAGTGAAAGAGAATTTTTTTAAGATTAAGACAAAACTGTGCATGTTGGTTTAGCTGTGGCTTGGTCAAACTTTAATTCACAAGTCTAAGGATAACAGGTGGGTGCCTGAAAATACTATACTAATTTATTCTTTCAAGGTAATTTTTTTGTATTTACTAAGATCAAGTATATCGGAAATTGCAAATGTGAAGCAAGAAATAAGCCAGCAAAACAGCCACACAAATTGCTATATAAATTCTCATTCTTCCCAGTGAACAGCTGTTAGATGGCTGGAACAGATCCCAGCTGCACCACTTAGGACTTGTGCATCCTCGGAGGCTGGTGTATTAAGACACAACAGAAACTCTAGAAATCAGAGGGACAGGGACTTAAAAAAAAATCTTCACAAAAAGAAACACAAATTGAGGTTTTTGTTTGTTTAATAAAAGCTTGCAAGGCACATGTTTCAACTGAATTGCAACATCTACAGCAAAGCAGATCAAAATTTGTAAAACTTTCCCACAACCCTTTCAGGGAGTTAAACCTGTGATCTGGTTGAAAACCAAGCCAGGGTTGTCTGCACAAGCCTAGTGTAATTGCACCCTACTGCTGTCCCACTAAGGGATATCACTGGAACTTAATATTTTTCACAGCAGCTGGAGATCAGACAGTATTTTTGCTAGTCATAGCTGGATAAGAAATTCATTCACTTTCTTTGTAAGATATGATTCTTTCAGTCACTTGTTTTAATTATGCCTTTTTACAGGAACAACCACAATGTTCTCCCAAATAAAAGGCTCCTTCTGTTACTTAAGGCTGCTGTGCCAATGGTGCTGCAATATAATTTTCTCTAATATAAAAAGCAAGGTAAAAATCTTAAATGATTCTCCTAAAGCAGAATCAATTGAAGTATCAAGAATACATCTTTAAAAATATGACAAAACTAATAACAATAACTATGTCACAGTTCAAATAAAATTCAACTCGTTCATTTAAACATCTATGAAGGCCAATGTGCTACAAGACAGATTTGTTTTGTGTGGGTGGCCTCATTTGTGGTTTTCTTAAGATGTATGGTCTACATGTAAGTGTTCAAACTACATTCTACATGGTAATGCAACATTGCAGTAAAACACAACAGGCAGTCAAGGACAGGTGAATGTTGCATCTTGGCATGGCAGTCTAAGGCATGAAGCTGAAAGCTCTGCGACTTCATCTACCCAAGTACAGTTGTAACCCTGAAGTTTGCTACCTGGAATGCCTTATTGCTGATATGAAGTGATATTCACGAATTACTAACTTCAAGGGATTAAATAACTGACACACAGACATGTAATTCCTTGACAGTGATTCAAACAAACCTAAACTGGAAAAGGAACTCGAAACTTCCAAATATAACATCTATATCCACACATACAGAGGGGGTTCCTGCAGGCCTGCCATAGCTCAAGTTAATACATAAGCTTCTGTTGGTGTACAGTAATGGAGTAATCTGAAATAGCCCAGTGCAGTAAAACATGCACTTGTGCACAAGCAAATAAATGCAGCCTGCACTGCAGCAGACAAACAGGTACATACTACCCTCAACATGATGCCTGTATGCTCACAAAGGATATTTACTTATAACTTGTAACTCAGTTATACTGATAAATGTTTCTCTCAGTGACAACATCTCGTATATTCGATGGATTTATCTGAAGGCTGATTTACAAAAAGTTGCATAATTTACCATTTTGTCAAGACTCATAGGTCTAAAAATATAAATGAAAGTAAAAAAAATATTACAGACATGTTGGCTTTTACAACAATAAAGCTTTTTTCTTTTAAATCACTCCAAAAGTGATAGTAAGTTTTAAAAAAAATCTCAGCACTACATGTCAGTGTAGAGTAAGCAAGTATATCTGCATAGAGCAGAGAACAATCATGCACATACAACAACATGCTGCAGTCCCTAAAAATTTCAGAGTTAAAATCTCCGATTTGCAGTAAGGATTGTTTTGGAGCTTCCACTTGCAGGATGGTTTGCAGATTTTTCTGCTGAGGGTTCATCCTACTCTGCCAGATCCTTCATTAAAGACATCTGGGCTCCAAAGAATCTTTCCCACATGCCTGATAGAATCGTCTCTGGGCCAGGTGCTACATGAATTTGTAAATACAGGTGACTCCTAAGGGGTGAGCAACTTCCTCCAACACTTAGTCCTGACTTTTTGTCCAGTTACACCTACATTAAGCAAATCTACTGTTACCTTTTATTGGATTTTCCATTCTCAACACTAGGTTTAGGCCCAGAGTTGGAATGAAAACATCATTCATTCTCTTGAAAGTCTATCAGCCAGCAACAAAGAGGATGAACAAATAATCTGTTAAGAAAAAGAGTTGGAGGGGCAAAGGGGCTTGTATAACAAAGACAAATTTTAGAGGGAAGAAATGCAGAGTACTTTCCCAAATTTTCAAAGATCTGTGTATTTGCATAATTGATATAAAAATAGCTATGAACATCTGTACCATTATTGATTAATGGTGGTGATTATAGTGTTTTAAATGACAGTTATGGCACTATCTTAATCTAGCTATTGCATAACAAGTTGAATGAAATGAGTATCACCTGTCCCTCCCCACACACACATACACCAGCACACACACAGGGGGTGAAACCGAAGTGCAGAAGTCTCAGTAGCAAACCTGGTTGTCCTGCTACACTTGCCTGAAAACAAGTATGGCATAATGTGGTATACTGGCCCATTCTGGTGGCTGCTCAGAGAGGCACACTTATGCATACACACATACACACTAAGTGTGGAAAAATGCTGAAGACAAGTTCTTTCCAAACTAAAGATCTGAGTTTGTTGGCTCCTATTGCTAGGTCTAATTCCTAGCATTTCCACCAACATCTCTGTAGACAACAGAGACAACAATGTGGAGATCAGTGCCCTAATCTATGGAAGTGTTGTTTAAGTAAAATCTTCCGTATTTGATTTATACAAACTATATAGCTACACATAAGATGTATAAATGTGTGTTTGATAAACATAGAAATGTTTACCTTGGAAGACAGGAAGAATTAAAACACAACAAAAAGAAACCTCAAACTAAAAATCCAAACACTTACTTGAAAAGACTTGGGATACTGATTACTTTCTTGCTAAAAAATAAAAGCTATATGACTTAAATGAGCTCTTTAAATAAATTTTCTGTATTTACTATAGTCTATGCACATCAGCTCAATAATGCTGAAGTTAGAAATCCCATTTACATGAAGATTAAGATGATTTATAATGGGAAGAAAAATGTAAAAACACGGAAGACTGTAACACATTGTAAGGACTGTAAAATTGATAAACATTACTGTTTCCTTCAAGGATGGTATATGAGTCTGCTGATCTGTAGATCAAAGAATTTCAGTTTGGTAAAATAAAGTTGTCAGTACACTGCATGTGTGCACATCTATCTGCAAAAATAAACTTCCTTGATCAAAAGGAACTTTTCCAACTGAAATTCATTCACAATCAATCCTCAGAAAGAAGCTTGCATGCTTTTTCATGACTGGAAGGATATCACAGTGTTGATTCTATACACAAAGTAGGATCTGTTCCAGTATACTCGAGTGAAATAATTCACATATGGAGAATAGTTCATTTTGATTTCATGACAAAACCGTCCATATTTTGAGTAGGCATAGTTGTCACTTTCCTCACAAACCACCTGTCAGAAAGAAAAAGACCTAATTACAGTACTGAAGATAAGTGAGAATGTAATTCTGTACATTTAATTAACTTTTATATTCTGTAAATTTCATTTATGATAGACATTTAATTTCCACATTGTACAGTTCCAATAAACTGAGAACACATTCCCCTATAATTTGTTTAACCACCTAAAATAGTCTTTGTGAATTAATCCCCTTGTCAAGGTAACAGATACTAAAACCAGTGTATTTCATTCATATTATAAAGAACAACAGCAGTGGAAATTGCCCACATGCCCTGCTTACCCAGTAGTTCAAACCTGACCAGCACAGAGCATACCAGTATGAAGGAAAGGAAAATCTCAACTACCTTTTCCAGGCCAAGTAAGTTTGACAAACCTAATAAAGACCAAAGACACATACACATTACCCTACAAATTCCAACCAGTTGACTAGGAAGCAAACTGTGCATTTTAGCACCTACTGTCTGATATCCCTGAAGAAATCCTTTCATTATTCCTTCTGATAGCACAAATTTACATGCTTTTTTAAAAAAGGTGGTAGGACAAACTCATGAAGAAAAATCCACTGGTGGCCACCAAACACAAAGATAACTGCCCTGAGCTACAATCCTTCATTAAAGGACTGCTGGAAAACATTTGTCTTTCCCTACCAGCAAACCTATGCTTTCAGCCAGGGTCAGAAACAAGATATTGGACTAGGGACTATAGGATGTAGCACAAGCGAGAAAATAATACCTATCTTATTAAACACAGCAATTCAAAACACACCCATAGACCTGTCAACAGCATAACACACTGTCCACTGTCTCACTTACTTTGGGAATAAGTAAATGCTGCAGCTGCAGTCTCCAAGTACATATGCTCTAGCTTCCACTACTTTGGAATGTCTTGATAATCTTCCAATATGACTTAGACAATTTTTGTTAGTAAACAAACTGAGAGATTTGTTTAAAGCTTCCCAAGACAATACACTTAGTTAACTTTCCAGAACAAACTATGTCAGTTTTCTGAAAAAAATCCCAACATACCCTAACTGGTGACTTCCTCTTTCCTGTTGACCTGAGAATAAGTAATGAAACTCTACACGAGTTTAAGACCACTCCCCTCCTTCATAAAATCAAAATTTTTGCTGGATTTCCAGGAAGCCAGCAAACAAGTGGCAGTGAGATCACCTTGTAAACCCCATCTTATTCCCTACTTCAGCAGCAAGAGCTGCACTATCAACAGCCAGAGAGACAGAATATGGCAATGACTGAAACAGCATTCGTGGTCCAGATCATCCTACCAATCTTTCTATCAGATGTGGTTTAAACTATCTATTGGTGTGCTAACGTATCTGCAAGGCTGAACTGAGTAGACTTGCACCCTCATCAGAACCAAACAGGCAGGCTGGTCCTCATCCCAGACAGAGTTTTAGAAGAACTGAGTTTATCCATTTCAGAATTTTATCTTCAAAGCTAGTAAAGAATGCCTTCTGAGGCAGGACTTCACTGCTTTTGTAATAACCTCTCCAGGTGTCAATCTTGAACATTAAATGGTATTTAATGATAGGAAGAAAAGCAGCACAGTTCATGCATTAGGAGGGATTAGGATAGTTAATAGTATTGGGTAGGATCACAAGTAAAAGAAACAGACAATCCAAAACTTAACTGAGCACTTTTAAAACTTGAGTTTTTGTCTACATCTCAATTACAGTAAGAAAAATAAGACCGGTATTATAAGATTTATTTTAACTTAATTATTCATGCATTTAAACATTCATTTTTTCTCACCAATACTTACATGACCATTAGCAATATCCAATAGATCTTTAACTCTACATCCTCTTACAGGTCCCACTTCATTGCAAATTGAATCTTCAATGACCAGAAAGTTGGCTTTGTAAGATGTGAGTATCTTATAAATATCCTCTGCTGACCTCTTTGAATAGATCTGATAAATCTATAAATTAAGAAAACATGTTCATGCAATGCAAGAATCAGTGATAACCTGAATACTGGGACACACACAGCCCCCCAGTGACGACCTATCTGCAATAACAAACTGTATGTACACACCAAGATACAAAAAGTTTGGTTTTGAAATCTTGCCAACAGTGAGGAAATGGCTAGCTGAATGGGAAGTACTTGTCTCTGCTGATGGCAAGTTCTCATCTTAAATACTTCAAGTGGCCTGAAAAGTCTTCAGAAATAATATTTTGAAATTTGTTTCTGTGCAGAGTGAAGCACTGACAATCTACTTAATAATCTCTTCCATGTCTGCTGGACTTCTATGTCCTCCTCCCTTCTAATACATTTGATTTTTTTTCATCACATTTGGGTGAAGAGGAAGACAATTCCTGTGAGATAGCACATTTATGGAATTGGGATACTCACATTCTCATTTCTTTTCAGAAGATCATCATCATTATACAAAGGCAAACTCGACACCGTCCATCCCGTACAGAGCTTAATCACACCCATGAGCTGTGGGCTGCCTGCAAACACTGCAGCCACAGGAGCCTGTCGTCTGCAAAAGCAACACCAACACACACGTTTGAGTACTGCATGCAGTCATCAAAACAATTTAATTCACTGTGGGATCTGGGTGCTGCAGAATGAGCTGGAGTACGTGAAGGTATCATTGGGGGTCTAATTACAATTGGTGATGGTGTTGCTGTGGCAGTACTTTCCTTGCCAGGGAAAGCTCAGACCTGCAGCAATATGGAGTTTGAAAGGAAGGGTTCCTGCTGGGGCAAGGGCTGATGGTTGTTCTCTCCTCCTTGCAATACAGCAAGCACCATTCAGAGCAGTCTTGGAATGGATCCAAATATTGCTTTTCTGAATGGCTGCCAACTCGTGACAAAACAAGCTTGGGAGAGACGGTAGGTAGGAGAAACAACATGATGTTATCTTGTAAGGGAAAAATTTGTGATTGCTGTAACTTGATTTCTAGGATCATGTATTTCATAATCTATGAGAAAATAAGTCAGCATACAGAATAATGTCTACAGCAACTATGTTTTGGGGTTTGGTATAATTTTTTGACTATTTGTATTTCTGTATTATTGAAAGAAAACAGTCATTTTCACACTTTATTACAGACTTTGGCAACTTCCGCAGAGAAAATTAAAATTAAATTCATATTATCAGAGAGAAGATTTTAAGAAAATATAATGTAATAATGACATTGAATTAAAATTTCAGTATGGATAGCTAAGTATATCCATAAGAAAAAATAATCTTTATTTTCTTTAAAAAAAAGAACAGTTGTTACAAATAAGGGTAGTCAAATTGCTCATAGCTGAGTGAATCTCAGTGAAATTCACCATGATTAATTATGTACTTGCAGTATATGCAGACTAACATAAAAGCCATTAGATACTTGGCATTATTCCACATGCTGCCTTGAAGAGCTACAGCAATGACAAAAAACATACACTACAACCACAACAAGAAGAAATTGGCTGGAACACTAATTACCAGCCTTGTCTTTTCTGAAGATGAACAGGTTGACATTAAAGACTACATAAATACAGAAAGTAATATTCTAAAAAATACAGTTAAAGCTAAGTTATCTTAACTCAAGGGATCTAATTTTCAGAAAAGTGCAGTTCCTAATGACATAGTTCAAAGTTAGATTGAATGCGGCAGAATGCAATTCTGAAACTTTTGGTGGTAAGAAAAATATATCTGTGAAAATAACTTGACTTGGTTCACTGTGTTTATGTTCAGTATGAGCTATATAATGTAGCTCCATACTCGCTGTGATCAAAGGGGAAGTCTGAATCATACATGTTCCTCTCCATGTATCCTGACAAAAGTCTCTAAATCCTCACACCCAGGCATTTCATTTTATTGGCTCAGGCACAGAACATTTCAGTGGTTTTGTCCCCTGTTGGCATTACAATCAACATGAATCCTCTAATCTAATGAAAAGTTAGCGTGTAAAGAAGGAAGTACTAAGATCTCCACCTCTGTTTGGAAACCAGGTCTTGTAATGACATTAAACATGACTTGCTTGTGTGTTTCAGGATCTTCTCTAGTAATCAATGATAAACTCCTGTTTAGTTTCATGGGAACAGTACCAAACTTAAAACACAGACTTCTTTCCCCATGCATCACTGAATGACTTAGCAAGGGAAAACCCAGCTCGACAGAGGTAGCTCCACAAACTGCTGAGATAAAAATACCCTTACAAAAAGCAGTAAAACAGAAATGTTGGACTTCATGCTTACTTTATCCATGTCATAAGTTCTACTGTATCAGGATCATAGAATTCTTGCAGTTCTGTAAGTTCTGTCATTATTCTAGGGAAAAACTGATGGAAATGTTTTCGGTTACTTACAGTTAAAAAGTATATCTATAGAGCATCTCATTATATTAAGGCCTTAAGTGACACAACAGAAATGGATTTCAACAGTTTTCCCTTCTGACTCATACTTTTGCTTGAATATTTTGCAAAACTCAGCTTACACTTACTTACCTGAAAGCTGGAGATCCTCTCCAAAGTATGCTAAACAGAAGTTCTCATCACTATTTTATTAGAATACTTATCATTAAAAATAAATAAACAAATAGCAGCAACAGCATTCATGGACACTAAGTGGCCCTAAATACATCAAAACCATAGTTCAGGTGGTCATATCCAAATGCCTAAAAATAAGAGCACTGAACCAAGATGATGATAAATCTCTCATGGTAAATCTGCTTGAGCAGGAGGGATTGGACTGTTGTGACTTGACAAAAAGGTGTTACGCAAGCGAGGAGAGAAGAAATTTCCTAGAAGAGCCCTGGTAATGTGCTTTGGACTTGCCTCTGACTTCAATCACTGCACACTACATTGTATGAAGCAGGATATCTAAGTTTATGCCCTTGAGAAACATTCTGGGAAAAGGAGGGATTCTGTGAACCTCTTTCAAACCAGGCCAGATTGCAACCCTGCATCATGGCTTCCCTATCCTGTAAGGTTTGCGATCCTTTACTAAGATGGGAGATTTTGTCAGTCCTCGTGTCATTTGGAGCATTTGTCTGAGAAAGGCAGAGCTAGAAACTGGTCAGCCTTAAGTACATGCTGTTGTAAAAGCTAAGTGAAAGTTACTGGATGTCAGCTCTTTTGGACAAGACTAAAGTTTATTGGTTATGTTGGACTAAAGGTACAACTCACTTTGGGACAGCCACAGTGGGCAGACAGTTAGAAGTGGAAGCCTGCTTTTAATTGAGGAGTTTCCACCCCTATTACCTGGACAACTCAGCTATCAAGTGACAGCAGTCTACAATCAGCACAAGGGCAGCTGCTCTGTGTTTGTGTCAGGGCTGGAAGCACTGCTGATACGCATACACTGGAACTTTCCATCCCAGAACAGAGGGATGGAAAGAGGATGCGCTACTGCCACCCCAAGGAGAACCTGCTTCACTCATCAATCACAGCACCTGGAAAAACCTAGTTAGAGGAGGGACTATGCCAGACAGTCAGAAGGCAGCCAAGGAAAAACGTGCTGAGCTATACACTCAGCCTTTTATAGCCACAGTAACAGATTAGGAGTCTAGAGGCACTTTTGCTGCTCCGTTAGGTCTAATCAACATTCCCAACCTCAGGGATGAGTTATGAATCTGGAGAGCAAACAGTTCACCACTGCGTAAAAGCAGAAGCTGGATCTGAAGTGGATGAAGCCCCCTAGAGTCCAAACTCCCACACTGCTTTCATTAAAACAATTGAAAAATAATTACTTGGTTAACTAAATTAATTTCCTCTATTGTAATAGATTTCATAACTCTTTTGAGCAGCTCTAGCTTTTTTTACAGACAGTAACTATTACTCCATCAAAAACATGTAAAAAGTCAGGCTACAATAGAAAATTTGGTTGCAATGTAAGACAGATGTTACAAAACCTGTTAAAATACTGTTGGTCAAGACTGGCTTCTATATATGAATTCTTAGAAGACTACCCAAATTATTTTAAGGCTGTGCCAGTATAGCAGAAGATTACACTTTACGAGATGTTTTTTGCACTCACAGGAGCCTAAAAAATAATTTCCAGATACTCTACCCCCAAGTCTGTCTGAAACTTGCAATAAAGAACCAAGTATTCATTTTAAACACAGAAACATTTGTGGCTTTTCTTCCCTGTGCTGTAGTAGGTAAACACCTCGAAAGAATGGTCTGCACAAAGAATTTAACTCCATTATAATTTGATGGGAGCTTTTCAGACAGATTGTTTGCATATGGCCTCCTGTAATTTTACTTCATCTAACTTCACTGCTTCTCACTAAAACTAAGATTGAGGCAACACAGTTTTCAGTATCCTCTGTTTTCATTTGGCAGTATTTTCTTTGTTGAGTCAGTTTATACATCCAAAGCTTAACAGCTGAATATAATAAAGTCTTAATTTAAATTTAAACACTTCTTGATTACAGTAAGTGATCATTAACAAATTAAATTGTCACATACCTTACATTGAAAAAAGTGAACAGTTTTGTTTAAGAACAAAACGTATTTTCGGTGGATGATAGCTTCGATTTCATCACATATATTTAATTTCACCAAGTATATTTCATTACATTTGCTCCTCATTTTAACTTATATTGTACCTACATACAAAGAAAACTTCACAAAGGTACTTTTCTTACCTCTTTCCACAAGCTGAATCCAATTATAGTGGGAACTGCCATACTCAGAACGAGAGCCTAGAAAGTACACGTTAGAGAAAATGGATTATGCACCATTCTACAACACTGAGTGTCTGTTGATTCTGCTGATACAGTGAGCAATATTTATGCCTGAAACCTTAGAGTGACAGTAGGTGAGACTTCGTGGTTTTCTACCAGCCAAAAACTTTCCTCAAACAAGAATTTGCCTAATTTAGCATGAAAGGCTTCATTTGACTCACAAAAACTTTACCACCAATTTTAGGGACAGTTAATTACCACTCAAGTAACAATGATTCCATGTGCACATGATGTAGGGAACAGAAGAAAGTAAACACCTCACATTCAAACACAATAAGAAAACATGAGAAAGGAAAAAACCAACTATTTCAAACCTCTGACCCTGTTGTTGCTTTTGTTCAGATTAGCATTACTGACATGCAAGACCCAGGAACTCATCTTTCAGCACATCATCATTCTAGCTAATATATTTTTGCTTTGCAAGGAGAAAATAGCTTGTATGGTACAGAGAATGTTTGGTAAGGAATGCACACAAGGCATTCCTTTGATAATAAGCTATCAACACATCTAGGGTTAATAGTAAAAAAGCAGGTCTGTATCACAGAAAGCATGAAGTATATAAAAGAATGTGCTTACTATGTATCTGAACATATTGTTACTCCTTGACTGAAAGAACATAGTCAATGTTTCTGATATATCAGTGTATGGTATTTTCACAGGAGACATAATGAATCTCTAAATATAATATATTTATTCCTATAAGCCTCTTGAATTTAGGGTAAGCAATATCCTATCAGTATTTTATTAATAAAACCAATGCACAACGCTGCTAAAAATCACGCAAAGGAACTCTCATGATATTGAGAATACAGCTAGGGTTGGAGGCAGGGGAGCTGTTTGCACTGTAACACAAGTTTATCTTCAGTCACAACACTTCTCTATAATGGCGACACATGCACAAATCTTATGCAAAGTAATTTAACTTACCATTTCTTATGAAGCAGTTTTACTCTCAGCAATTAAATACACCTTATTATCACATTTTAAGACCCATTACTCAGTGAAACAAGGCTTATGTCTTCCCTGGGCACCTGTACTTTTTCTCCTGCATTCCTCCTAAAAAGTCCACGACCTTCTTGACCAATCCCAACTAGGACAGAGAGATTGAGGTCTCAAAGATTTGTTAGAAGAAGTTGAGATGAGTGAAAGGGAGATGAAGACAGCTCTGCTTTTTATAAGGGAAGGTTGTAGTGTGAATGCAACTTTCTCGCCGGGTATGAGAGAACATGTGATACTAAGAACGAAAGACACAGAAAAAGCAGACTATATGCAATCCACTGCTCACAGAACAACCTGTTGTTTTCATGGATTCTTTCATGGGTCTTAGGCAATTGTTGTTTGCAAAGCTATATGCTTGTTGGCTGTATTTTCCAAGACTTTGGCAACAGCAACTTACCAACAGTATTGGGTGCACAGCTTTCAGTCGAAGCCACTTGAAAAGCGTCATCCAAAGTTCAGGAGAGCACACACCAAACGCAGCAAGCATACAAACATAAGGTGTCCATAGATATTTCATTCTGAAAAACACTGCAATAACTTAGTTGGGACCCTGTGCATGCCTCTGTACTCAGACTATTATAAAAACATTTATATTTTTTTCTTATGTCGAACATAGTGTGGATGTTCAAATAATCTGAGGTCAACTTTAGTGGCACTGGAGGGTAAACCAAGGAAATCTCTAGCAGAAGAACTGGCACCTGATTATCTGCTGCAAGATGGAGGAGCAAGATCCAAGGTAAAAGATGACAAAATCCTTCACAGAGTTCAGGGGAGGATGAAAGAAAACCAAAGAGAATAGTAAAGTCACTTGGCTGTTGTGGTTTTCCAGCCAAGAAGGGGTAAGAAGCAGCTATTCGACAAAGCTGTATAGACAATGTACTACAAGGGAGTTCCTGAAGAAAGGCAAATATTAAATTAACAATTTACGATTTGCTGCTGTTGTCTGCCTCTTAAGGGTAGACTAGTCAACCTAAAACACCTACATGATAACGTAACAGTTTGCTTGCCTTAAGCAACATTTGTGAATATTTAGATTTTAAGATGAGGAGCCTGATACAAGCCTGACATCTTCAAACTGATTAAGCTGAGAAACAAGATTAGAACAGTAACATCTTTCAATATCAGCCTCTCTAGCTTTAAGGACTAACACAATACTTTTGAAATTAGTTCTGCTACTGCTTTAACCTGTCAAGCAAAGGTACACTTTGTGGTAGCCTACACATAAGAAGATGGATAAGAAATCTTCCATGTCCCAATATTCCAGCTCTATTCTGCTCATCAAAACACTACACAAGCTCTTGCTAAAAATAATTACAGCACAGTTCTACACTTAAATACCATAAAGAAAGTGATTAAAATGTGATTCAATTAATGTCTTGGATCTTGGCTGCATTAAAGCTTGGAAAACATGTTAAAGAGACCAAGTACAATTGTTCATATAACCATATTCAATTTAAAATTATCTTTGACTGCTCCCCTCTTAAGTAGTATCACTATACGCCAAAATTATTTCTGAGAAAGGGTGAATTCCAAAGGGGTAAATGGCAAATCATGTCCAGTAAGGAACTCTGGTGCTTTCAAAAGAGATACATGAAAATCAGACTTACCCTTCCAAACACATCGCTAGACAACCAAGCAAAATAGTGTGAATTACATGATAAACTATTTCTGGCCTCTCTCCAATTCGACCATCCTCAAGTTTAACTGTCTCTTTCACTGGTTCACCACTGCAGTTGGAGAAAATGAGACATCATTTAACTCAGACATTACCCCAGGAAAAGGTGCCAATAAAAATACATTTAAGTTAGCAGTACACTGAGATAATTCCATACCATAGCATATAATATTGTTACACTGTTTACTTGCTTTTTGTACTTGATCAATGACCTATCAGTATCCACTGTCCCTTGTTTTAGACTGCAACCTCTCTGGAGCAATGGCTGTAAATTAATACAAGGGGACAATGGGATCACTGCCCATGACCATAAATCTTACTTTAAGGTAATTCAGCACCAAGAGACAGTCTAATTTAAGAGCATGTACACTCTACAAACATCTAGATGAATCATGCTGAACATGCATTTTAAGTTCCTTCATACCATTAGCTTGGTACAGAATTATGGAATCTGTAGGATGATAATTGTGTATGGAATGTGTGTACCATTTTACAACAAAGACAACAAAAGTAGCTTTTAGTCACATTACTATAAATACTAGTAATATATTATAAATAAAAATCATAGCCAAAATCTTGCAAGGAAAGGTTTTCTACTAACAAGATAGGAAGGCACAAAATAGATAACAATTCTTTCTACCACAATGTGATTCCAGGTTACATTTTTATAATAAGCTCCCTTATGGAAAAAATATTCTGAGATTATTAACTGACTAAAAAATTAAAAAAAAAAAAAAAGAGGGAGAAAGTTTATTTTAAGTTTTTTTTTTTTAAAGGTATTGGGCACAGGGTAGTCACTGCTCATTACAAAGTAATAAGTAGCTATTTCAACCACTAGCAAACAATCAGAAATTTGCTCCATTGTTTTGAATATACAATCATACATCCAACCTGACAAATATTTTCATTTATAGCAGCATGACCTTTACCTGTTAGAAGCCTTCATCCTTGAAATAAACTTAGTGATTTTTGCTGCAGACAAGTGAGAAATTTATTCTAATATTTGAGCAGTTACACCATTCATCTTCTACCAGGAAGAGATAATTTCCTAAGCACTGAGTTTCCAATAAAAGCTATGTTAGGATTTACACTGTTGCTATTCCTACTCTCTCTATAAAGACAGTTCCACTACCCCTTCTCTCAAGGGAACTGTGAATCACTGTGAAACTAAAAATAATTGAGTCAGTTTTACTTCAGCTTTGTTCCAAGCAGCAAAGGCTAGTGGACCATACCATAGTAAACTTTTAAAAAAATAAACAGTGAAGAATCAGAAATCCAAAATCCTCTCAGCTCCACCCATCTCATCTGTCTCGACACGTCAGCTTGAAAAAACAAAAACAAAAACCTCAAATCCAAAAGAGAAAAACAAATTTTAACAACAATTAGCTAACTTTGCTGTTGGAAGGAGAATTACAGTTATAAAATCTTTCTACGTCAATGGGAAGAGATGTGAACACACCAGCATACATCAGCCAGAGCTCTGCAGGAATTGCACCTGCGGGGAAACAAACCAATGACAGCTCCCTGTCCTGATAGGAGGGATGCTCAAGAAGCTGCTCACAAAAGGACTTTTCTTTAGGAGGCTCTGGTGGGCCTTCCCACTGGTGCTCACACCATGACAAGCTCAATGGTACAACAAACTTTGGAGCAACAAACATGATGGCCATTCCCTGAGGCATCCAGGAAACTTATTTTTCACATAAACAAGTTACTTACCGAATTCTCCTAAAAATGACCTGAGTTACAGAAAAAAGGCAGATAATTAATACTAAAATATAAAAAGGCAACAGTGATGACTGTGTTAGTCGCAAAAAAAAATCCTGGGAGGGTGCCTGAAGAGATTCTTGACAAAGGAGCCAATTCATTGTAAAATTCCTAGTAAGGCAAAAACATTCCATTAAAAACAATAACAATATCCCATAGATTAGAAAAAACCCCAGCAACCCAGCACAATACAATCGCAGTTTAACCTATTCATGTCATAGGACACTACTTGAAATTCATCTTTGAAAAGTTATCTTTTTTATCATTTGAAACTGCTTCACAAATACTCTTTAGAGTAACTGTCAAAAGCTTATCTTCCCAAAAAGTATCTGTGATCTGAAGAGACCAGACTACAACTCCTTTATATCACAAAAGCCCAACCTCCCATATAACTCCATTATGGGGACCACAAAGCACTGTGTTGTCACAGTGGATTAAGATTTTAGAGATACTGATGCAAGAAGGTATGCTTGTCCTCATTCCAAACAAGGAGATGAAGAAGGGAAGGTGGTCATCTGAGATCACAAAGAAGCCTGCGGCACTGCCAGGAATAAAATCCTTAATGCTGAAATTCTAGTTCTGCAGCCGAAGCCACTTGATCATTCTTCTTTCTTAGTTAACAAGCAGAAAAATAATACACTCTGCTAAGCACTGTCAGTGTGTATTCTCAACTGGAACTGGTGCAGCATGTGGTGCTGTGAATGCATTCTTGTCTTACTTTGTTTTGCTTTCCTCCCTCTTTTCATTTTCTCCCAAGGGAAGACTAGAGGATTGAACGATTTCCAATTAGACAGAATCAGTTTAAAGATTAACAGCTGGGCATGTCCAAACTGGCCTTAAAAGACAGATCTTGAAGCTCTTGTGCTGCGAATCATAATTCCAATACACAGTTACACAGTGTTCCAGGCATAAAGGCACCCAGTTTGTCTCAATCTCTGGCTTCATTGCAGAGTCTGACAGCCTGAAAAGTGACGTGTAGCATGTCCCCAGGAGGCAAAAAAGGGAAATCCGTTAATACCTGCAGTTGAATAAACTGAAATCCTGACCAGAAGTCCTTTCTTTTCTTGCAAAACACTTAAGAATGGGTAGGTGTGTGTGTGTTAAACGGTGCAGCTTAGTCAATGTCTCTACATCTTGCCTTCCCAAAGTTTCCCAAAGGTTTCAGTTAGGTGTGATGTCATTTTCCACTTGTTCCCCTGAAAGGCTGTGAAGTAGTTTCTTGCAAGAGGGATACAGTTCTTAGGAGAGAGTTCCAATTCCTGCACAGAGTTGCAAGTCTTGGCTTGGGTCCAGGAGGTGTGTCAGTCCTTACTAACACTCAATTGGAAGTTTTCCAGAAAATCTGTTGCCATGACATTTTCTTGCAGTCCAACATCCAACTCTTTGTTACAGACACTAACATTTTTTCTTAGAATCTCAACAGTTCCCTCTAACTTTTAAGATGCCTCTTGTCCTAATTTCTTCCAAAACATACAGAGGGACTTGGGGGATACCCACAACTCAAGCCTCTTTTGAGATAGTATCAATAATTCATGACTCTTTTCAGAGCCTTCTTTTCCAGGCTATAAAAAGCTAGTACTGCCACCTTTACCCTATTATCTTTGCTTTCAAGTCTTACTAGAAACACTAGACAGGGTACAGAAAGTTTTCACTCTTCAACATCACTAGAGAACAAAAATCCATGAAATGCTTTCACCCCAAGGCATGACAAATACTGAAGTGCCTCCAAAACCTCAATACCCTAAGTAAATTCTGTATGTGCATATTTTTTTACTTCAATCTCAAAACCAGCCAACAAATAACAAAACTATTTCCCTAGCTCCTCTATGAAATTCTCACAAGCCACTGAAATGTTACACTTCTCAGAGCAGTTTCAAAAGTTTGGATATCTTGGGAGGTGTAAAGAGTTTAAATAAACTTACTTAGTTGTGTTTAAGCCAAGCTTTACTTCAATGAACTTCAGCAAATGCTCATTTTCTTTATGAGGAATGAACATCTGAAATTTAGCAGAGAAAAATCATACAAAATGCTGGAAGCAGCTTTCACATAGTCATTCAGAATACAAAATGTCAGCTAACTCAATAGACCAACTATTCAATATTTAGTTAAAACTAACAAAATGGACTAAGTGTGCCAATTAAGATACTGGTATAGTATTGTAAATCTTCAATAAATCTTTATTTAAGGTTTCCTTGAGAATATTACTCCCTTCATTCCACTCCCATACCACAACAGGAGGGCAAGTGAAAAGCTGCCAGTAAGTTGTCAAAAGACTACTGAGCAGTGTAAAAAGGATCATGAAAAACAGACACAGACTTACTCCCAAGCAAGCCTAAAGAGTGTTGTGCTTAGCTCCACCAGAAAATAGGACTGCAGCTGAGCAAAAGTCATGAGCACTTGTAATTTCACACAGAATGTTTGAGGTGCCTAAGGTTCTGTAATTTACTCATAACTGTAATTTAACTCATATTTTTCAAGGTTAGATTTTATCTTCCTGGAGATACAGCATGGCTAGTCAGTGTGAATGGCACAAGAAAATAATTCTATATGAGCATTCTTCCAAACCTTCTACAGTTCAGTAGTTTCTTTACTTTTAAGTTAATACTGTTAATTAAAACAATCATGGTGAGTTTGAGACATAGAAGAAAAGCACAATAATATGTGTAAAAGGCCAGCAAGAGGGAATTGCTAACCCAAATACAAGACCAGGTTAAAATCCCACTGTGTAATCTCAACTCCTATCTGACCCCCACACAACATGAAAGCCTCTGTTCCCACGTTCTACTTGAAATTTAATTGAAAATTCATATCTACCCTAAGACTACTCACACTTGTTCCTGGTTATTGTGTCACCATGCACAAGAATACTGTTTTATTATTTAGACTAGTGTGTAGAGGCCATCCAGGTTATAACCAACCCCATATTTATAAAATAGATAAAATGTCTTTTAAAGAATATTTCTATATCATTTCAACCCAAAAGACCAAAATCCCAACAAGATCAAGCTGTTTTGAGTTGCTACAAAATGACTCAATTTTTAGTACTCATACTATGAATTAAGCTATGAACTATCATATCAATAAGATAAGCAACACTTCAAAAGATTTTTTCAAGATATATCTGCAACTTTTGATTTAGATTCTGACAATTAAAATCACTTTTAGAGAGGAATCCTACCTTTAATAAGAAGTTTAGTGTCACTGCTACTGTAAGTACCAAGTAAATATACATTATTTTCAGCAATCTTGACACAAATGTACTTTTTTTCATATTCATCTGCAAAAATATTTAAAGAATGCTGTATCAGTTGGAATTCAGTTTATATTTTAAAACTACCCTCAGGGTTAAAAGTAAGTCTAGTTACCTGAAGGGATTTGGAGAGCATTAAAGCTACCACAAGACTCAGTAATGGTGACACTAGTAAGGCTGAATTTTCAAACTGCAGAAGGTATCCCACAATGAGAGAGAACAGGTAGATTCTGTATACCTCATGCACCTTAAGAAAAAAAATAAACAATAAAATAAAACTACAGTGGACATAAATCCTGCTTTTTAGAGCAGTAGACACCTCACTCATTCCTCTGTTAATCAGGGGATTAACAGATCTCAGTCTTTCAACTCATGAGTTTAGCAGGGTATCACTTGGCTCTGGAAAGTATTGCACATGAAAATGATCCTGGTCAGCCTCAGTAACTAGTGGACAATTACTTCACAAGAATTCTGTAAAAATGCCAGAAGCAGGAGTATTTTACCAGGTCTCCCCATTCAGAAATACCTCACTGTGATGCAGCACGAAGCAGTAACCACAAGGCACTGGTAAGAACACACAATTTGTGACAGAGCTCACTGCTGCAAAAAGGTACTTTCCTTGCCCTCAAAATAACTTGTTTATTAACCTGTCTCAGAAATACTCAGACTGTTATCAAGATTTGTTGTTATTTACTATTTGATAAGCAGATCTTATAAACCCTGATGCTTGATTCTTCAGAGTTTTACCAAAAATATACCCTGCTTTGAACTACAATAGATCAAACATTTCCCACTACTGAGGAACAGAATAAAAAGCATCTGAAAGAGGTGAAGAATTAGAATTGCAGGCAGTTTGATATCTAATAAAAACAGAAGGCACACATTTACAAAGGAGCAAATATACCACTGCAACAGGCAGAATAAAAATGCCTTATTGTTGCAACATTTCTAAGAACCATTTTGCAGAATAAATTGAAATATTTTCTTGTATTGAAGAATCAATTGACCTTCAACATCTGTCTAGGCTATTTATTGGCAAATCAGCGCAGGACAAGCCATTGAGGGTGAAAATGAGCCTTTTAACTGCACAGAGCCAACAGAGCACTTTTTTGGTCTGCCCATCTTGCTGTGAATAAGAGAAAGAAAAGAAGAGGCAGCTAGGCCAAAACGGAGGAGAGCATCATTCATCACTCTTTTAGCTCTCCAAGGATGTTTCAGGTCTCAGAAGCTTTGTTTAGCTTCAATACCAAACACAGCAGTCCAAAACAGACTCAGTTTAAAGTTAATTTTACTCTTCTGATGGATATGACATGCACTTCAGCTGAGCCCAGGCTGCAAGACACTCATCACTCAGGCTTGTGCCCTTTGGGGCTCCTGAGCAGTATGAATGGCAGGCACCTCAGAGGCTGACTGTAAATCCCCAACTATCAGTAAGTTGAAAAGTTCCAATACCTTCTCTGTCTGTGCTAGGGCAAAGCTGTCTAGCAGGAAAAGAGAAATAGCCTGGACAAACAGGAGATAATGACTGTATTCCCACATCATCATGAAGGTGTATGTTGAGGCATTCACCAAAAGATAACAAAACTTCTAGAAGAAAAAAAGAAAAGAAAAAGCATTACTTTTGTACCTATGCATGTCTGTCACCAAGTAACTGAGAGGTAATTAAAACATAAACTATGGAAATTAATCATTATTTTGAGAAATAATTAAAATACTGACTTCAGACATGCTTAACTTTCAAATGGAAGAAAGTAATTACTGAAATATTCAAAAGCATTTAAAGCCAACCAGACGAAACATTTTTGAGAAAGAGACAAGGTAAGGAAGTAACCATCATCTTCTTCAAGAAAAACCATTTACATGACAAAAATTCTGAATGGGTTTAATGTAAAAAAGCAGCACAGAGCCCATTATTACCACACTGCTCTCTGAACTCTCCTGGGGGCATAACAAGGTAGGGCACAAGTTGCTTAGCAAAAACTTCACATGCCTAGGTGAAATCCAGCTGGGTCTTTTGAAAAGAACAAACAAAACATCTACTGTTTTCTGCCCAGTAGGGCAACAATAGCAGAAGTAACTATCCTAGATACAGTTTTACCAGCAGCTCTTTATTAAGAAACTAATTTTGCTTTACCTCAGCAGAACAGTTTAGGTTTTTTTTTAAATAGCCTGTGAGAGCTGCTACTTGACATGCAAAATACGGCAAAGCCCAATTTTCTCTCGATGGTATGGAGTAATCAATTCTTGTTGTATCTGTCCTAGAAAAAAGTACAAAGAAACAAAAATATTAAAATATTTATGGAACAAAAATATCAAGGAAAACCTAAATGTTACTTCTAGTTGCAAATGCTTGCCTTGCAAGCAAACTATTCCAGATTTTGGTGCAAAGTAACACTGATACAATTTTGCTGCTGATACAGTTCACAAATTTAAATAGCATGGAAGGCCCCATCTTTACTCATCTATTTAGCAGGTTTCTGTATTAGGTGGCATTTATAGGACTGAAGCCAAAAAGCATCTGCCTTGAGCCTTTTCTGACCTGTCTCACACTGCAAGTGGGATGAGTCAAAGCTTCTGCCAGCCTGCACTGGGACAAGGGAGCCTTCTTTGGCCAGGAGCAGTGCTGAATGCTTGTATGTCCCCAGACAGGGAAGTGCTGCCTTGGCAGCAGCTTTCCACACTGCAATGAAAATCAGCTCATAGCTGAGAGAAAAGATTCCTTTCAGTTCTCATACAATATGTTTTAAGTAAGTGATTTAGGTAGTTGAGCACAACATACTTAGGATACAAACTGGTGCTCCCTCACAGCAGCAGCAGCAGCAGCAAATATTTTGTCTAAAGGGAAAAATTCTGCCCAGCAAAACAAGAGATTAAAGACGGATGGGGAGCATGCAGGGTTTTCTCATGGAATGACTTGACAGTATCCACACAATTAGAGGTGTAGGTGAAAGTTTTTTAAAGTGCTAAAGTGACTCAGAAGCACAAGCCACACTTTCAAATGTGATCAAAGGCATCAGTCTCAGAGGTACAGAGTCTTCTTTGTGTCTACTATGCCTTTAAAAAGGAGCCTCAAGCTCCTTTATCATTTAGATATTCAAAAGCACCACCTTTCATTTTTTCCTCTGAAGCCTCTTACAGAGGCATGTTTGGAGCTTTTTTAACTACTAAACCTTTCACTCTGTTGACACTGTTTAATCTTATTCACTCTTGAAAAAAATTACAGATTTAGTCACCATTTTTCCTACTTTCCACTGTTCACATCAGCTTGATGAACAGTATTTTTAGCTACTAATCACAGATTCGGTCATGATGACTTCACACTCCTAGAAGATGCTTCCCAAGAGTTCAACTTTAAAGGTATATCTCAAACACTTTGCTCCTCCATACCTCTTTTATTTCAAGTGCTCTCAAGTTCACAGAAAGCCCCAGAGCTCCACGGTGACAAACCAGGATCATGAACAGAGGTTCTCATTGACCAAATGAGGCTCCCTATTAGTATGAAGCACCTATTATGCGGTGCTTCATAAGGGGAAGGGGATTTCCAAGTGAATTGTTTTAAAATAAAAACCCCTTGATATGAAGAGCACCTAAGAAAATTCCACTTTGCAGGAAAACCCATTACAAAAAGAAAATTAAAAAATCAAATATGCTTTACAAGAAAAATGGACTTGATAATTTCCTTCTATGCCACAGGATAATTGTCACAATATTTAGAACTGGCCACAGAGTGCAATTCTGTTTTACAGCTGTTTTGGACATTTGTTTTCATTCTTCACCAGCACAAAACCAAGCCTTCTATGGGAATATTTTTTAAAAATGAAATTGTGTGTGAATGCTCCTGTATTCACACACATACATAAAGTCAGCTCCACTGGTAATGTGGACGGTTTGGACAACAGGAGGCCTTTCCATTAATAAAATCATCATGAGACTCAATGAATCTCTTAGAAATGTTTTCTATTCAGCATAAGATTTTGCTCTCACAGTGAGAACACAAAGCTTTAAAAAAGCATTTCAATCCACTAATTAAAATAATTTCAATCCACTAATATTTTAAAATGCCTTATTGACAAACTAGATTGTATAAAGATGTTTTTCTTACCTGTTAATAATGAACCATGCTACAGTCAGCATTCCTGCCAGCCAAGTCCCACTCATAACCCAACTGGTTACAAACAATGCAGTCACATAAATTCCCTGCAGTCCAAAAACTATACCAATGTAGAAATACACTGGTTCAATAACTTCCTGAAATTACAAATAAAAACGAAGAGACATAGTGGCAACTGAGCTGAAGCTGGAAATTATCACTATTTACTATTTATTACTGCTAACAATGTGCTAGGTGCTTTACAAACAGGTAAGAGATGCCTCCTATTCTACAAAAGTACTGGGCATGCTTTTATTTGGGGCTCAGGAAGAACAAAGCAGTGTGAATTAAGTGCGCACTTCAGGACTCAGCTTGCTAGTGCCACGATTTTTCTATTTGCTTTAGCTTGGACACTGTATGTGTCAGATTTAATAAATCTATGCTGCAGTGGGATATAAAGTTCACAGGACTACTAGAAGAAGTTATAAAAGGGAGGAACTTGAAGAAGTAAAGATGTGGCAAAAATGGCTCCAAAATCAGTAAATAATAAAAAAGGAAAGATAATGAGAGAGGACACAAGTATGCAGCATAAGCAGAACAAAGCCTCAGCAGAGTGAAAACTGACAAAAGGTTAATCTACAGAAGTGTTTTTCCCTATAAGAATGGGAAGACAGGTACCACTATAACAGACTTCTGTACTATAAAAGGAGTTAACTTTCCTGTTTTTAATGGATAGCACAGATATTCCTGACATTTCTAAGCAGTCTGTAGAAGCAAAGAATAACAGAAAAGGTTAGTGGTTAGCGTTAAATCCCCAAAATCCTGTGCCAGAGATTGATCAGAATTGAGGAGAACCTGGACCTGGTGAGAGCCTTAGCTCAACTCATTCAACAAAAAATATATGTGCTCATTGCATACAGCACAGAAAGTCTCATACACACACACAAACACAACCATAATGAAAGCACAGAAAGTAGGAGAAATGCACATACTTCACTACCAGATGCTTGATATAAAACACTGGCAATCAACTCTGGGTACAAAGTCATTTGCTGAACAGCATTTATGGTCTTCAGTGATACTGTCTTATTGTTGTGTGTCAACTCATAAACACCTACAGACAAAAAAAATATTATTACTGGAATCACTTACTATTGCTGTTGCTAAAAGAGGCCAAAGTACATTCAATGGTAGGGATCAATGAGATCTGATCATTAAAGCTACTGACTGATTCACCCCACCTAGCTTTAAAGAAAGAAGAAATTTCTGTGTTAGATGTCATTCCACCTTACTGATCTAGCTAGAAAGTTATTACCCTTTTTTCATCTCGTCCGTAAGTAGAAGGCCCAAAACTAACCATCTGAAGCACAGTCTTTTCAGTAACATACTGATGCAGTCCTGAAACTGCTTGCCTAAAGACCACCTTCACAGGAAGCTCTTAAGAAATGAGACAGATCTAATAGGGGTGAGCAGAATGTATTAAACCTGTCTCCTGAAGGAGGTCAGGTATGATGGCCTCATCACCCCTTTCAGCTCTGCATTTCTGAGATTTCTAAGAATCATTCACCAAACACAATGTGCCTTTCTAAGGGGTTCAGATGGAATTGAAGCTTCCACACTTGAAGGATCATTCCAAGATCATTCCAAAATGTTATAAATAAAGAAAAGACTTCTCAATACTTCAGACAATAGAGGGAACAGCAAAAACAATCCAAATCAAGATTTGGGGGAGAACAAAAGCCTCAAAACCAATGAGACAGTCAAACAAGACAACTGTTTCCATCTCTGAGCATATCTTGGTGTATGGTCTGCAGCTGGCACCCTGTAGGCCAAACCAGGTCTTTGAGGACTTATAACTGGGTTCAGCACAGCTGTAATACACTCTTGAAAACTGGATGTCCTGTAATATCTTGTAGACACAAATCTACCTGTTTGCAGAGACACCATCCCTCAATGAGGCATGCAATCCATCCATTCACATCATGGGCAATATCCCCAGAGGTCATGAGGCACTGAGTGTACCAAAGACCTCAGGTATTGCTGATGTGCTACATTTCAGCTGGGAAACTGTTCAATCAATAAAACACTAACCACAAAGTTTATTTTTACTGGCTTCAGTGAGGTTTCACAAAGGGACTGAACTAATCGACCACTGTGAGATAGGGTGGTTCCTCCTCTTCTCTCCTGAGTTCTTGCATTTTCCCTGTGCTAGTGCAGTGCTCTTCTGAACTCCCTGAACTAGCATGAAAGTGTTCCTTCTTTTCACTGCTTTAGTTTTCTTTTGGTTTAGGGACCCAGGGTCAGTGAGCCTGAGAGCTAGCGCAGGATAAAGAGCAGGAGTGCAAAGGAAGGAGAGATCATTGCCACTCAGTCTGTTCTCCTTCCTGTGGCTTTCTGTCCCCACCACTCAGTGCTCATCAGCATCTATTCATCACAGCTGCCAAGAGAGAAAACTTCTGGCATGGACAGGGTGGAGCAGATCAGCTTGTGACAGAAATTCTTCTGACTTCTGACAGGATGGAACACAGTAATTTTCATCTCCCATTCCCACAGTCAACATAAATTGTATTTACATGGCAGAAAATGCACTATTGTGACACAGACAAACCCAATGATAACTTTGATACAGGGTAACTTAAGAGTAACATTAATCCTATTCTAGAGTATTGATCAAAGGCAATAGGCTGGAATACAGGATAGTTAAATACTGTTTTTTTAAAGGTACTGAAAAGTTAGGAGAGCATGTGCTTTTTAATTAATCTGACTGATATACCTATATAAGAGTATAAAATCAGTCTCCCCAGTCTGCAGGAGTTTTTTACTGTCTCCAAACAGAACAGGACTTTTCAAAGTTAAAAAAACAAATGAGTTTGGTACCTCTTTCAAAGGAAGGAGCCTTTAGTAGTTCTTTATAGAATGAGTAATAAATGGCACTGTCACCCTGAAATGTAATTTCTCGTTCAAGTTCCTAGAAAAAAAAAATTCATCTCCTGTAATCTCTTTCCAGAGAAGACAATATATTTTCAGATACAGCAGTTTTGTAATACAGTACATGGTTATGACTTCACTGTACATCTTCAAAATATTCCACAAAGTACTAATCTTCACAGCATTTCTGTCAGGTACAGAATACTCTCTATAACTTAGCAAACATGCTTGGAATCAGAGCAACTCAAATCCACATCTTAAGCCAGCACAAATCCACAGCATCTTTTCATATTCACAAACCTGAATTTCATGCAACTTTTTATACTTCACTTAATAATGGAGTTCTTAAGAAAACAAAACCAAACCAATCAACCAACCAATCAAAAAACACAACAGCCCCCCAATCCCACAACAAACAAAAAAACCCACCCCAAAAAGCCTGATACATTTTTCTGCTGATTAGCTTCTGCAATCCCAGTACGCTTCAGTAATTTCTCCATGTTTTAGAAAGGTATTTTAAGGACAAAGGGTGACATGGAAAAACATACAAAAGCATGACAAGCCAAGATAACTGTTAGCAGGAGGAAAAAAAATAAAAAGAAGACAAAAAAAAAGAAGCTGTTTCAAAGACAGAGGCCTCAGTAGAAGAACATGGGATTCTGCAAGTAGTTTCAACATGTGATGGATCAGATTTGATTTCAAGGACACAATTTGGCTTTTGTTTCAGTAGTTCAACTTTATCTTTACCTGCCTGCTGGAAAACCAGAATTTCCGTTCATGATATGTTGAGAGGTACACAGCATACATCATTCCACTGGTGACTGCCGCGAGACAGCCAAAGAAAAGCTTTGCAAAACGCTGGATTAACATATCTGAAAACGAACAGTGAGAAAGCTAAAATAGTCCAGATGACTGAGAAACAAACAATACATCCTACACATGACTCTGATTTCTGAACAAGCGAACTTACTGGCATGAGAATTATCACACCATCAGCAGCACAGATACATTGAAAACTGGTTTGTTATTCCTGTCTTGTAGTTTTCTTTCCCAGTTGTTATCACTGCTTCACAGGACCTTCAGACAAAATACTCACACACTACACTGCAAATTTTCTCTTCATTCCAGTAAGCTTTGTTTCCAAATGAATTCCAAGAAGGAAAGCCTCTTCCAGATAAATAGAGTAAACTGTAGATTCTACCCAAAACACCACAAACTTCTTAAAGACATTAACAGACAGAGGTGGCATACCACATTTAACATAATTTTCTGAGACATTCTATTTTCCATTCTGTTCTTAAACATAAGAAAGAACGAATCTGAATTTTACCAAACTCATTCAAAGGGTGTCTACTTTGAATGAGTAGCTCCCTCGAGTTAGTATGTACTTTTAACATAAAAGTTTTTGGTAGCTTGGTAAGCATTTGCCTAAAATTATACCTAGCTGTAGTTTTGTTTCTTGAAAAGCTGTAAGGACTTTTTGTCTGTTCTCATTTCAGTACCATTACTTCATAGGTCTCAGCTTCCAACCAAAAGATCATTCCAGGAGCAATAAAAATATTTCTTTGTATGCAAATAGTAAGAACAGTAAATTTCTTAATTCCTCTACCTCTACCTCCCCAAGCCTGAAACAGTCCAAGACTACCATTTCACTCTGCAGTACATAAAATGTCATTATTAAAGAACCCTAATGTGCATGCCTGTTTTCTCTTGAAACATTCAAAAACCTAATTCAAAGTAAGTCTGTTATAAATTACTGTGCTACAAATATGTTCCCATAAAATAGAAGAGAATAATGAAAACAACAATCAAAAGTCGGCTAAAAATTCTGTAGCTTACATTTTGGCGACCTTCCCAGCTTTGAGTTTTCTTTGTTTCTCTCCTCTGGAGCCATTTTGTCAGATTCTGTGCAGTTTTGTTTCTTTCTCTGTCGCAGGTCTGCTGCCCCTGAAGACATTTTTATTTTTAAGTTATTGCAACATAATACCTAAAATCATACTGGGAAATAGACACAACAGCAGGTAGCAGCCAGTTATTGCTACTGACTCAATCCCATGGAAGATATATTTGACAAAGACTCAATTAAAGCATGTTATACGCCCAACTAAAATAAAAATATAACACTACAGAAAGCAATTCCTATGTTATTCCTTAGAAAAAACAATAGTATTCTCTTGACACCATACTCTGGGATTACCCAGAACCCAAACTAGAAGCTAACTGGTTTATTCCATGGTGAATGTATTACACCAATGAAGGAAATCAGCAGTTTAGATAAGCTGATGCAGACACTGGGAGAAACTGGTGCCAATTCCATTCTACTCTGATCCTGGTTTTACACTGCTATAGTAGCGTAATACAAAAATTGGGCTAGTCCATTACTTTTAAATTGAGATGCATATTATTTATATGGCAAAGGCTTTCATAAAGTAAATATAATACCACTTTTCCCTGCTTTTGGATCTACTGGAACTAAGCAGATTTATGAGTATTTGTCTAACATATAATTTAAAAGCCCAGTCTGCTCAGCCACATAGATCACATCACAAGATCAAGGGCTTTTTGGGCTTCTGTTAACTTTTTTGTGAGCAGCAGCAGTTTGAAGCCATAGCCCATTTACTTTACAGTCTGAAAGGCAATGAGACCAATTCACAGACTGCAAGTCTACATACAAAAAGATTCATTGCAAAAAGTATTTCATAATTACTATTTTAAAGATATCCCACAATATTAATGTCATTCTTGAAGTGTGACGAAAAGGTTTAACTGTAACTCATGCTCCAGAATTTTTAGCTCTCCTGTTTGACGTACTGTCCAACATTGCTTGAAGTTTTGCAGCCACCAATTTCCTCTGGACTTAAAACAGCTCCTTCATAAACCCATTCAACTTCAAACTTGAAGTGTTAATCTTCACATTCCACAACAAAGCTTTTAAGTACTCTGGTTGTATATTACTTCAATTCTAATTCTACTTTGTGCTACTATACTCATCTATTTTTCAGCTACTAATTGAACACTGTAATTCTTGTCTTCCCATCTAAAGAAGGATAAGATAGAGCTGAGAAACATCCAGAGAAGGGCCATGAGGGTGATCTAAGTTGTGCAATGGCTCCCATACAAGGAATGAGGAAGAAAATTGAAGATGCCTCAGTCTAGAAAAGAGGATGACCAACAGAAACATGCCAGACATCTACTAGTCAGTGAAGCGCACAAACACGCTGAATACAGAGCAGTGATTCACCTTCTTTTCTAATACAAGAAGTTCTCAAACAAACCTAGTGAGTCAACCTAAAAAGAACCAGATCATTGCACATCACCTTCATGTAGAAAACTCCTACCCAAAGAACGTTCTGTAAACCAAAGGTCTGCATAGATTCATGAGAAGATGGACACAGTTGTGGAGGACAGGCAACTGGAGACTACAAAACACATAGAAACCATGCACAACTCAGAAAGTACCCCTGCTGAGAACAGCTGGGAGGCTGAAATACGCCATGGGAGAGTTGCATATGCTCATTGATCTAAGTTGTGCAATGGCTCGCCCATTAACAGTTTCTGTTATCAGCAGTTGTTTCTACTGATATCTTCAAGAAAACTAAATGCCACCTCCTACCCCTACAAAGGGGGTTTGCACTGAAAATACACAGAGAAAAATGGGACTAAAAGTGAAACAGAACCACAGAACACCCAGACTTGGAAGGGACCCGCAAGGATGACCAAAGTCCAGTTCTTGATCCTACACAGGACACCTCAATAATCACACCATGTGTCTGACAGCGCTGTCAAAGCACTTCTTGTACTGTCAGGCTTTGTGCTGCGTCCGCTTCCCTTGGGAGCCCATTCCAGTGCCCAACCACCCTCTGGGTAAAGAATCTCTTCCTAATATCAACCTAAACCTCCCCTGACTCAGCTTCAGGCCATTCCTTCGGGTCCTGTCACTGGGCACCACAGAGAAGAGAACAGTATCTGCCCCTCCTCTTCCCCTTCTGAGCAAGCTGCAGACTCCGATGAGGTCTCTGTCAGTCTTCTCCAGGCTGAACAGACCAAGTGACTTCAGCCTATCCTTATACAGCTTCCCCTCAAGGCCGTTCACCATCTTCGTATCCCTCCTTTCGATGCTCTTTAATACTTAACGAAACGAGAGAGAAGACTGACTAAAACATACGGAAGGATGCCAAAGAGAAAGTACATTCACGGAGGCATCCACGGAGCCCACAGATGCTGCCCCGGGCGCTCTGCCCAGACACAATGCCAGGCGAGGGAAGAGAAAGAGATCCCATGTCCCCAAGAGACCGGCCCGGCCTCCCGCTTGGCGCTGCAAAGGACGGGCTGCCTTGGGCGGGGATGGGGCCCGAGGGGCCGCCGGGGCGGGCTGGGCCCGGGAGGCCGCCTGTGTCCTGCAGCCCAGTGTTTCACCTCCGTGCGTGCGCGGCGGTCCCGGCACGGCCCTGGCACAAACCGCGAGGGGCGGCCACACCGCCGGCCTGAGCCAGCGGCCTGGCCCCGACCGCCTCCGCCCGGCCCCGGCTCCGCGGCCTGAGGAGCCGCCCCTCACCTTCCTCCATCGCCGGCTTGTGCTCGCCGCCCGCC
>VZRF01009224.1:261500-305855 GCA_013396875.1 Vireo altiloquus | reverse complement strand
TCCCCAAAAACCCCCCCGGGACCCCCAGCCCCCCTCCTCTCCCCCCAGTGCCGCGTCCGAGCCGCAGCCGCCCTGGCCAGACGTTTGGGGGCCTTTTTTCATCCCACTCTCTTCCCAGGATTTCTTCCAGTTTACTAAAGCGCTTTCATCCTGTGATTTGTCCATTTTGTTAGGAGATCTCCCTGCTGTGTTTAACATCCTTGGTGTTTGGAGCGCTCAGCTGACAATTCTGAACAGTTTTTTGTTCGTATGCTTCCACTGGGATTTTTTCCAGAGACACAGTACCAAACCTGTCAGAGTTGAAGGAGTGTCTGGTCAATGTTTAGTCATACGGTTTAGTTTTGGGTAGTTCTGCAAGGAGCAGAGAATTGAAATCGATGATCCTTATAGGTGCCTTTCAATTTGAGCTATTCTATGATTCTGTGACGTTTGCAACCATAAAGAGTGTGATGCTCATACTCTTAATTGGGGATCCTGACAAGCTGTGTTGTCCTGAATGATGCAAAGGTGGAAGGAATATGGCTCAAGAAGGCAAATAGGTAAAATGCCCGTGGGATGATCAGTATAATGAAAGGCTGTAAAACCCTAATGGGAGTTGGCCTGGTGTTGATAAAGGGCTTCTAACTCAGGACAAACAGATGGACAGATCAGACAAGAACAGATCATATCTTTCCCAGACTACTACTGTCTCAGTCTTACTAAGTTTTTGGCTTTGGATCTTGGCTTTGTCAAAATTTTCCTTTGCAGTCTCCTGTGGAGATGCTTTCACATTTGCTCACCCATTTCCTCAGCCTGTAGGCTCACACTCTTCCCCACAAGGTTGGCTTCTCACCACCCACCCTTCGCCCTCTCCTGGCCTCTAATTTTCAGAGTAATCAGTAAATGTACCCTCTGCATGTGAATGCACAGCCTTCAGTACATACCATGTGGCTCATCTAGGCAGATGCACAGATCCACATTATACTGAATTCATTTTGTCTGTGGATCATTTTGCCAGAGTAGGAGCCAGAAATCCTGACAGCTTAGACATCTTAGGGCAGGAAACTCTGATCAGAAGATTCGGGGACACGGCTGGAAATGATGCTCATTGCAATGTATGTTGTCTCCTGCCTCAGTCTTCTTGTCAGATGATGGGCTTGAAAGGATTTGGATAGTGAAGCAGGGAACCATCCCCAAACTCATCACTGACAGACTGGGAGAGGAGCAGAGGGGCAGAATTGCCAGTGGATGTAGACACCCTGTGTCCTTCCTCTTCTTTACCTGTTTTGTACACAAACACCTGCAGAATCAGTGCTTCACCAGGTCCCCTTACCTGGCCCATTAGCATTTCACAGGCTCATCTGTGTGCACGAGCCAAACCTCTTCCTTCTGCTCCTTTGTTCCCCGAGGGGAGAAAATCGAACAGTCCTACTGGCTGATTTTAAGTCGCTAAGTCAGTGATCAAGAAGTTTGGCCTGAGCCTTTGCTTCAGATGTTGTTATGAGCAACAAGCAAAACACCTTTTCTGAAATGATGGCTAGAAGCAGGAGAGCGTGCGTCTGCTTGGCTCCTGGCGCTCGGCGTGGCACAAAGCCTCTTCCTGCGGCGGGATCGGGGCAGCAGCAAACAGGAGCACGGGTGCTGTGTCTGCCACTCTGAATACTTACCAGAGCCGTGCCGCAGTGAAAATACAGCTACTGCAAAGCTTTGGTAGAGGGAGAGTTGATTTTTCCCCAATGTCAGCGGTGAATTGTGATTTCTAAAATGACACGTTGTGCGACAAAAGTAAAAGAAAAAAAAAAACCCAACAAATATGTTTAGAATCACAGAAAGGCTCAGGTTGGAAGGGACCTTAAAAATCATCTGGTTCCAGTCTTTCACTAGACCAGGTTGCTCCAAGCCCCATCCTTCTTGTGGCGTTGAACACCATCAGGGATGGGGCATCCACAGCTTCTCTGGGAAACCTGTTCCTATGCCTCACCACCCTCACAGTGAAGAATTTTTTCCTAATATTTAATCTAAATCTACTCTCTTTTAGTTTGAAGCCTTTCTCCCTTGTCCTGACACTACATGCCCTAGTAAATAATCTCTCCTCATCCCTCTTGAGGCTCCCTTCAGGTACTGAGAACCTGTTGGTTTTGTTTTGGGTTTTTTATCATGTGCCAGACATTCTTATCATGATCCCATATTCCTCCGTAACAAATGACAGAGCATTTTCTTTACTAGCAGTACCTAACTTTGATTCTGCAATCTTTATCATGATCTTAGGTACATATCCCCATGGGACTTTTTAGGGAAGAGCAGCAAAAAGGGCTGCCTCTGGTGCTTTACAAAACCAAGAAACCGCCTGGAATCAAATCTCCAGGTCCTGGGGAAGTGAGGAGCTTTGGGATTTGCTATTTCCCAGAGCTCCCTCTTTTTCTGCTGAGGTGAACAACTAAAGGAGGGCAGGCGACTCATTTCTGTATAAGAAACAGAACTAAATCAGCTGAATCCGAACACGATCAATCAAAACATAAGACAAAATTTTGAGTGTCTCTAAAGACTTTCACAAAATACTAAATTCTGATAGTAAAAAGATGAAGGAGTGTCTGAGGGTCCCAGGTTTGGACCACTTTTTCTGGGAACTCACAGACATAGGATAGACATCAAGGTATATTTGCAGCTGCAGCCTTCAAATGTTTTCTGTTCTTTCCAGATTCTCCAATTGTTGAAGAATCTCTCCTCAAGCTTTTTGCTGCACACAGCATCACTGCAAAGACCAAGTGCACTGCAAGCATCGAGGTCCCTTCCAAGGCAAAGCTGAGGCCCAAAGTCACATCAAGGACAGTGTGGAAGAGACAGAGAAAGAAAAGTTGGTGTTGGAGAAAGCCAGTGATGCATTATAACCAAAACCTTGGTGAGAGAAGACAGTGGAGCCATTGTGCTGAATCTGAAAAATCACTGTGTCTGGAGAGGGTGTAACGATAGGAAAAGGGGCAATGGCTTCAAGGGTAGGTTTAGATTGATATTAGGAAGAAATTCCATACTGTGAGGGTGGTGAGGCACTGGAACAGGTTGCCCAGAGAAGCTGTGAATGCCCCATCCCTGGAAGTGTTCCAGACCAGGTTGGATGGGGCTCTGAGCAACCTGATCTAGTGAAAGGTGTCCCTGGCAGAGCAGAGGATTGGAAGGAGATTATTTTTAAGGTTCCTTCCAACTAAAACCATTCTGTGAAAAACTAATTTGGGTAGAAAACACTGCTGAACTATCTTCTGGGAGTTGTGGCTCTGGTACCTGATCCAGTTGAAGCTGTCCCTGCTTATTGCAGGGGGATTGGACTACATGAGCTTAAAAGTCCCAAACTATTCTGTGATACCGCTTGTTCCTATATTTGATCCCCAATGAAAGCAATTTTATAGTCCCCATTCCCCAAGTCCAGAGTGCATCACAGAATATACCAGGCAAACAGCAAGTCCAGCCTACTGAAACATTTCAGAAAGAAAATCACCAACTTAAAGCAATATATACAATTTTTCACCCAAAGCTTTGTGTTTTTGTCCAAACTTCCTGTGGATTATGGAAGACATTTCTGAGCTGCTTTCTAATGCACTGCAGAAAGAGCTCATTTTCAGAAAAAGTTCAAGAATTGAAATGTTTAACATTTGAAGTGACCAAGGAAAGTAGGTGGCAAAGAAATAGTATTTAGAAAAGTGTTGTGACCATGAATGAATCTAAACATACAAGTTACCCTCCTTGACTTCCTGCTATACATACATATATTTCTTTATACACACAAACATAACACGTGTACACAATTTGGAGTCAATAAATTGTGATTGTTCTGTTCTAATTTGATTTTCTTCTGTGTAGAGCCTCTGAGAGAGGTGTCTCATAGAAGTTGCTTGAGTGGCTTGTTGCCTACAAGCAACAATGAGAGGCCAGAAAATTCAGCACCTCTGAAAGTCACACCTATGGATTTGGGTGCCTAATTTTGACTGCTTTTTCCTGAATTAGACCAGAACTGACTTGAACAAGTGACAGATTTTGTTGTATCCATCAGATAGCAACTGTACGATCCATGCTTAGGACAGCTTGTGCAACACATGGGAGCATTCCTGTCAGCATCTGACTAACAAGACTATTGCTCTTCTTTTTCTGTTAATATTTTTGTTCTTTCTTGGATTCTTTCGTCTGCCTCATTCAAAATGTTGGGATTTCATATTAAGTAAATTGCAATCACTCACACTATTGTCCTGCTTTCAGATGGGATAGAGTTAATTTTCTTCTTAGTGGCTAGGACAAAGCTGTGTTTTGGATTTTTGTAGGAGAATAATGTTGACAGCACACTGATGATTTCCTTGTCACTAAGCAGTGTTTTCTCTTACTAAAGGACCATTCAGTTTCCCATGCTCTGGCAGTGAGCAGGTGCACAAGAAGCTGGGAGGGAGCATGGCCAGGACAGCTGGCTCAACGTGGCCAGAGGGATATTCTTATACCAAAGACTACCATGCTCAGTGTCTAAACTGGGGAGAATTGGCTGGGGGCTGCCAGTCACTGCTCAGGGACAGGCTGGGCCTCAGAGTGTGACGAGCAGCTGTAGCCATCTCTTGTGTTTTATTTCTCTCTCCTTTTCATCTTGATTTATCTCAGCCCAAAAGCAATAAGAAAATTAAATTAGTGATCCATTGGGAATGCTTTTATGTGGGATTAAAAAGAGTTGTGTATTTACAACACGTGTGTCCCTAGGTAGCAGATTCCAAGTGGATGGTTTTCTGGAGGATACAGAATGAGTTCCATGCGATAGCTGTGAACTGTGCAGTCCCTGTGAACTGTGGAGTCCCCAGAATATCCTAGACCTCTTCTTGCAAAGGCTCCCATCAACATGTTTCTTCCACTGTTTAATGTCTAGTCTTCCTAAATATGTATGCAATGTCCAGATCCATGTATTTATGAATGAAGTCTGAGGAAATGTGAGCTCAATGTAATCCACTCCATTGTATTAATAGCTCAACTAAAGATTAGGGAAGGCCTTAATACTGTTTTAATACTGTTGGCTATAAGTGTAATTATAGCATAAGCACCCAAAACTGTGGTATTATTTACCACAGAAGTGGAACTATTAAAATAAGGACACAGAGATTCTCAGCTGGGGGGAATTAAGTATCTGCAAACAGCAGAGATGGACGTGGTGAAGGCGTTCTGAGGTGTAGGTAGCTTTAGTACTTAAGGTTCACATACAGATTGCCTTAATGTATGACAGAGAATATAATTTGACATTATGTATGCTCATCAGCCCCCCATCAACCCTTTTAAAAGAAGTAAAAACTCTCGTGGGATTCATGAAACTTGCTTACATTCTTTTATTTTAATACTGGGTTTTTAGTAGTAAAGAATCTGTGCCTACTTCTGAATTGATCAATACTACAGACAAACTCCAAAGGATTACAGTAGCCTCAGAAATGCTGAAATGGGAAGGTTCTATTTTGTGCCAGTTTCAGAGAATTCTTTCTCTATATGACTAAAGCATTTTACACACAAAAGATTGTCAGATGCCATCAATAAACAGCCTAAACTATTGATGGTGTCCTGTAATAGATACTGAAGTGGGCCTTAGTAGCTGCACATAATTCAGAAAAAAAAAATGGCCAAGTGTGGAAGCCAGTATAGCTAAAAAACCAGAGAGTTCTCTGTGGTAGACGAAAGCCTTGAGGTTAAATAGTTACTCAGATGGGAAAGCACTCAGGCTCCTTTACATCAGAAGACAACACAAAACCAATTTAAAGTCTGGAGCTACGATTCTTCTCTTATTCGAAGACTTGCATTATCTCACATTAGGCTTAGGAGAGGATAATACTCTCTGTCCACATGCACCATATTCCTTATGACCCCTGGGCTCAAATGGGAGCCCTGTATAAAAGCCATTAGCATCAAGCTTGTTATGGCATGCTGCACTGGATGACTTTTTTGGTGCTAGGGGAAGGTTGTTGCATTTTAGACGAGAATTTCAAAGCAGGACTTGTATTTGAATACACAACTCCCTATTCTTTTGATTAAAAGCATGGCTTTTTTTAACAGTCCATCTTTTGCTCTTCTCATATATCCTGGAGGCTGCTGCAAAGTGGGCTAAAGAGCAAAAAGCAAGATGTGTATTTTTTAAAATGACTGTTAATTAGGGGTACTCTAATCTTTGGCTAATAAACTTGAAGAACATTAATAGGATCTTGCAAGTCAGTAAGCACATTCCCTAATCCCAGTCCAGATAGCACCTGACTGCTTCCCACAGGGCTGTAGGAAGGATTTATTAAACAAGAAGAGACACAAGGGACTCAAAGTCATAGAAAACATAGTTGTAGGAAATGTACTGCAGAGCTCAGCAGCCAGCTAGGAAGAGACAGAAGCAAACCTTTAATGCCAAACACCTCTCCTAAACACATGTGGAAAATGAGTGGTGGGCAGTGCTCACAGTAGATTCCCAGATGGTTCTGTGCCACATGGAGTGAGGTTTTTTTTTCTTAAATGGCCAACCTTGAAACTGTGTCTCCATTATGGGCCATGTTAGGAACTGCATTGCTTTGCTGGACAGAATTTGCTCTGTGTTTATTAAGGCTCTTTTTATACCCCAAAATCCTGCAGGTTCAGCATCTTGAAGTAGGACTAGCTCTGCATTCACATCTGCAAGCTGTGGACTCCCCTGCTGTCACAGAGCCTTCAGGACTGCTGAAGGTGGTGGATTTTTCAACTCCAGCCTTGGCTTAGCCTGGCAGGAACCAGACATGGGAGATGTGCTGTCAGGATATACATTAGAGACATGAGTTGAGGACACCAAAAAGTGGACAAAATGCACCAAGATCTCTATCTCTAGTACCACTTATAGTGTGGGAAGCTTGCAGGAGAGACAAATACTACTTCTGAACCCAAGCCATGAGTGAAGCTGGTATGGGAGAAGCAGTGTTGGTAAAGGAGGGAATTCTAGCAATGCCACCTTCAGGTAAGACCTGCAGTATCCATCCAGCTGGATGGAACTCCTACCTGTCAGCTGTTACTTTCTTTTGTTTCTAACATATACCACATTTTGTAAAGTTTTATCAAATTCACCTTGCACAAAAAAAAAAGCATTTATCATCACATCATTTATTATCACTGCTGGTTTTGGTTCAGTTCTCAGAGGTTCTGAGAGAGGGAGAGGGAGAGGGAGAGCAGCACAAAGTTGTGCAGTCCTCGAGCCAAATTTAAATCATTCTGCCATCCTTCTTGCTAAGATGTGCCTTGAGTGAGGGTGTCGGGTGAAATGGTGTAATAGTTGTTTGTTCCACCATATGACTGCTCTCATCACACCTCACATGTGGTTACAGAGGTCACTGTTAGAAGATTCTCTGATTCCTGACATGGATTCAGTAATCTGAGTATGGGTTAGGACAGCTGATGCTACAGTAAATGGATCATCATGTTTGAAACAGCCATTTGCTGTAAATACGTGGTGTTACTGAGGCAGGATTATAATCCTTTCAGGCACTCAGTGAGCACACAGCATTGTGGCACCTGAAGTCAGAGTAATATTAGCAGAGGTCATGCTTCAAGTACGCTAATTATGTCTTCAGAATGAAGATATGAATGAGAATGACCTGCCATGAAATCCCTAATTAGCTTACTAATTGAGGTAGCAAAGCATTTAAATCTTTATTGTTTAGAACTTGTTTGCCTAATTATTAATTAGTAAATTCAGGCTTTTTGTCTCAGATACTCCCAGGTGACAAAGCATGGTGCTGGCTGTCCTCAGTAGCAGTAAGGCCAGCAGGATTAGGTGACTCATGAGTCATGTTATATAGCACCTATTCCTGTAGAGCAAAAGGACATCCTGCTTGACTGAGGAAGTCTCAGAAGGCAACATCCAGGTGACCATTTTTCATGTTGGTCATTTCTCTTCTCAATCTCTACTTTGGAACTACATAATCCATCCATGCAGCATGGCTTTGTTACTATATCTTCAAATAAAGAAATACCAAAAAATCCCAAAGTTCTCTGGTGTGGCATGGCTACATACAGTACTGTGCTGAAGAAACAGACATTATAAAAAACTGCTTGTGTCAGAATTTGGACAGTAAAAAAATGAGGCATTAAAACTGCCTTTTCCTTTCCTTTGTTCACATTCACATATTACATGTAAACTACACTTTTTGACACATTTTTTACATAATCTTTAAATATTCCTGTTCCACCCACCTCACCTNTTTCCCACCCACCCAGGTTTAATCTGACTGTGGGGCTGAAGAGCCACATGGTGTTTTGTGCTGGGACAGCACCATGCCTTCGCACATCTTTTCTGTGAGCTTCTGTGTTGTGCTCTGTCAGAGCAGAAATCCTGCAATTAGTGTTTTCTTGGGCATCTGATGAAGTACAGCTGTAGGGTTTTGGAGCCTGGGGTCATCCTTTGGCCTTTATCACAAGCTGTCCCTTTGGTTTAACAGTTGACTATTGGAGAAAACTCATGCAGAGCTTCAGGTGCACGAAGTCCTGCATAACTGCTCACTGTTTTTATGGCAAAACTTTTTATAGGCCTCCCTGTGGTAGTAGAGGGACTTCTGTGCACACAAGTTTGCCAGCTGCACAGCCCAACCCTTCACAGGGGGAGCATCAGTGCTCAACAAACCATAAAAAATTGGGGAAGCTCTGTGATTCACCAGGAGAAGCAGAATTTTTCAAGCATGCAACTACAGTTCATGTTAGGTGAAGAGAAATCATTCTTGATTAAACCTTGAGTGACCTAGACAAGGCTTGAGGTCCCACCACTGTCCTGTGTGAGGTACAATTTATATTGACATGGATGTTGAGCTCATTTCTACACATGCTAACAGCAATTTATGTGCTTTCCTTTTCTTTTTTAAAAAACCTGGACGACTACATGAGCTCAGGCTCCACAGGACCTTGCAGAATGATCCCCACTGTAAGAAGGAACCTCTCAGTTTCAATTGTACAAGTTGATCTCTATCACACCAGCTGTTTTCCCTCAGCTTTCAAGATGGTCAAACTAATGAACTGTAGCAGGAGGTTATGTGGAATCTCCCAGGCTACACCAGCAGTGTGCACTTTGCTTGGGACAAAGCCTGCCATTGCCTTTGCAGATTGAAGAAACCTCCAGGACTGGTGTCCTTGAAACATTTTTGTATCGGGCTGATTCTGCACATGTAGTTCCTGCAGCCACAGACATCCCTGCTGTGCTCAAAGACGGGGTTTGCTTCTGCTGCTGCCCAAGCCAGGACGCAGAACTTTATAGCTGCAGTCTTGGCCAGTGCTTACCACCACCACCAGTGGTGTGGCAAAAAGAGGGAGGACAAGAACCATTCCCAGTCCTGATCCACAGTACCAAGTGATTTGCTTCTGACCTGTACCACATTATCCTCAAGAAGGGTTGCAGAGACATCCTTTACAACATCCACCTGCAAGCTTCAGGTATACAGAAAACTCAAGCACCTCTATCACCTTGGGGTACTGACAGGAGGTACTCTTCTGCTCATGGAAATTAGACACAATTTCTGTAGGGTTAGGAAGGTTGGGGTTCTTTTCTTAAAAAAACCCCAAAATGCTTCAAATGATACAACCCTTTATCCAAAAAAGGCCACAGGAGCAATCAAAAATGTTTCCACTCTAGGGGAGAAAGTCTCCCTGGTCAGAAAGGACTTTCCTACTTCTTCATTGTGTTTCCCAACTCCCTCCTTCATGTTAGCTGAGCAAAGCCTGGAAGCAGCATGGCTCAGAGCCAAGGAATAAGGATGGTACTACTGAGGCTTTGTTTACTCTGTCCAGTGTGGAGGGAAAGGGTGAAGCAGTTATTGCTCCAGACACTCCCAACGCTACCTTGTTTTTCATGCCATTATTTGAACAGGAAAATCCCCGTAACAGCACTGACACAACAGTGCCTGTCCCCTCAGCAGTCTGGTGACAGCATTTCCAATGCCAGGGCGTCTGTGCCAGCCAAGTGGAGGCAGGCTGGCTTGGCTCCTTAGAGAAACTCCTATTACTGTAATGATCTGCTGGGCTTACAGACCTATGTGCTTGTCGTCCTTTCAGAGAATGCTTTTCAAATCTAACAGCCTTATTGTTTCATCAGAAGGTATTTACACAGCAGAAATTGCCCCTCGGGTTGCTCAGGGTAAAAGAAATCAAGGAATAAAGTACTTTCCTAGATATACAGTAACTTTGGAAGTGAAACATTTTTGCCTCAGAAAAGGACAGAGGGAGGGAGCCAAACAGAATAAACTAGTACTTAAATGGGTTACTTAATTCTTAGCTTTCCCTGACCACCCAGTAATCTGCAGCTGGCTGAAGAAGTCCCAGACACTGTGACCCTAAACCACAGCTCGGATGCAGAAGACAACTAGGAGACTTACTGTGGTGTCCTGCAATGTGATGTCAGTACTGACATGTGGTTCAACAGGCACAGAGAAGGTCTACAGCAATAAACACACTGTCACAGGTCTGCTCCTGGGGAGGAAATACTTCTGAGTCATTGTGTGCAGTGACAGTGGGGACACTGACCCTCTGGATTCACAGGAGCATTGGAACATCTCCAAACACAGAGCTAAGCACAAGACTTGGGGTTAAGCTCAGGCTCCCTGTGAGGCCTTGGATATGTCACTAATCTGCTTTGCACCTCAGGTGCCCACCTCAGGATCAGCTAGAAGAATGGCTCCTGTTCTATCCTGTCCATTTGTTGGCAATCTCTTCAGGACCAGGCTTCCTGTTACTACACCTGTATGTAGCCCATTACACAGCAGTTTACACAGATGCTGTTCAAAGTAAAACTGAGGACATCTGTGTGCACAGAGGGTGATATTATCACATCTTGACATAACAGAAGATTGGTGTTACCAGTCATTTGTCTTGTAGCACATTTCCAGTCTGACTGAGATTTGTTCCCTAGATGAGAGGCAAAGAAATCTGTGACACATAGGAGACTGTGTGACAATCTTTCTGGACCAGAAGTCCGTGAAAGCACTTTAAATTAAACATTTAGAGGTCATCCTGTCAGGTTAATGCCTTCTTCTTTGTGCAGTTGCTCCCTACACATGCCTAATCATAACATGGATGTCTAATCACCAGTGCTCCCAAAACATAATTGAACATGGCTCATCAAGTAAAAATGCTAAGTGACCCTTCGGCCCAGTCTGGGGAATTGCAGAATGCAGTGATTCTAAATGGTGAAATCAAAGACAAACTGTTTGGTTTGGCCTATGCCTGTTGTAATAACACAGTAATGTAAAAGTAATTTAATATTAATACATATTACTAGATTAGGCAAGTATTTCTTCAGAAGCCTTTCCATGTGCTGCTATGAGTCTTCTAATCCCATTAAGAGTAATGGGCAACACATTAAATGGACAGAATGAGTGGTACACTAAAAGGAGTAACGAGTTATTAAACTGTGTGTTTTTACCAATCAGCCTTTGCTGATCGATTAGATCACAGGTGTGTTACTGTGGCTACATGTGTAGCTGAGAAAGAGCACTTCCAGTTATGTGTCTGGAGTTGAGTTCATTTAGAAGTGCTGTAGGCCTGGATTTTACAGAGTCTGAAATGACTTCCATAGCTTCTGTGCATGTAAGCAAGTGTAGAAAAGTAGTAAATGGAGGAAAGTTAGGTTGGCTGTGCCTTGCACTACATTTCCTGAACATTCCTTTGATAACAGCCTACCTGTCTTCAGGCAGGACCAGCAGGACACATGTGAACTGATTTCCTATCCTTCGTTATAAATGGCAAGTCCCAGGGTTTATTTGTATCAACCTGAGAAATGGCAGAAAAACTCTGAAGGAGAAGGAGGAGCTCCTAAGAAGATAAGCTCTTATCTGAGAATGAGGTTTCACGAATGAATTTTGCCACACAGTGCTAAATTTAGAATCCAGGGGATTTTACCTAGTGGGATCCCATGTCAATGCAACAAGCAGTATTAAATACTTCAAGAAATGTGTTTAAATACAGGCTGAAAAAGGAAGATTTGCAGTGGACACTGGAAATTAAATTGTACGCACAGTTCCCCTTGATTTTCCCCGAGCATTCTGTAGAGTATTAATGCTTCACAGCAACACCAGCAGAGCCATATCCCTTCCTCTACAAGATCACCTGCTTTCATTTATAATTGGGTGTAATTTAATCATGTGTTTCTAAAGTGGTTTGGGAGCCAAGTATCCAAAAGCACTTTACAATTTAATGGCATTACTGAGAGAAGGCATCGATACATCCCCGTGGAGCAAAAGTCTGACACTTTAGTTACAGACCAAGAAACAAAGAAATTAATTGCTTGCTTGCAGTCACATAGCAGATTAATGGGAGAATGAGATTTCCGATTCCTTCCCCTCTTGCTTTTCAGTTTGTATTTGTTTGCATGTTGAGATAGGTATGCTGGTCAGATGCCAAGAGAAATGTGGTGTATTGTTCATTCTTCCTACTCCCTGGGTTTTCCCTGATGGGAAGTAAGGTCCAGGTCATGAAATGTCATACCCAGCTCTTTAAGATTTGTACTCATTCACGAGAAGACTCTCTGTGATGATGGTGCTGGCTCTGTGTTTGCATGGTTGTGCGTGCAGTGGGAAGCAGCCCACAGTGACTGTCCTCAGCAGTGTTTTGACTTCACGATGGAGTATCCTGGGAAGGACTGTGCTTCCTGCTTCATGGCCCTGCTGAGGAACCACAGCATGTCACAGCAATGTGCCCTGAGCTGTGCCTTCATCAGCAACCCCCAGCACCAGTGACCCCAGCACAGGGACACCGTTAGTGTCACATCCAAGCCTAAGTCGTGGCTCACCTCAGCAAGAAGCATCTGCCTGCTTATGACCCCTACAACTTGCAGCTGCAAGCTGATCATCTGTGGGAGGTGCAGCCACTGGGATTTGTTGGGGGTGATTCCCTCCAGGCTGAGTAACCATAGATTTTGTGTCTGAGTGTAGCTCACACCCTGCTATTTTCCAGGACAAGTGCACTTGCTGGGACTGGCTCTGTGGATCACTCTTCTGGGCCGGTCTGGCTCTCTCCCCTGTCCACAGAGGAGGAGATTGCTCAGTCTGTAGGTGCTGGAGCTGCAAGGGCCACATCGTGAAGAACTTGCCTTCATATTCAGAAAACCAGCCTAACTCTGACTTTGTCTTCCTTTGAAGTCACTGAGATTTTTCTTCAGTTGTTTTAAGGCAGTATTGCATCCCTTAAAATGGCTTATTTTGCCCAGCAGCCTCATGAAATCCCTACATGGGTCAAAACAAACATGGCCATTTCTCAGTCCCTAACCAGGCTTGCTCTGCATCCATGGCATACCGAGCACTTCCAAGCAGCCCACGGATGCACTCTGACAATGACTTTGTGATTTTTTTTTTTTGCACAGGCACTGCACTGGGTACATCTGTTATCTTCCTTTGTAAAGTGGAAGGGTTTTGCCAGCATTGTATGACAGCTAGTAAGATTTCCAAGACAAAAAAAGCAAGAAAATCAGATATTTAACCTCTCCCTTCCCTGTTTTGTTAAACCCAGTGAAGCTTTAAATCAGGTTGTAACACAGAGCTTGGCTCTAGCTGGCTCAAACTGGTGGTGTGAGCATGGACACTTCAGGTGCATAGGGTGAGGTTTTACGTTTTAGACAGGACACTTTTTAGAGACAGGCCCTGGTGCCTCAGGCCTGTTAGTGTCCTCTTAAAGGGGATAAGAGAGAGAGGCTGCCAGGCACAGCTTGAAATGAAACTGATACAGTACCAATAATGAGGGACTATATTTGGAAAGATCTTTCAGGGTTTATTTTTGTCTGAGATCATTACTTCTGGACAGCCTGCTGACAAGTGCTGAGCACACAAACACACCCCACCCAGGGTTTGGTTCTCTCTGCTAAGGTGGAAGTAGCTCACCGAGTGTCAGCAGAGGGAAAGGATGCACACATTGGATTTCCTGCTCTGATTTTCAAACTGATCTGTCTTTGTGTACACAATACGTGCAACACTTCTTCACTGAAGCCTGCAACTGCCCACTCAAAAGAAAGCAATTGTTTACCATTTTTCCAAAAATTCCTGTTGTTACCGTGTGTCCCACTTTGCATGCACCCTGGTACACTCCTCCCTGAAGCCACAGCTGGAGTACAGATTCCTTGTCCCTAAAATCAGTGGGAGCCTTTCCTGGTTGCCAGGCAGGCTGGCACAAGGAATTCTGCCAGCACTGCTCACCCAGTTCAGGGAAGGCAGGCCTAAGGGGCACGAGAACAGCTCTATCCCCTCGGAGATCTGATTGCTGGGTGGCACTTACCTCCTGCCTTCCCACACAGAGCTTGTTGAGGCGAGCACAGTTACAGCAGGAACACACCTCTTCAAAGTTATTCAATGCAGCCTGTTTACAGCAGACCTGGCTGAGGAATGAGGCTTGCAAAAATACTGTATGGGTGAGGTGCTGATTTATATACCCAGATTTCTCAGTGGGACCCTATGTCTGAAAGCTCCTGGGGCTCCTCCTTATCTTGACCTGGGCAGTTTCTGGGTAAGGTCTCTCTGCTGCCAGCTGTTTGCAGCTGAGTGAGGTGGGAAAGCAGGAGTCAGAATAAGAGACTGTAAAACTGACTTTAGCAGATAAGGTATTCATGTCAAATAGATCTTAACTACAGGTTTATTTTTATTTTTTTGGGAACTGTATTCTTGATAATTTTAGTTCTGGAAGAGGGGTAGTTACTGCCTGGAGTGAGGTGCTGTAGGCTGGAAAGGCATCATGCCTCATGTGAAAACGAGCACTCTTATTAGGCCAGGAGCCCCTACAGACCAGGACCTTAAAGCTTTTCTTTAGGGACATTTTTCAGAGACTTTCAGTGGTCTTTACCTGGTGACCAGCTGTCCTAGGGGAAAGGAGTAAGGATGGATCTATGGGCTGAGCAAATCTGCTGACAGGAATAGCTGTGCAGCAGTAGCTGATTTCTGTGATGATTCCACATGAACTAAACCTCTGTCTCAATTCCTCTTAATATATTGTGGTGGGTTTACCCCAGCTGGACACCTGGTGCAGACCAAAGCCATTTTATCACTACTCTCCACAGCTGGACAGGACAGAGAAAATTTAACAAAAGGCTTATGAAACAAGGTAAAATAGGGAGATCACGCACCAATTACCGTCACAGGCAAAACACACTCAACTTGGGGAATTTAATGTATGACCAGTCACATCAGAGTAGGATAAGGAGAAGTAAACGCCCAAATGTTAAAACAACTTTCCCCTACTCCTCCCTTCATCCTGGGCTTTACTCCTTTCCCCACTGGTGCAGGTGGACAGGGAACAGGGGCTGTGCTCAGTTCATCACACTTTGTCTTTGCCCCTCCTTCCTCTGCTCTCATACGTTCTCACTCCTCTCTTTGGCTGCAATTGCTGTTGCAGTTTTTTCCCCCTTCTTAACAGTGTTGACACAGAGGCACTTGGACCTGTTGGGTCTGTTGGACACGTGGGAGGCTTCCAAAGCTTCTCAAAGAAGCCACCCCTGCAGTCCCCCCACGCTACCAAAGCCTTGCCGTTGCCAAACCCAAGACTTAGGTGCTCTTCTATTTCTCTTCTTTAAGGAAGGACAATTGCACTCTTCTGCTTAGCCATGTATCTCAGTTTTAGCCCTTTTCCTGATATTTGCAAAGAACAAATAGGGCATGGCACCACCTCAATGAAAGGCAGCAGCAGCTTTGCAGCTGTGGTAGCTCAGGAGGGGTGAAGGTAACTTTACCAAGGCTGGGAGGGGGGAGGGTTTCAGAGAACTCAAAGACTATTGGACCCAAAGTGAATTATTCAGAACAGTGCTGAAGTGAACAAGGGGAAATGGGAGTGAAAATGAAAACTCCCTAAATCTGAACTGTCACTTCCTATGAAAACTGTGACCAGAAAACCTTTTCCTTTATACAGTGGAAAGCCTTACAGAGCTTTAAAAGCTTTAAAAAATTTATACAGCTTTTTATCCATAACTTCGTGAGACTTGCAGTAAAAACATGGGGGTGACTGCACTAATTATGGGTCTTAGTCCTTTTCTTTTCCTTAAGAAAAAGATGGACACAAGGACAGGAAGTGTGCAGAAGTTGAAACACAAGATATAATTAGTGGAACTAGCTGTGCCTGGTCTGGCATGCAGAACAGCATTGTTGTGGCTGTGTAGTTTGTCTTCATGGGGCTCAAAATGCAGCTGGTCTTGGCTTCTGCGAAGGTCAGTTAGACCAGGTGGTAGAGTGGGGCTTCTGCTCAGCAGGGGCACTTCCAGTGTTTCCATCTTCCTTCCCTCGAAGGGATTTTGTACAGTAGGATGTTAAAGGTGATATTTCTCATATCCCCTGTTATGTATCTTAATGGCAATAAAAGGAGCCAAAGACTGGAGAGAATCGCGCTTCCAAGCTCAAAAAGAGATTTGGATTCTGCCTCCTTGTCTCCAGACAGCCCAGCAGGAGCTCCATGATATTTTAGGCTTCCTTATGTTAGATTGTATATAAACACAGAGTAAGCCATCAATCTGAAATACTTAAATCCTCACAATACCAAGAAAGTAAATACAGCTTTGCAAACGAGAGAGTAATTTCGTGAAAGAGCTGGCCACAGAAAGTGCAGGAATTTCACTGCTGGTGGCCAAGCCTAGATAAGAGATTACAGAATATCTGAACCACTGAACAGGCTGACAGGTAGATCAATACAAATATACATACATTTGTGCTGGGTCTTTTAATGTAGACTGAAATCTTCCAGGAGCTGGTTGTGGCATAAAAATACAGCAGTGGCCAGCCACTCCAACACATTCAGTCTGAAATATTGTGTCACTTTTGTTCCATCTGGAGCTAGGAAGGAGGTATGAGGAAACAGGATGCTCCTCTCAGCAGGCCTCTAAGATTTTGAAAGGAATTGTAAAAGACCAAATAAAAGGAAGAGGAGAGAATCACCTGCTTTTGCCTCCTGTTAACCCCTTTAGGCTGCCTTGATAATAATCGGGTTGTACTTCGGCCTGGTACAGATTAATCCTCACATCAGGAACCATTCCACTTCAGAGGGGGAGTATGAAGGAGTCTCCATTAAGCCTGCAAGCAGATCCATTTAACTGACTGGGAGCACACGCCTTGTTTCTATGCTATAAATCCTTGAAACCTGTTCCACTGGTGGCAGATGGTCTGGTTCAGGATTAACGAAACAAAATATCTGTGCCACTGCATCAAACAGCTGAAGAAGCTGGTGTTGGATCCCCAACCAGAGAAAAATGTGCAGGCTACTCTACTTCTTTCCCCCTGGAGATTTTTCCTGGGGCAAAAGAGATTTGACCATGTGTCTGGGACTTCCTGGCAGCGAGCAGTATTCCTGGAGCAGTCCTGTGCAGCAAGCTGCCTTCTCCCTGGAAGGGTGGGCAAGTGGCCATGGCATGTGGGACTGGCTGGAGCGGCAAGAGGCAAGCTTGCTCCTGGGCACTGCACCCCAGTGTGTGGTGTGTGTGGTGTAACACCAGCCAGGTGCCTGCTTGGTTTGTGCTGGATGTACTCTGTGGGGTGCATGTGGCTGTTCCTCAGGGCTCCCCAGGTGGGAAGGCTTGCGGCTGACTGACAATCAGGTGCTGTGGGGCACTGAGCAGCTCCAGCACAAATCATGCCGGAGGGTGTAACAGTGGCACAAAGCTGCCCACCACAGAGGGGCCCCATATCCTGTGCTGAAGCAGCCAAAGGAACAGAAAATGAGCAAGGAGACATTGTATCTGCACAGTAAAAATACCCAGTAAATTAATATTTTTAATTGCTGTTACACACAGAAGAAATGAGGAAAAAAAAATACATTCCAAACAAAGAATTAAAATAGTAAAATCAGCATAAAAATGTGTTAAGAAAAGATTCCAGATCAAGTGGCTGTACTGTATGTGGTGACCTTTACAATCACAGTAAAGAAAGTAAGTGCTAGAGACTTTCAGACACGGCAAAGTGCTTGACTCCCCAGAGAGCAGCTGCTTCAGTCACATCTTTCAGTGCACTCTGCCTGGAATGTGTGGGAGAGGGGCTGGAGCAAGACACTCACATGGTCCAAGACATAGAGGTTAGTGTTCAGGACAGATCAGCCACTCTGCATTCTCAGGCAGGCAGAACTGCCACTTACCCAGCGGCATTTGCTTTTTCCTTCCTTGTTTTTTTTTTTTTGGTTTTGGGGTTTTGTTCTTGGTTTTGTTGTTGCTTTCTGGTTTTTGAGTTTTATTTAACAAAGCTTCAGGTTCTGCTGGCCTGACCCTGGCAGCACCATAGGCTTGGAGCAAGCCTCTCCAGCTGAATTAGGAGCAAGGCTTGGTCCAGCAGGAACCTGCACCAGCAGGGTCTACATAAATGTTTATAGTGATTCAGCACCATCACCCAACAGGCTGGTTTTGGTTTCTTCATGTTCTTCTATCAGGAAAAGGTGTCTTTTATTTTCTGATGCTCTGTCTTTTGACTGACCCGGAATGGCCCAGTCATGCTCCCTCCGAAGTCTTGGTGGCTCAACCCCTGCGTCCTGTGCTTCAGCCTCACTTTTGAGCCATCACACCACTCCAGTAGCTCACCCAACAGCAGCATAGTGTCACCACAGAAACAATACAAGCCACAGAAGTTTTGGCATTCCTGCCAACTGGCCACCTTTTTTTCATTTATAATCTGTCTAGAGTTGTATCTTTTTATTCTTTACAGTAAGAGCAAAAATAAAATAATGTTAAGAAAATTTTCTCCTAACTAAGAAAATGAAAACCCATCAAATATTTTAAAGAAACCATAAAAATTTGCATTGTGTTTGCTTCTGAGTTCATATTAAGATTTTACTGCAGCTGCTTCAAAATTATGGTCCATTTCACATGTACACAGCTCACATTCCTTGGTGTGTAATTCCTTGCCTTCATTTGTGTTTGTACAGCAGCTAGTGCTACAAGAACTAGATAGCTTCTAGCTGTGGTCCAGATTTAGACCAGTGAACAGTGCCATTTTTATCCTAGTTGAGAACATGGTGATGGTTGAGAGCTGTATTTCTAGATCAACTTTTGTCCTGGGCCACAGGACTGGTGGTACAAGCACTTCCTTTGCTACAAAACCCAGAGCTTCCTTAATGTGGTGAAAAGGAAGGAATTCAAGAAGGATGTGTGAACCTTATTGATTCCATCAAGGCTTTCCCTCTCTGCTGATTTTAAAGCCAGTAAAACTTACAATCAGAGAAATTAAACATCCCTTTGAAAGTTGTCTCATGAAACCCAGCCGACCTTCTGCAGACTGAAGGTTGAACAGAGTGCCTTCATTTTCTGTTCCAGTTCTTTCAACAGCCACAGCAGACTGTGAGGTACTCTGCTTTGGCTGGATTATATTTACTCTTGCTAACAGTCAGGGACAAGACCAGACTGCAAGATTTGGATGCAAGGTTCACATCTAAGAATTTGGTCAAGGCTTTTAGAACTAAAAACCATTTGCAAAACCGAAATTAGAGAGCTCAGATTTTTAATATAAACCTTCCTCAGAGTTCAAGTGTAGCTGAGCCCATCCTGTTAACCAGCATGAATAAATATTTTGCATTTTCTTTATATCTGATGCAAATTGAAAGGGCAGTCACACATTCCATGCTTTAAGAAAAGTCCTGCAGATCCCTAAAAGAAATTTTAACATTAAAGTTGGATAATACTTGGGATTTACATAGCACTTTATATCTTCAAAATGCTGTATGAGCATCAATCCTCACTATATCCTTGTGAAGCAGGTAAGGGCTAAAATCTCCATTTTAGAATGGGGTGAGGGCCTGGTTGCCTGCTCTGATAACTTGGCACAGCACTGGCCCTCAAACACCAGATACAGAGCTGGCCCCAGAAAATTTAAGTGACTTACCCAAGGCCACAAAAGGAGTGAGTATGGATAAAAGGCAGGAGAATTACCCAGAGAATTTCTGTCATGAGAAGGCAGCAACTTCCCATCCTCTTCCAAGAACACAGTTATGATGCCTCTGCTTAAAAGATCCCGTCTGTATCCAGAAACTATGCAAAGAGAAAGAGGCACCTGCCACTGAGCTCTACAGTTGCTGTTTCCTTTGATCTGCTTCTTCCAGAACAGCTCCCAAAAATACCACAATAGCAAGCTGAAAATGCAGGTGTTAGTGTGAAACTAAAGGACTGGAAAACTTTCAAGAGCCACTAAAATGCAAAGTTCCTCCTGAGAATTTCATAAACTGGTGTAAAAATATATAAATTACCTCCACTGATACAACATGAAACCTTCAGCAATCTACTCAAAAGCCATGTTAGAGTAATTCTTAAACCAATCAGTCTTACAGTTGCTTGAGTATGGAGGAGTAAGGAGCCAGGTATTCAGCACAAATAGAGTAAGGGTAAAGCTGTTAAAATCCTCTGGCTTTGTTCTTCTTGACCTGATATTTCTACATGAGCATCAGCCTGTGACACAGCCCAGAAACATTACTAGCATTTAAAAACAAGTTGCAATTAGCACTGCTTCTTTGACTGACCCTGGGAGTTCTGTGCAAGAAGCATCTGCCTACAGAAAGAGGCCAAAGTAAACATGCTGCATCTTTTCTAAGCCCAAATAAAGAGCCAAAGGATCTCCAAGAGGGTGATAACTACAGACGGTAACCAGACCAGTGTGTAAGCTCGAGTGACCATAGACAGGGATTGCAGAATGATGTTTGGATACAGCAGTGTGAAAAGAAAGCCTCTGGGCTTAGCAACAAAAGGAGCTGCCTGCTGGGGCCAGGAACACTACACCACTGGGAGGCTTCATTCCCCCTGCAATGTTCCTGCGCCAAAGACTTGGTGCTTCTCAAGGACTGTACTCCTGAAAAGGAGAAGAATGGATCCAACCTCACAGTTTTACAGTGCAAAGAGGCAACAGGAAGATCCACAAAGATCCACAGACACTAATGCCATTTGTTACATATGAACACCACTCCTCATTTGCTCTATGAAACAAGAGTGAAGATTGCCTTCGCTGGGGTTGAGGGAACAGTTTTAATCCCAAGAAAAGTTATTTAACAGACTGCCAGCAACTGCTTAGTACTTCTCAGGATTTAGGCATCTCAAAATTGTGTCAGATCACTGTCCACAGCAGCTGGTCTCTTCCCAGCAGGAAAGAGCCTCCAGGAAAATGGTCTCATTCAAGTAATATGGATTAGAAAGAGGAATGCAGAGCCAGAGAGAGATTTTAAAGATGAAGAGCCTTTGCCGACAAACCTGCAAGCCAACCAGGACTCTCTTTCATGTGCTAAGGGCTCTGCCTCATACTCCTGGGAAGGCTGAAGATGTTGCAGCCCTGAGATGGAGCCAGTGTGACTGGCCAGTGTGTCCCAGGCAGGTCACTCTGGGTGACCTGTTCCAGGACAGCAAGGGACCAACAGCCCATTTTGGCTGCACCAATTTCTGCTGTCCCACCCAGGGACCTCTGCCACTAGAAACTGCACCTCTGATGGCCAGTGGAGTGGAGAGGCCTCCTAATAACACATGAAGACTCTTATCTGCAAGTATTCAGTGGCTGATGGTAGAACAGAACAGCAAAGCAAGCCAAGATGAAAAAGCACTCAGAAAAGCAGCTCAGCTATTTTCAGGAAGTTGAGGACTACTCGTTTCTTGAGAGGAAAAAAAGATAATCAAAACTCAAGACCTTTAAATAAAGCTTACTTTATCACACAGGCATTTCCCTCAAAGCAAAGGGAAGCTCAGGATGTGGGGGGGCTCCTCTGAAGAGCTGCCACCTATGGACTGAGTGTGCTGGACTGACCCGTGCCAAGGAGCTGTGACTCCAAGACTGCAGTAAGCTGTTTGCTCACATGCTGGGACGATGGTGGGGTTCACCCCAAATGCTTGGATTTCTTCTTAGCTGGGTCAGTCTGTTGCAGGAGGAGATTTGCAAACAGCTGAGCTGAGTGACAGCAGGTGACGTCTGCGGAGAGCTACACTGCAGGGTTCAATCTGTGGCCAGGAGATAAGCAATGCTGATGAATGAAGATGGTTTATGGCTCTAAACTCCCTTAGCTGTTTACTCCAGGCAGGCCTCGATGTGCCAGTGAATGAATACTGACAGTATTACACAACAGCATTAAAGGGAAGGGATTACACAGGCAGCACTACCCACAGCGCTTTCCCTCTCCATAGCTGACCTTTCTGATCCCAGTCTGAGAAGCAGCAGATGCCTCCACGGGGTCAGGGTGGTTGACCTCGATTTCTGTAATACTGGCTGCGTTTGCACTGATGGAGAAGTAATGGGGAGGCAATGCCTGTTCCCTGCCAGGCACTCCAGGTGAGGCTGGAGAGGAGCAGGAGCTCCACTCAGCACCTCTCAACACAAGGGAAAAGTTAGCAGGGTTCTGTGTGAGTCCATGTGAGTTTGAGAAGGAAGTGGCAGGAGTTTTGAACACAAAGGACAGTGCTTTTCAGGAAGCTCTGCTGAAAAGGGGCTTTCTGGAAAAAAAAAGAAGTGGTGCAAAGAGGATCGTTTACCACCAGCTGGCAAAACACAGCAATCTACATCCAAAATCAGGGCCTTGATCCCAGGAAATGCTCACACAAAGATATGAGATACTGCAGGCGGCAGTACTAAAAGTACTACTGAAAGTGCTACTAAAACTTAATGGGCACATGGAATATTACTTGCTAGGACATTGGGGAAAAAAGGCATAAAGATTAGGTGCCTGTCTGCCACACTAAGGATAATTAGGGCATACACTAAGTAAGACAATGAGTAAGTTCTGCTATAAAAATCAAAGTTCCTCGTGTGCCCATTACATCTCAGTGGTGGCTGCAGGCACCGTGTAACTGTGTGCGCGTGGCGAGGGAGAATACGCTGGCCTGGCTACTGAGATGTCCCTGAAATCTCCCCAAACTCCTGCTCTCTACAGTTCTGCCACCTGCAGCAATGTGGACTTGCACCTAGAGACCTGCCCTGGAGCAGTGGTCACACAGCACTATGAGCACACCTCCTGCTCTGTGCCCTCATCTTGGGGTTCTGCTTTCATGCTGGTTCTGCTGGGTACTGCCCCACATCCTGCCATTTACTCCAGAGCTCAGCTCCCAGCTGGGATATGCTGTTTTTACTCTCCCTCCAAGCTTCCTTTCAGCAGAGGAATAGCTCCAGTTTGCATACTGAGTTTGTAATGCACAAAAAGAGACAAACATTGGTTAAATTAACTTTTACCTATGACTTTAGCAGGGATCTGTGCCTGTCTGCCTACAATTGAGAGCAAGCCTTTCAGCACAGTGCATGGCCAAACCTTCTTTCCACCAGCTCTCCTCTTCCCAGACATTCAGCATCAATTTCAAGACTAACAAGTAAAATGCAGTAGTACAGCACTTCCAAGGAGGAAATGTCGAACAAGTAACTACTGCAGGGACAGTCTAAGCTTTCTGACGTTGGCTCCACACTGAAGTAAGCTGTATTCAGAGAAAGCCGTATTCATTGAAAAAAAAAGGTAATTCCCAAAGGTAATGCTTCAAAGAAGCAAAATCAACATCACCAGTGTGCCTAGAGAAATGGAGATCTCTCTCAGGGGTGAATGCAGCTACAGCACCTGAGATATAACCCATGTGTTCACAGACTATTGGCACTCCACCTAGCTCCTCTTCCTGAAGTCCTCTTCATCCCTGGTCTCCACAGCCGACAGTGCGATCAGCATTTGGGCTGCGTAGTAGGTGGCCATGATGATGAAGCGCGAGTAGGGCACGGGGAAGCAGAACTCGTTGAGCGCGATGGTGAGGTCGGACACCATGAAGAGCATGGCGCCCACGCAGGCCGACAGCTTGGTCCACGTCCACAGGTCGTTGCACAGCTGCACCCCTGCCATTGCCCGCCAGCCCATGAAGCCGATCAGGGCGATGTAGACGGCCACCAGGTAGGTGAAGGGGCCCGAGAGGTAGGAGTACAGGAAGGCATAGCAGGAGCTGGACACAACGCCCATCAGCAAGCCGGCTTTGAGGTCCAAAGGCTTCATGCCAAAGGCTGAAGAGTACAGGATGTGTGTGATGGCGAACATCAGCAGACCTGGAGAGAGGCAGTGACACAGAAAGTGTGACCTCTCAACAGTGACTGGTGGTCAGTAGCAGAAGAAAACACTCCTTGCAGTGTTACCCCTGCAACACTACCAGTGATAACCACACTGACCACTTGGGACCATTTTATTATAAAAATCTGTACGTGGGAGATAGCACCAAGCCCCCAATCTAAAAAAAAAAACCCTGGCACAGTTACAGCTGCAGCCCAGTACAGCTCTGCTGTGACAAAAGCCTTTCTGCTGAGAGGCCGGGTGAACTAAGCTGCTGCAGAAGGAATTGAGCTTGTTTTTCAGGTAGTTCCTCTTCCCCTGCTTTAGGCGGAAGGTTGGGAGCGAGGCAGACCAAAAATCACCCCCTCTAACTATCCATAGTGTTTTGCTCATAGGTCACGTGTGGAACAGGAAGACTGGAATCAGAGCAGTGTAGGAACAAAACGTGACAAAAGACACTAATCCCTCCGAACCCAAACACAAAGCCTGCCCGTATTCAGCCACAAACCCAAAGGCACTCAAGGACTAAATCTGGCTTCTACTCCATCTCTGCCCATAGCTGGGAGAAACCTAAGCTGGAAAGAAGCAGCTGGCATATTTCAGGGACTGCACCAATGTGATCTGCCAACAATTTTATGGCTATTTGCAAGATTCAGATGAACCTTACCAGGAATCAATCAGGGAAAATGAAATGCCGGCCTCCCTTTGAAGTGCAACACCCCTGAGAAATGCCAGATGTGGGTGTTGGAAGGTGCTGCCCATATGTTACGCGCTTGCCACTAATCCATTTGACAAAAATATGTCCCAATGTGTTGGTACAGCTGCTGCCTCCAAGCTGCCATGACAACTGTAGATAATGGGCCACAAACAGAGCCCAGCTCCTTGGGTCTCCTGGTTCCCAGACCCACACATGGTGCAGCTGCAGGCTCTCCAGCTTTATGCTGGCAGGGTTATTAGAGGAGCTGGAAGTTCTCATGCAGCTCTAAAGCATGAAATGGAGAAAAGTATCTGGGAAGCTGAGTCCTCCAGCAGGACACTTGTTCACATTTAACACGTGACGCGCTGCTGTGAAGGGCAGTCACGAAAACCTGCAGCTGGCAGACGTCGCTTCATCCTAATGCTCTTGTGGTGAGGCAGATCAAGGAGTGGAAGTGTCTCCCTGCCTTTGGGGAGGACCAGCTCAGACACCCACTGAGAGCACAGCCATGGTGGGATTGGTGGGATAAGAAGGAAACCCACAGGAGGGAGGATGCTCATGGGGATCTGTTTGGCAGGGTAAGGCTAGAGAAAATGGACAGCGTGGAGGAGAAAGAAGAGAAGCACAAAAGAGGGGAATGAGAAGCTGATGTTTCACAGAGCTATTGCACCTCAGGGGCACGACTGAGAAGAAACTGAGAAGGGATTTAGGACAAGAGTTTTTTATAGGGTTATAGTGCGGGAAAGGTTAGAACCCAGGCATGTGGTAAGGAGAAGGATATGTCACCCTAGCAGCGAGGAATGTTTTTTCCTTCAATGGCATTATATGGAGCATTCTGCAACAGGGAAATGAAGAATGTGTTGTCCTTCATGCAGGCATCTGGCAGGGAGGAGGAGGAGGAGGAGGAGGAGGAGGAGGAGAGGACAGGACGCGGCAGGCAAGCAGAGCCTGCAAAGGCAGGAGGAGTTCCGTGATATGTGGTGAGGCTGGTCACAAACAAGGGAGTCAGCTCCCAGCTTTACTCATTCAACACCCACAAATCAAGCCTCGAACTGAGGAAACCTGTGATGGCTGCACATGGAAGGGGGTGCCTTTCTCTTGCATTTCTCAGCCTTTAGCTTGGTCCTCTCAACCTCATCAGGGAGATCAGCCCTTCTCTCTGTCCACTTTCTTCCCCTGGGTTTCCTCAGGTTGGCAGTAAGGCCTTTTTGCTACTCCCTGCCTTCTTCACCAAACACAAATTGTTTCTAAGTGCCTGCTATCAAAGGAGGTGGATATTAACTGTAAAGTATCTCCTACATGTAGTAAGACACTAGTCAGAAAATAGCGTGTTATTAGTGGACTGAAACAGCACAAATGAAAAAAAGTCAAGTGTGCCAGGAGTAGGTTCCCAGACTCTCACTTCCCTATAAAGTAATGAACAAATGTCCTTTTATAAACTCATTGTCTCAAAATCTTTTCAAATGAGCCCAGTTTCCAACCCTTTTCAGTCCAAAAACTGCAGAAATTGAACAGAATATACATTTTTATCCAGTATTTCCTCTTCTCTCCTGAAACTTCAAATTCCCACAACTGATGACATGAAAAATACTGTCAGTTGTCAGCAACAGCAACCTGATGAGTTTTAAATAGGAGAAAATATGTTTTGGAGGCAAGGTGAAGGATGAAATGGAGCAGTGCAGTTTATCTGCTTATATCTGAAATGCAAATATTAACACTTCCCTACAGAAGGTAGTAGCTCAGTGGGCTGAGATTTTCAAAATGCTCCAACAGAGCTTTTCTTCTCCTTAAGAAGAAAAAATGTGCCTAAACCCACAAAGGAAAACTTCTCAGTTGTGAGACTAGGGTTGAGAACCCGACTCATTTGTAGATTAAAACACATCAACCGGATGCTGCATTGCTGTGACTGGTTACCCTTCCTCTAGCACTAAACTGGAGATGGAACTTGGAGATATATCAGCTACACAGGAATGGAGAAGCACAAAACCATCCATATAAGAAAACAGTCCAAGCCATATCTCAAGAAGCAGCTCCAGGAGGCAAAACCAGTCGGGCTGAGGCGACTGAGCCAGGTACTCCTTTAGGGAGGAGGCCCATCAGTGGGAATGTCAGCACTCAGCACAGAAGGGATGGCACCTCGAGAAAGCTGGAGCTCCTCAGCAACGAGCCCAAGGTTCAGCCAGATAGGTCCAATCCTCAGGGTCTAACTCCAAACCCCACCAAAATCAGTAAACATTTTTACATGAACTTTTAATGGGATGGGGATAAGCCCTTGGGAAGTAGGATTAAACCAAATTCAGAGCATTTGGCCTTTCATATCTGGCACCGCACACATTTTCTTCTCATAAAGAAGGAGCTTGTGGGAATTCCAGAATAAAACTAAATACTAACCCCATGAGAGAGGGGGAAAAAAATAAGCCTTTGACTTTCAAAGCTGACAACAGCACAAGTCGGAAAACTTCCTTCGTCTCATCACATTTTCCAGTGGGACAGTCACAGCAGCCAGTTAATGGTGGGTGTTATGTGAGATCCCTGTGCTGGTTAAATTAAGTTCAGAAACCCCACCAGTCAGTTCAGTGAAGGACTCAACTGCTGCTGATTTCTTGTGACAGTCCAAGGCCAGGGAGAGCGTTGCTGCAGGCAGGTTCAACGTGGCTTTAAATGATTAATCTGAATGATTATGTTCCAGTCTGAAAACTAGCAAAATAAACCAAGCTTGTTTTGCTCTGAGAGATGTGGATCTTTCTGTAGAGAAGACAGACCACTGTGGTAAGGTTTGTGCTTGATTGACCATCATTTAAATGTTTTGCAAAACAGACATGTCTTGTACAACAGGCTGCATGATTCACACTGATGAACCTGCAAGTAGGACAAGATTTCTGCTGCTTTGGTTTCTGTCATCCACTTAATGCCTCCCCCAGGCTATGGGCTTGTCTATCAAAACATAAACGTCCTCTCCACCTGTTTTCCACCGAGGACTTGGCACAATATGTCCCACCCCAAATCCTTACAGCAAAGGGCTGACAGATCTCCCTGCAGAGAGACAGGAGGTAAATACTTCCCCTAGCTTCATGGGAGCTGACAAGTGCCACGAGCATTTCCTTCTCTTCCCCAGGGATTCTGCCATGCCACCTTCTCAACTCCAGCCACCCCAGATGCTGTGACACATGCCAGGAAACCAAACCTGACCCAATTACCTCTCTAACCTCAAGAGAAGCTCAAGAGAAAGACTCATGCATGATGTGATTCCTCTAACTATGATGAATTTTAGTCAAGGAATGAGTGCTTCCCAGTGCCTGGGGCTTAAGCTGTACATGAATAAACAAAACATGTGGCCCAGCAACTCATTACTAAATAAAGAGGGTAACAGCTGGGCTGTGTGACATCCCTTTAGGACTGACACTGTACTCACCGTGAATGAAGTAGCCCTGCTCCTGCCAGATGAGAAAGGCATCTCCCACTGCCGAGAATATGAGTCCCGCTAGGATGCGGCTGGCACTCCGGTGTGACACTAAGAAGTTAATTCCATGAGCCAGAAGGAAAACCCACAGGCAAAAGATGGGCAGACACTTGATGAGGGCACTGAACCAGGAGGGGCTGGAAGTTGGCAGCCAGAGGACAAAGTAGACACAAGTGGCTTTAAAGAAGGGGACCAGTTTGGGGCCTTCACTCTTCACCTAAAGAAAACAAAAATTAAAAAAAAAAATTAATAGGATCATCAGAAGCATCAGTGCAATAAACTTCATAACAGAACTGTCCCCTTCCTTTTGAAAGTTGCTCTTCCATATACTGTCAGCTGGTAGTGTTCTTACCCTGAGATATGCTGGTTGAACTTGACTATGCCTAGACCTTTGTGACCCTCTCTGCTGAAAACACTTCTTGGTTGGCAGGATGGGCTTTGGGTGGTGGATTTGGAAGAAGTTTTAGGTACCTTTTCTCTTTATTTGTTCCACTGAAAATATTTAGGCCATCAGTCAAACTGCTCTGGTGCTCCTTGTCACCTATCGTGTGTTTAGACTATACACCTTTCCTGGAGCTGTGAAAATTCTGCATGCCCAGATATATCCCAGCAGCAAACAAGCCAGTAAAGGCACAAATCTTCTCTCCCATTTCCACAAATCCACCTGCTTAGCCAGTTGCAGATCACCCTGGGGATACAACCTCTCTCCTAACCCATTCTTTCTCCTGCCCTATAGCCTCATGCCTGGAGCTTGCTGTTGGCATCACGAGCTTCAAAACACAACACATCAACCTCCCAGGTGAGGATGTTGACTTCCTTGCCTGACTAATACCAACAATAACCACATGTGGCTTTGTTCTAGCATTACACTAATAGTACAGTACCCATATTGCAGGAAATGTTTTGACTCAGGGCTCTACTGTGTAAATACAGACACAAAAATGCAGCATGAGCACTTGGCTGCTCATAACAAAGCCACAGCAGAGGAAGGGCACAGAGCTACAGACTCCACAAGCTGGGTCTGCTCTTGACAAACACTTAGCTGAGACCACTCTGCACAGTGATATGTGTTGCGTTCACCTGTCCTCCTTTCACATTTCTGCATTTCAGTGCAGGTGGGGAAAACTCCACATGAGAAACAAAGCTATGATTTTATTTTCTCCTGGAGAAGAGCTGAGGGCAAAAACAAGGAGCAAAGGAAAAGACTGTAACCGCTTCCATGCCTGCCTGAGCTACGTCCTGGAGTCTTACTGTTTCCTCTTGCACCTAAGGCAGTGCAACCCCAGGGCTCCCCTGCAAGCAGGGGTCCATTCTCAGTCTTCTCATTTCTTTAGTCAAGCAAGATTTATTTGCTTCATATCACAGTGATTTCCCACTATTCACGGCCAAAGCACACAGAGGCCTCCTGTTCTGGAGGAGGACACAGGGGAAAATTTAGAGGCATCCAAACTGATTTCACACTGTGAAGTCCAACTGGTTTTTTGGACTTTTTCCCAAATAACTTGACCCTTTTTCTGCTTCTTGCATCATGGGACATTGCCATGACCAGAGTACATCTTCCTTTGATGCAGATTGTCTTGGTGCAGATAACCTAGAACAGGTGAAGATTGCACATGGAAATATTCCATGCTCACAGTGCTCAGGTGATAAAGCCTAATCTCATAAAAATTCCGAAGCTTTTATGGGCACAAGCCCATAATGGAGCCAGGTGGAGTTGGAAGACAGAGGCAGAGGCATTGGAGGGCATCTTCACATGCAGTATCTAAAAAGGGAATGCAATCTCTGAAGCAGTGAGGCTATAAATAAAGGGCATCCCAAGAAGACAGTGCCTTCAAAATTTTTCTCACATCTGATGGAAATTTCCCCAACATATCAGCAGTTTCTTGGCAGTAAGGTATTCCATCATCCATTATTCATAGGCTATTGCCAACACAATTTTTAAACACTCCATTAAACAACCAGGCTACACAATTCCCTAACAAAAGGACATCAGCAAGCCGTTAACTTTCTTGTATTACATGGGGAGCTGTCATAAGTCCTCTACTTAGGCTGTCTAAATTAATCACCATTTACCACTCCTTGTCTGCCCTCCTTGGGAAAAGTCTGGCAGCAAGTAACAAATGAACTTGAAGTAAAAGTCATATAAGCCCATGTAGCCTCACAGTACTGGGGTTGCCTGGGAACTATCAAGTATTGTAGGGGAAAGAGGGCATAGAAGCATACAGGAGAGTATTCGGGTTAATAAACATGGGAAGCTTTATTTAATACCTCATATTAACAGAAAAACACCTGCTAGGAGCAGTTACCATTACCATCACAGCTTGCCCTCCCCTGTGTGCACACACGATGAGACAGGTTTTAATTACACTTGTCATTTTCCCCAGGAACCTTGCCTTACTGAAGCTGAGATACACACTTGTGCAGGAACAATTATGTTTGCTTGGTAAGCTTAAAATTACCTTTTCTCACTATCTGAATGTGAATTTTGCAAGCCCAGGCAGCTTTATTTTAGAATAATGGTTTGTATTACTTCCATCCTAATGATAATTAAGGAATTTTTCATGCATAAGAGTTGCAGAACCCTCATGTAAGAATGACCTCATACTTCTAGAAGGGCTACAGGCTTCTCAACACTGACAGTTTATTTCTTCACACTTTTTCTCCAAGTATACTTCAGATGAGTTATTTCCAGCCATGCCCTTGCCCATCACTGAACACTGCAGCTCACTGGAGCCCCTTTTATGGCTCTGACCAAGATGAGGGCCCCATGAATGGCACTGGAAATACTTTGGAAAAGTCCTCCAAGAAAAACTGAGGCAATCAGAGGGTGAGGCTGGGGATTGTCCTCTGTTTCGTCATGTGGCTGAGGCTTGGAAAGAGGTGATGGGGCAATTTGCCACCTGAAGGACAAGTCAAGACTAATACTGGAAAACCATGAAGCAACACTACTGGAAGTTGTGTCTTGAGGAAAGCCAAGCATATAATCCATGACGGGACTTGCCTGTACCACAGGGAAGGGAACATTATTTCTTGGCCGTGTGGATGAATTGGATCAAACCACCCAATTCCTTTGCACCTGTGTCTCAGAGACAGAACGTGAGATGGGGCTGCACCATGGGGCTGGAAAAGGAAGCACTCGATGGAGGTGACAAGATCCTTTTTGCTAATGTGTGCGACTGTCATGGCTTTAAGATGGGTTTTGCCATTTTGTTTCATTTTGTTTCACAAATTCTATTGCATTTTTCTTCCCAATTCTTTTCTCCTGCCACTGCTAATTTATTCTGTGCTGAAATGCAGTAAAGAAAATATCTTTGATGCAATAACAAGGCAGTATTTCCAAGTTTTGAATTTCTAAACTGCGCATAATTTAGGGTTTTTTCTCAACTGCTGTGACTACAAAGATACTTAGAGTCTTTAAAAATTAGTTTAAACTGCTGTAAAGCCACTAACTCTGTATTTGTAGAATTACAGTAGAAGTATTATTGATTAAATGATCTGTATCTAACCAAATCCAATGAAACCCTCGAAGACTCAGGAAGACTAGGAGGAAGTTGTGTCTTGGCTCTCACCAAGACACTTTGTGCCAGGTGATCTCCAGAGGTTCCTTCCAATCTCAACCATTCTGTGATTCTGTGATCTTCACACAGAACATGGTACTGGCACACGCAGCTCCCTGGAGGCTCAGGGCTTGGATATCTACCTCCTTAGGTGTTCATAGGTTTACAATATCCCTTCTTGTTTGGTCTGTACTCATTCTGCTCCAGTTTGAAATACTGCTGTATACGGCCTGTTCTGGCTGCTGCAGGCACATAACCAAGACAAAAAATGTACACCTGACTCCTCTATTCCAGAATAAGCCCCATCCACAGAGGAACAGCCACATTCATAACACAGTGTCCTGATTTTCTTCAGCATTTTGGAGCCAATTGTCTGTGTCTGTATCACAAGTGGGAAAGCAAATCTAGCTGCCAGAGGGAGGGAGACATATTCCTTCTGAGGTACAGAACATCAGAAGCTTGTTGCATTTAAATGCTGAAGTTGGACAAAGTTCATTGTTTCTAAGCCTTGTACTGGTCCCAGGAAACAATGTGGAATATCAGCTAATGCTCTTCTCTCTGCAAAGTCCCCTAAATCAGCCTGCACAAAAAATGTGCACCATGTGTGCCAGCCTGCTGTGGGGATATGGCTCACCCACTGGGCTGCAAAATGCTGCTTTCCAGAAAAAGTGCTGTAAAAATAATACCCCAGCTAGTCCACTGAGCAACACTCGAGCACAACTGTGTGCACTGGCCAAAAAAAGCTGGGCTGTTGTCCTCCACACAGCCCTCCCATCAGCCTTGTACCACTTTGTGTCTGAGCTGCTCCTCTTGGCTTCTGGATCCAGCATCTTGGTTCTGCCCTACTGTGACAATAGCTCTCACCCCCAGCTGTGTGCCAATAAATATTTATTTGGCTTTGTTGCCACGTTTGCTGCCACTGCAAGCCCATGGTCCCTGTTTCTCAATGCCCAGAATATGTGGCTCTCCAGCTCTGCCCTCCTGCAGGAGCAAGCATGCTCCTGGGGGACAACTGATTGCCTGTTGCCATTTGTCAAGGAAGGTACCGGCTTGTACATGTCCCAAGTTGCTCCTGAATAAAATTCTGAAAACAAGTGCTTGTTATGGACGGTGGTGAAGAGTTACTGAACCAGCCAGTCAACCTGCCTGAAATACTTTGTTGGTGCAATGTATTTTTGCAATTAATAAAAGGGTTCATGTTTGTGTTGGAGATGTCAAGGGCCAAGCATCCAAGGCAGATGGGTCCTGAGCAGGCTCCACATGCTGCAGGAAATTCAGGGTGATAGATAAACCCTCCTCCCCTCAAACGGAGACAAGATTGTAGAGGCTGCATCTAAAACAGATTTGTAAAACAGCAAATAAATCACCCAGAAGATGGTACATGATTTGCCTTTGGGAGAATTTGTGGGCTGATAATCCTGTCTTCATCCTGCTTATGCCATGCAGTGAGTTTCACCAGGTCATTATTGCAGCTTCTGGCATGCCCAGCAGAACTCAGGGGCTCTGTTTCTCCCACAAGGGTAATGCAGTGAAACTCAGCTCATGCTCAGCTGTTCAGTTAGACCTGTTTGCAAGGGGTGAAAAAATCACGGGTTTGTCTGACAGGAGCCCTTGTTGCTCAGCACAAGCCAAAAGTAACAGGACTCTATCTGAACACTTCCAGCCTGCAAAAGGACCATCCTCCCAGCTCAGACACACGAGTGTCCAAGACAGCTCTTCCACCCCCAGGGTCTCTTCAACTCCTGCAAAACAGGGCTAATTTGTTGGCTTTTGTCATTCCTCCCTCTACCCAGCAGCCTGGGTACTCTCTTCCCCACCTCAAATAAGCAAGGTAAGGTCCAGCTGTACTTCCAAGCTTTGCTCCACAAGGGACTAACACAGGGTTGAGAGCTAGAAATACTTCACTTCTTTTTCTTAAGACTGAACTATGGCTATTTGCCAAAAATATGCAATTTATAAAATTTTTTTATAAAAAATAAAATTGGCACGGGCCCTCACAGTTCTTGGGTGGTGAACTCAGTTATATTGCTGCACAAATTCTTGGCACCAGAAAAGCCACCCTTTGGTGGAGGCATAGAGGAGCTGGCAGGGGGTGAGGATCAATCAAACTGGCATCTGACAAGGGCCCCTGTGCATGGCTGGGCTGCTCCAGACGCAGCTGCACGCAGGACGAGCAACACAACTTAATTTCACCACCAACCCGACACGCTACCCAACTAGCATTTACATTAACACTCAACCTAATCTCCAGATGAACCACGGAGGGGATGAAAACCTGTCAGCACCGAGCTTAAAACCTTCTAGATGAGCGAGTCCCCGGCAGCTGCAGGGGAAGGAGGGAATGTGCAGCACGAGGTTCCCTGGCAGCAGGGCAGTGCTTGCCGGTGCCAGCCGCTCCCAGGTGGAGCAGCCCCGCAGGAGGCACCGCGGGCACGGCACGGACACCCCGATGGGCATCAGTATGGGTGTTGTGTGCCAGGAGAGCTGGGGGNAAACTTAATTTCACCACCAACCCGACACGCTACCCAACTAGCATTTACATTAACACTCAACCTAATCTCCAGATGAACCACGGAGGGGATGAAAACCTGTCAGCACCGAGCTTAAAACCTTCTAGATGAGCGAGTCCCCGGCAGCTGCAGGGGAAGGAGGGAATGTGCAGCACGAGGTTCCCTGGCAGCAGGGCAGTGCTTGCCGGTGCCAGCCGCTCCCAGGTGGAGCAGCCCCGCAGGAGGCACCGCGGGCACGGCACGGACACCCCGATGGGCATCTAATTTGGGCTGTTCTGTGCCAGGAGAGCTGGGCAGCTCACCAACGACGCTCATCGTGCTGCGGCAGCGATTGCAGGCACCACTTGGGCAGCGTGAGTACATCAGCAGCCCTGTCTCATCGTCAGGTGCTTAAGGAAGAATGTAAAACACGCTGGGTGCTGAGCAGTCACACTCACCACACTCATAGGGCTGCTGATGGGGCCAGGCTGGCTCAGCAGCCGCTGTGACCTGGGAGCTCTTGCACAGGGCAGCTCTCTGCTGCTACACCCGTGAGATAAAAAACATGCATCTGCAGACACTTGGTACATAAAAAAGTCACAAATGGGAAACTGGAGTCTTGCCCTCAAAAGACTCCTTGCAGGAGGCTTTAGAAATGTGAGGGAACAGTCCCTCAGGAGCCTAAAGTACACGGAGGAGGTTCTGGAGCCAAGGAAATCCTCCCATTTCACAAGGGCACTGCTTGTGCTACGATTTGCATTCCCACTTCTTGCCTTTTAAAACGTGACATTGCGTAAAGCTCTCTTGAGACACTGGACCATGGTGTTCCTTCCAGCAGTTAAGGAAGTTACAGTATCCATAAAAGTTATCTCCTATACGGAATAGAAGACGAAATCCTGTTAGCTTGGCTAATGAGCTACACAACAGTGTCTCCGGGACCTTCCTGCACTACCCAGGACCTACTGCTATCTGGCCAGGCAAAGTCAGATACTGCTACACCCACCACTACCTTACAAAGTCACTGGGGTACCTGCCCTTGGCTTTCTGAGACTGCAGGGAAGCCTTCAAGGTGGTGAAGCCTTTTTTTAGCAGATATTAACTCATAAAAAAATTACAGACAAGTACATTTCACCCTGAACTGAGGACTCAGCTTGGAAGTACGTATTTTTGCTAGGGTTTGTTTTTGGGGGGTGGTTTTGCTTTGTTGCATTACCAATCATCTGTCCTGTCTACCAGACTGGCACAGGACCACAAGCAGAGCTATTTTAAAAGCCTCTTCTTAACCTGCAGTAGTAATGATTGACTCCCCATCTGTCAATATAGCTGTCAGCAGTTTCAGAGAGTATGGTTAGAGAGTATGGTCAGTAATGTGCCACTGCCAAGGACTAACAATATTAAACTAGTCAAGAATTCATAAGTCTCCTCAGGCCTGCAGGGGCCGTCAGAGACTAGTGCTTTCAGGGTAGTTCAATGACTCTCAGAAATGAAAGCAAAAATACAGCATTTGCCTGCCAGCATCTTATCTCAAAGCAAAGATTGCTTTTCCCTCCTGGGATTCCAGATCTTCCTTTTTGTATAGCAAAAGAAATAGAAAGCAAGCCCTTGCAAACATTTCCTTTGCTGTAATACTCACAAAAGAACCCCCTGCAGATGCTTAAAAACCTGAACCACAACGGGTCTCTCTTTTCATTTTGCTCATCAGAGCTGCGGCGCTGCCACAGCAAGGGCACACACCCTCCTCAGGGAGGTCAGCTGGAGCTGTATCCCTACTGCTGCCCCAGACAGCAGCAGGAGGCTGGGAAGCCACAGGGAATTTCAGGAGCCAGGCAGCCAGCACCCTGAAAAATGCACAGCTGGTACCTGTCCTAGGCAATTCCTCTCAGGATGGGAAGGGGCAATTACATGGCGTGTCACACTAGAATCCAGATAAAAAATTTCTACTGCTTACAGAGACGTCTGCACAACTTATCCTGGAGAGGGCTTCCAGACTGCAAGCACTCGTTCTCAGGAGACTCATCATTATTTATATCACACTTTTCTGTGAAAGGAGTGCAGAGTTCTGTTACCCAGGAAGAAGCAGTGTTAGGTGAGCCCAACACGCAAGCTGTGAGGCGCAGAGCCACAGCAAAAAGCAGCACCCCTTGCAAGGCCCATGGCTACGGACAAGTGCCACCCACTCACATCTGCCCCCAGAGCTGTGTGGCAAAACTGGAGCCTCTCTCCAGTCTCTGGGGCAGACCCAAAATAACATACCCCAGAGAGTGCTGTCAGTTCTTTCCTTGTAAGCACCAAGGGTAGGCTGAATCTCCAGGAAATACCAGAGAGAGATCTGCATAGAGAACGCTTTGTTCCCAGGGCTGAAATCCATCTTCTGCCTGCACTCTCCCATCTCCTTAAGCAACACTCAAGTACTTGATGGAGGGTCCAAGCCACTCTGTCACTTCACTGTGGCAGGGGGGATGCATGGAAGAATGTGTACCCAGGGAAAATGGGCACTTGGCAAAGCTCTACCTTGCTCCATGCTGCTTTGCCCCCAGGGGTTGGTGTCTGGGAGGGAAGGGAGGCCCTTCCATCCAGAAACAACCTCTTCAGCAGAGAAATGTCCTTTTACCTACAATCTGTGGGAAATAATGTGGGTCTAAATGAAGGGCATTGCAAGCACTGCCACAGCCCTTTGCAGGAACAGCTGAAGAGCCAGCAGTGCAGCCCAGAAGGCAGGTGGCACATGACAGACTGTACCAGCCCTACCAGCCATTGCCAAAGACATGCCAAGGGTGAAACTGCCCCAGGCATTCAAAAGGCACTTTTGCAGCTCACCTTTCTGGCTCACACAACAGACTAGTGCACACCTGGCAGAGGCAAGGCTTTTGCAAAAGGAACAGGAAGGAAGAACTGAAACAGGAGGAGAAGGTGGCTGCCAGTGTCTGGGAAAGCTGGCGGCTCTGCACAAGAGACTTTCTCTGTGTGAATCCTCACAAGGAGCTGCAATAACACAAGAAAAGGCAAGTGGGGCTGTGCTGGGAAGCCCAGGAGGGACTGCTCATCTTATGCCTATTAGGAAATGGAATGAAAAGCCCTACTCTACCTGTGTATAGTCCTGAAGGTTGAAAGCTTGTGAAATACTGATATTAAAGAAAATCAGAAGGGAAAAATAGAAATGTATCCCAATAAAGATGTGTATTTAGAGAGGTGCTGCACTGATACCTTACAAAAAAAGCAGCAGCCCTCCTCATGTTATCATGGGATCAATATGCTTAAGAGACAGGAGGGTGTTATGGTCAAAGGATGACAGCAGAGCCACAGATTTTATTTCCAATATCTATTCTTGTGTCAAGATGCTGTGACCTGGATAAGTCAGTATCAGACACAACTTACCTGAGGACAAATTGGATCTTCCCAGCCGGTCTCATAGATGTGGAATGGGCAGGTGCAAACACTAATCTGCACAAACACTAACCCACACACTCCCAGGACTCACACTGATACACCAAGGCTTTCACTTGCAAAACCCCTGCTGTAATCAGGCTGCATAAACAAATGCAGCCCACACTCACAAATGAGTGTGCAGCTGCTTACCAGCGTGATGCCCTTTATACTGGGGGTGCAAATGCAGCGATGCAACCAAGTGAAGTGGAAACTTCATAAACATCAATTAAGTGATAACCTTGTCATCACACTCCTTTTATATCAGGGTTGCAGGGAAAAACCACAAAACTTGCTTAGTTCTTCCTGCAATGGAGCACAAGTCGGCACTGCTATCCATGCCCTAACACAACCAAAAGACAGAGGCAAATAGGGATGCAGTAGCCAAGCCATGGCCTCAGCCCAGTTCTGCTGAAGCCATGGGAGACACGTAAATCTGAGGATCTGTCTGGTGTGCCTAGAGTGTGCTGAAAAAGGAGCAGCTGGCTTAATGTCAAACTTCTCTCAGTCTCAAGCTGTGATTCAATCAGAGGCTACTTGCAACCAGCAGAAATGCACTCATTTTGATATATAACAGGAAATTTAATACCTCATGCCATATCTGCCTCCAAAGTTGGTATCTGGTGAGAAGCAAAACATGAAACTTTACCATTCGTTCAAATTTAACAGAAGTCCCAAGGCCAATTTGGTAACATTAGTTTGTCTCATTTTCCCTCAGTTTTGGCAAGAACATGTCTTGCAGCAAGGATCACAGCAAGGTGAATCAAAAGAGCCACCATCCTCACTAACAGGCAGATTTGCAATACAAGAGTCAGCCTTGCAACACTGACTTAACGCAAGAAGAGACGCAAGTTGCATTCATTCAGAGCAAAACTGCATCTCTGCAACTCTTGAGTCACAGGCTCCTGTGTCTGCTGGTGTCTGAAATCCTTCCCAGCCCAGCACACTTGAAACCTGCAGGAAAGCTCTTGCCCAGCCCATCTACTGCCTTTCAGCCCTGGTGGTGTGTAAACCCCTAGACACACTTTTCTGTGCCGTGTCACCTGGGTGTTTGTTCACGTCCAGCATTACATGGAGTGATGCTCTGGACTGACACACTTGTCACACAGGAACCTGTCATTAGCTGAAATGCTATTCAGTTTATGGCATTATAAGAAATGGATATAGGAAGGGCACAAGCAGGCTAGAAGAAGAAATAACAACACCCTTGTGTCTGTTGCAGTAAACACAATCTACATTTTTGTTGGAATGACAAATCTATTGGGCATTGTGTGACATCAAGGACAGTAGAAAAATTAAGTGGTGATATAATAACCTCTTAGGCCTCCAGGAGGAAAGGGAGTTATGTAACTAATAATCGTTTTGCTGTTCAAGAGTTTCCACATGTTAGCAGAAGATGGGTTCCTGATGCCATCTTTTTCTAAGAGTCTAATTTCACTGGATTTATTATTTCCTCAGCACTGCAAAGTTACCCACAGAGAAGACAACTTTGGCTCTTCTGCCGCACTCAGTGTATCTTGGATGGAGATACTTAGACAGGAAAAGAGAATGGAAGAAATGCATCTCTGTCCTTTCCAGAGGAGTTATGTGTAAGTACAGACTTCTGAGCTGGACCCACAATCTTAACGCACAAAGCACGCTTTGAACAACAGGCGCGTGTGCCTTGGTTGATATACTTGGGTTAATGAAGCCTTTAATCCACAGCACTGCCTGCAGCAGTGATCAGCACTGCCTGCTTAATGCTCCCTCCCTGGCACTGGGAAGGGCGTGAGAGAAGCCTGCACTTTCCAGGCTCTGCTAGCCCACCCTGCCCTAGCAACAGCTACAGCAAAGAATGTCAATGTCACAGCAAGAATGCACAAGTTCAGTCTGAAAAAATAAACTGTGGCATGTAACACTATGCCTGGGCTTCAGCTGGCATAAATCAGCACAGCTTTTTGCTCAGTAGGACCAACGTTTTTAGGCTTCTCCCAAAAGGTGGGACTGACATAAATGTTACTAAGATCCAGCTAAGCTTTCCTAAGGTGATGATTCCCTCCCCTTCTTCGGTGAGCTCAGATGTTTAGAAATATTTTCTATCACTCATTTACATCGGCTTGGTTTTTATAGTAGTGCCATATTTCCATAATTGTCTATGCAGTATATAAATGTGCATGTCTACAAGCCTCCTGCATAATAAAATCCCAATTTATGATGCATTTAAGTAATGAAATTACAATGAAAGCAACAACATTGCATATAAACAGAGAACAAGTTAAATTAACCATGAGTTACTTCTAACTTAGATGGTTGCTAACATTTAATTCATTAATGCAGAAACTATACATCCTCTCTTTAAGAAGCAAAAGCTTAGTTTTGCTAAAATAGTTCCGGTGTGAGAGCACCTTTTCTAATAATAAACCTTTAAAACTATGCTTAGACCTACTACTGCTACAATTACCCATAGTGCAGTCTCTAAGCAACCTGATTTACATCAGGTTTCCATACCCATCTGGATCAGTGTGGTTTTGCCCCTTTCAGAAACATAAATGATACTCATCCAGTTCTCCAGCCCTATTCCATATTTCTTGCTGGTGAATATCTTTCCAGACCATACCTTTCAGGCATTTTGCCCAGTTTTTGCAAGTCACCTTTATATTCTGCCCCAGTGACATACTGCATCTACCCTGAGGGCTGACAAGGGCTGTTCTCAGGAGGTGCTGCTGCTTCCCATCCAGAAAGGATGGGGCTGAGGGTTCCACTTCCTTTGTACAGTCAAAACATCGTCTCTTTTCCCAACCCAGCTATCTCTGTTTAAAGATGCAAATACACCAGAGGATGAAAGGGAAGGGATGGGGATTGTTAAGATATGGATTCTGGGCAAAAATCTGCCCCAAAGAATGTTTCACCTGTCTCCCACACACAGGGCTGTGCTAGGTCAAGTACAAGTGGGGTGCAGAGGGAATGTTGTAGGGATGAGAACCCCTAGTTCATCTTGCTCTAAAAGACACACCAATATCACCTGTAACTTCCCTCCCCCCAAGAAACCTACCCTCAGCCAATGAATATCTGCATTTCCCATGCCCTGTTTTCCTCACAGTGCTGTGTGAAGCACTACACTAAGTTTAGCCCTAACTTTAGGGACAAAATAGGGTCCCTTTGAGCAAGGAGCATTATGTAAATGTCAGAATGACTGTGTGTCTCCAGGCTCATCTGTTGCACACTTGTGGCTCCTGCAATCCTGGTGCCTGCTGGGCAGGAAGGTCCTTAGGGCAAGAGCTATCTCCCACAAGCTCAAACTAAAAACTTTTTAGACAACAGTGTTGGGTGTGGGGGGAGCTGGACAAAAATCCCTAACAAGTGCTCTTTTATTAAGGTGGGAGCAGTGATGACTGAACAAAAATGGAATTAAACCTCACGAAGCAAACGTGCCATTTATCAATACTGTGTTCCAACTGCAGGCTCTCAGCCCACATGACTTTATGCAGAAAAAACAGCTCTTAATCAGAGCAGTATCAAGAATAACAATTTTGAAGCAGGATGCTCCTGCTTGCCTAGCAGAGTAAGCAGTGAAAGCTTCCCTCCAAGATGACTTCCAACCAGAGTGAGCATCGCTCAGCAGATGGAACAGGATGGCAGACAAATGCATCTTCCCTGCCACAGCCATGCAAGTCTAGACTCTAACATCAGCAGGACTCCAGGGCTTTATCCCAGCTGAGGACCTGGCACAATACGTTAAAAGGTATTTTGGCACCGGGCTTATTTGTGGGCACGCTCCCCACTCAGCACGTACGAATTGAGCTTGACGAGCTCTGCACAATGCTGTGGTCTCTCCGTGTGCACCTGAGGGACATTCCAAGCCCTCCAGGCAATGATGCACACCTGGCAGCTGGCACAAACAAGCAGTCCTAGCTGTGAGCTCTCCCATGTTCCTCTCCACGGACCGTGCCTCCTTGCGTGGTTCCTTCCAGCTATCAGTTGTACAGCAGACTTGGAGCTCAGGGGTTTTGACTCTTGTTACAAGGAAGGAAGGAAGGAGAGGGAGGCGCAGGAGAGCAAGCTGTGGGTAAGCAGCCAGGGCCACCTGCTGCAGTACTGTACAAAGGCCATCGCTTTGAGAACGGGAAGAAAAATCCTGTCACTCTCGGATGTGCTCTTCCAGTGTTCTCCCCGTTGAGGGGATGCTGCAGTGCGCTGGGAGAGGACATACACCACAGACAAATCAATTCCTGTGGCTAATTTGATTACGCCTCAGGTGCTGCCCCTCCAGAGAATCTCCCCATCATGTCACGGCAGCGATACCCATGCTGGCTCCAAAGACCCAGTCTATCTAAGCAGCAAAGGCACTGCAGTACAGAGATAAGGGCCGGGCCCCAAGGCGAGCACCCAGCTGTGGCCGGACCCATGGCCACTGCCCTGCCCTTCAGCAAGAGACTTGCTGGAGGAAGCCCTCCAGCTGTAGAGCCACCTTGCTCCTCACCCCAGCTGTGCAAGGGCCACAGCACACTCCTGGGTAGCACCGACTGCAGCCGTGCTTCCCAGGCTGTGGGACAGCCAGCGTGGAGCAGCACGGTGCCCTCCTTCAGAGGAACACTGACAGGCATGCAAAAAAATGCTCCTCAGAACACCGAAGGCTTCCAGCTCTTTTTTTGTGAGCTGTGTGCAGGCTCAGTCGCCCTCCCCTCTCACCTCCACAGCAATGGCAAACAGCTGTAGTTCTGGCCACAGCTCCTGGACTCCTTGTCCCTCCAGCTCCCCACCTGCATTAGTTGCCTTCGGTGAAGAAAATTGTTCACATGTAAGGGATGCAGCCAGAGCAGAAATGTGCTTTGTTACATGTCAAAAGGGCAAGTGAGAAAAGAAGGGGTTTTTTCATTTTCCTTCCCAAGTTACCTTCCTAAAGCCTTCCGGTCTGAACTCTGTACACCGTTCCCAACACGTACTCGTGCTTTAGTCATTTGCCTCAAAGCTCAGTTGAAATAACACTCTGCAAGACCACCCTGATGCACTATCTCAACAGCCAAGTACTAGCTTCTGCAGACTGCGAAACAAATCCTGTCCGTTTCTGAGACATTCCAGTACTGTCTCAGCATAAGATTTTACTTCCAAGATACACACACACAATCTGCTATAACCAAAAACCTTACTGAAGGACAAATTTAGCTTATGGTGCAGAAGCACAAAGATACCAAACCTTTTTAACTATTTTGGAAAAGCACCAAAAAAAAAAAAAAAAGTTTGGCACTACAATGTTATAATTTCCAAGCTACTTCCCTCTGTCTCTAGAGATAAAAGTCATCCCCAGGCTGCTGATGAACTTACCAGGTACATGTTAATAACTGGGGGAAAATTCATCCAAACTATCAGACAATACAGCCTGCTGTGCAAAACCAGCAAAGCAATTTTAAAGTTTTGAACGCCAGCTTTGTGAGTTAAGATCAGGACAAGATTTCTACCTGCCAGAGAGTATGCAACAGCCTGGCCATTAACCAAAGGATTTCAAAACAAGATGAGAATGGATCAACAGGGAACCAGGATACCAGCAGTAGGTGTTCAGTGCTGCAGCGAAGCACCAGGAAACTTTCCCACCAACAGTTATCCTTACAGCATGTGTTAGGCTGATGGTATTCCAACAAATCCCTCACTTTCTAGAAAGGGGAAGTGCAAAGCAGCATCTCTAAAAGTGCAGCTCCTCTGCTGTTCTGGCAGTTCTTTCAGCATTGAAACAGCCCCTGTTCACCTGCAGGGGCAGTTCCTCATCTATCTGGCACATGCCACAGCTCCTTCAGTTACCAGCTTGGTTCCATCAATCCAAGAGTTCTGCTGCACACATCACCTACTGACAGGACAGCAGAGAGTTACTGCCTTATTGCTGGTTACATTAATTAAGCATCATGACTCCCCACGAGACACGCAGGTGACACCAATCCCAATTTCATGTCGTTACGCGGTGGAACTGCCAGGCTGACTTGCAGATGAGACGAAGTCTCCGGGACGTCACCCACCCTATGGAAAGGTCTGCCCCACATGGGGGTCAACACACGCCTCAGCCCAAACCAGGACTGGACAGCAAAGCCACCTCCGGACGGCGAGGCAGAGGTGCCCGCGAGGGCAAGGAGGCCGCGGGGACAGGAGGATGCTGCCGGGCACAGCCGCGGCGCACGCCCAGGGCAGCTGGGGCAGCTCCGCTCCGAGCAGATGCGGTGCACGCAGAGCAGATGTACTGTAGGTGCTGTTAAAAACACACACAAGAGGAGGACGCGGCGGAGAGCCGCACGGGCAGGCGCACCGCTGGAGCAACAGCTGCCGGGGAGGCCGGGTGAGCACCGCGGGGAGCGGCAGGAGAGGAGCGCCCGGGGACAGCGCCCGGGGATCGGGTGGGAGAGCACCGGCCGGGAGCGGAGACACGGACCGAGTGCCGCGGGAAGGGGCGCGGGCCGCACTCACCACGGTGACGGGAGACACCATGTCGGCGGCGCTGCTGCTGCTGCTGCTGCTGTCGCGGCTGTCGCTGTCGCCGCTGCCCAGCTCGCTGCCCTCCTGCCGGCCGGGGCGCGATTTTAGGCGGCGCTGACGTCACTGGAGCGGAGCCCCGCGGCGAATGCGCTGCGGGAGAGGGAGGGGGCGGCCCGGACCCGCCCCGGGCGGGCGGTGCGGAGCTGAGGCNTGCCGTGCCGTGCCGTGCCGTGCCGTGCCGTGCCGTGCCGTGTCCCCTCCCCGGGGCTGTGCCGAGCGCCGGGGCCGCTCTGCGCCCGCGCCCGGGGGCTCCTGCCCGGCAGCGCCTCACGGGTGCGGAGCCCCGGGCCG
>VZRF01009224.1:162767-261476 GCA_013396875.1 Vireo altiloquus | reverse complement strand
TGGCTCCCGCACCTTTCCGGCGGGCGCTGGGCGAGAGGCAGCGCATCCCTTGCCCCTCGCTCTCTCCCGGGCCCGGCTCGGCTCCCCGCTCCGCACACCTGGTCGCCTGCCTGTTCCCGCACGCCCCAGTCCCGGCCTGTTTCCTCCCTTCCCTTCCTCTGGCTTCCCGCCTGCCGCTCCTGCTCCTGCCCTTCCTTTCGCGTCTCTCTTTCTTGCACAGTCCCCTGTGGCTTTCCACTCTTTCTCCTCCACCTTGACTCTCCACCACCCCGTGTTTCCATATTTTTTTTCCTTTCCAGGGGCTTGTCTCGTTTCACAATTGCCCCCGTAGCACATCCCGTCATCTCCATCCACAGGTCCTTAGCAAACCCTCTCCCTTGCAGGGCTGGCCGTATTTTCCAGCCCTGTTCCTGCTGCCAGTGGCTGGTAATGGCCCCTGTGCCCTCCCAGGACTCGGTTCCTCCCACCTTGCATCCCCATCCTTCTGCGAAGGTCATTCAGAGGCTCCAAAAATGTTCGTGTTAGCACAAAGAGAAGGCAAGGAACGTTTAATGTGGGATACGAGAGTGAAATGCATTAGCTCAGACTTACTAAAGTGACCCTGGCACTACCTTCAGTTTGTTTTTACTTGAGGATTAATATTTAAGGATGCAGGAAGCCACTTTGTGTGTAATACGATCTTGCTCACAAGTTTCACTTCATGACAAAACAAACAGGTACTTAAATAGTAGACGATTAAGTAATTTGCTATTTTCAGCCTGAGCAAAAGTCATGTTCAGTATTTATCACCTTGAGGGAACACTTCTGTAAAGTAAAAAACAAAAAACAGTGCAGTTCTTTTGCTGTCTTTGTGCAATAGATTGGTATCGTGTTTCTGAGGACAAAATGCATGTGAACAGCAGTCCTGAGGTCTCACATGGGTAGCATGATTCCTGTCAGTAGAGATGTGTAAATAGAAGGGGCAGCGTTTGGCCCACCACCATCTGATGGCACCAGGATGGATGCTGCAGCCTCTGCGTCACTTAACAACCCAAGAGGGATTTCTGCCCAAGAAAAGACCCAGCAAACCTGTGCTATCAGATCAGAGAGGCATTGCAGTGAAATCTGTGGCAGGTAAACCTCAATCGAATGAAAGCAAACTGTTCTTTGTAAAGCAAAGATCTGGGTGGCCACAGCCAAGGGATTGAGTGCTGATCTTACAATTTCAGTTAAATTAGTTCATAGGGCAGTAACAATTTCAGTAAGCAAGAGGAGGATAAGCTTTCCTGTTTTGGGGGAAGCTAGGTAAACTGAAGAGGAAGAAATTTCTAACCTTTTCATGATAAAGACTTTGCCCTTCTGAAATCACAGTCCCTAGCAGAAGCAGCATGAGCACAGAGGTATTTTGATGTTCAGTGATGCAGTTCATTTGCTACTGTGCAGGATTTCCAGAAGGACCAATGGACTCACAGAACCTGGGTTCCTAATTGCTTTTGGAAATCCTTCTGGGATCTTGATTGTGTCTTGGCTTTTCAATGTCTAAAAAAAAAAAAATCTGCTCCTTGGTCCTTAGCCAAACTGTTCATCTGCTTATCCTGCCCTCTCTGTGATGACCCAGGCATGTGTAGTGGAGCGGGCAGGGCATGTTTGCATTTGATATTGTCTCTGCTGCTCCGAAGTGTGAGAGGATATTGGGAAGAATGCAGCTTTAGATAAGTTCTTTTTTTTTTCTAATGCAGTTTCTGTCTCCAGTGGCTGCCAGCTGAAGCTTCGCCTGGTCTCACATATAAGGTATTTCTCTGTGTCATTGATACAAACACTCAAAATACATTAACAGCTCAGAGTGGGTTTTCATGTGATGTTATTATCTCAGAGAGACCTGTCAGAAGTGAAGGGGAAACTGTGTGCATGTCCTGACTTCTCCACCTCAAACAGGCACTGGGAAATTCACTCTCATTAGTTTTGCTTGTGAAGAGGTTGACATGGGATTTCCAGACAGTTCCTTCCACAAAGCTTTTAAAAATAGAGACTCAGAAGCTTAAATGGCAAATATGGTACTTGTATGTAATAAAGAGTTGGCTCACATGACAAAGATTTTGCAAACTGAATATAAGGTGAAAATTTGTTGTTGTTTATTTATTATTTATTATAATTATTTATTCATTTCAAGTGACTTGCAAGATTATTCATGGATTATAGCCATATTTTGCTACAAAAATAAGTGCTACATCAATGGTAAGTTCCTTGTAAATTACAGACACCTCAGAGTATAAAGTAGGAATTTGGATAGAACAGAAATGGTTTGCATATCATTTTACATTTTATCTAAATAACAGAAATATTTTACATTTAGTCTAAGTTAGGCGTACCTTGGAATATAAACTGGGAATCTGGATATTGCAGAAAGATTTTACATTCTGTTTAAATGCAGGCTCTGATAGAAAAGATCCCAGCTCAAATCCATTCCCACTGTAGGAACACCAAGCATCAGATGAGGAAAGGAAAGGGGATACAGGATTGATGCCATCATAACACAGTCAAATTTGTCTTGCTCTGTGCGTGCCATGCTTTTGGTGGGGTTTTTCTATTGGTAGTGTTGCAGTCTCCTGTCTTGACTAGTGCAGGCAAGAGGGATCTCATGTGGCTCATCACAACATTTTCTTCTCTGTCAACTGCAGGAATTTAACAATAAATAGAATCCAGTTCTAATTTGGGGTGTGTGTGGTATTTTTAACTTGCTATCAGTAGGCAAACAGAGAACAGTAATTACATGAGCATAAATGTATGGGGGTTGGGTGCAGCAACACAAAGCATTAAGTATTTCTGCATGTTTGTGCTTGAAAATACTTCTGCTGGGCCGTGTTTGTGGTGTGCAGGGGGTAGAAAAGACAGCAAGAGAAGTCTGTTTATTACACAGGGAAGAGGTTGTCCTACCTCCAGCAATGGCTGGAAAAGCTGCAAAACGTTTCTCACATTCAGGAGCCTCTGGAATGAGGGGTCACATCTCCTCTCCCTCTGACGGAACGGGCTCTGCCAGTGGGTCATGGAGACACATGCTTTGCTTTGCACTTTCAGATTTAATATTAATACAGAATTAAACTACTCAAGAACCAGAAACAAGTTTAACCATTAAGGGCTGGAGAAGGTTTATTTGAATTTATCTCTGTGAGATGCTCCTGAGCCATTTTCTTGCTGGCTGCTCCAAGCACAGTCTCCCAGTTCCCGGGGCAGCAGTGTCCATGTCAGCTGCTGCAGGATACATCCAGTGTGGCTTTCTATTTTGTCATATCCAACTTGTCTAGCCCTGTTTGTGGTTTGTGTACTGGTCATTGCACAAGTTCCTGATGCTTTTCTTGTCAAGTAACCTGGAGCTTTCTTCTTCTTGTGAGGAGATACTGGGCTGTTTTCTTTCTGTGCAGATTTATTTCCTGATCCCTAAAGAAATGCAGAAAGTGCCTTTGCTTCCCTCGTGATGGCAATTCCTATACTGACAATAAAGTATTAAATTTAAACAGCAGAATTAGCATCTCAGTGAAATAAAGAGGGGACACTGCAAATTCATGTCTCCTGAGAGCACTTTTTCAGGCTATTTACTGAACCAGAGAGGCAATATATCATCTATCTATAGGCTTTGTATTTAAAAGTTTTCTTCTCAGGCATCAAACCACTTTGCTGTTTGAGCTTAATAAATTCTCTGTGTGTGTGTCCATGCTTATGGAAGAGTTAGTATTTCTCGGGATGAGCATGTGTATAGCTAAGGAGGATCCAGAGCGCAGGTCCATTATGAAAGTTTGCTTGTTTGTGACTGGTTTATATCCTAGTCACCATCAAAACAAGTACATTATAATCTTATAAAAAAACATTGATAGTGAAGGAAAAACAGTCTCCATTTAAAAAAAAAAAATTCTATTCTACAACATAGAAGTAAATCACAAAATCTAAAATATTTACAGTTTATCATAGAACGATTTGGGTTGAGAGGCACCTTTAAAGATCATTTAGTCCAAAGCCCCTGCCATGGGCAGGGAACTTTCCACTGTATGAAGTTTCTCAAAGCCCCATCCTTTCTGACTTCAAACACTTCCCAACATGGTGCATCCACAACTTCTCTGGACCTGTTCATAACCATTCTAATAATTAAAAAAAAATCTTCTGTAGTTTCAATTTAAGTCCACCCTCTTTCAGTTTAAAACAACTAGCCTTTCTCTTACCACTACAGGCCTCAGTAAAAAGTCTTTCTCCATATTTCTTATAAACTAAAGGGCAGCAGTAATGTCTTCTGGAGCCTTCTCTTCTCCAGGCTGAAGAATCCCAACTCTCTCAGCCTTTCTTCACAGGAGAGGTGTTCAAGACTGTGAATTCCACCAGGGCAGGATTGCTGCAACCTATCACCAGTTTTGTCATCTCTAATTAGCTCATCCCTGTTGATAAGCAACAGGACTGGTAATGGTTCTCCTCTGGTCAAGCTGTTTGTCATCTGGATTAAGAAATCATCCTCAACACCCTCCAAGAGTCTCCTGGATTGCTTACTCTGCTGCTTTTCCAAGAGATATCAAGGAGTGCCCCAGCAAGATCAGAACATGGGAGCACAGTATTTCCTGTAGTCGAAGTAAAAAAACTTCATCAACAGCTTCCCTTGCTCTGGTGCCCTGCAGGAAGACCAAACATGAGGTTTCCTTTGTTAGCTTGCCCTTAAATTTTACTTAAAAGCTCTCAACCTCTTGATCCCTGGTTTTCAGAGACTGTGCTGTGCATTCAATCTGTTTTTTTCACATGTACAGCAAACACCCTGAACTCTGTCCTTGCCTGTCCCTTTTGGACAGTCTGGAGGCATCGACTGCCGAGTTCTGATGTGGTTACAGTTTCTGTTTCTCACTCAGGTACCAGGTTAGAAACTCACCAAAAAGATCTCTGATTTATCTGGTGACCATTCCCCTCGTGATTTAGTGATATCTACAAGCAGGAGGTAGTAATAGCTGAAGCATTAAAACATGCAGGAAAAGAGGTAAAGGCTTGTCCTGGGAATCATCATCAGATGATTTGTAGGAAAAAGCATGATGCAATTAAATAGTTAGGTTACAAAACAGAATGTAGGTAGGGCAAATGCTTTCATGCCTATTTTCATTAAAGCAATCTGTCTGAGCCTCTGACAGAAAAATCTACTCATGGTGGGGTAGAATCTTTAATGAAGAAGAGGGAGAGGATCCCAGCTCAGCCCAAAGCTACATGCTGGTGGCTGGAGGATGAGACCAATTTGTGGTGGCACTTTAGGTTTTGGTGGGCTTATTTCTGTCATGAATGTGATGAAGGCCAGCCAAAAGCTGGGAGGGGAACAAGGAATTGGCCTGGAAAAGGTGGATGATGGTCATTAGAGCCATAGTTACCTGATGCTGTTCATGTCATGTTTTCAAAAGTGACTGGTGGCTTTCAGAGCATGGTCTAGGTACCCTAAGTATCTCATTTTCAGCGAGCATTTTCAGAAGTTCTGCTCTGTTCCAGGATGCTTTCCAGTGGCACACCATAAATGGCAGTCTCCAAAGTCACTGATCGCTTCCCAGTCTTGTCTGTGGGCAACAGGCATTTTCTGGATTACTCTAAAATCAGTCTGAGTCACTAATGAGTTCAGATAAAGTTTTTACCACTGTGTTTATTTAAAGCCAATCGCTGTTATATTTCCCTAAGGAAAACACTGCCAGCATCGTCAGCAAGCAATACATTGATTTTAAATCAGCGAGACTGCCATTGATCTTAGCAGCTATTTATTGCCCATGTTCCCAGCAGCTACTTTCTAATGGAATTTTAACAATTTAGTGGGGTCACTTGAAGGTCTCGAGGAAGCAAGGGAAAAATTTGTCTCCTGCAGGAAGTACCTTTCTAAAACAGTACCTTCACTCACAATCATAAGACAGTCAGAGTGGTGCACTTCTCAGGTTTTGGTGAATCCTGATGATTAATTTTCAAGACATAGACAGTTCTTATTTTATTCAGCTTGTTCTGGAAATACAGGCACAGTTTCACCTCTGTCTGATGAATTCCCTGGGCTGCTGGTTGCTGGAAGCTGGGAAATACAAAGCAAATATGTCCAAACTCTTGGCCTCTTCTGGAGCTCTGCTGGCAGCCTTAGGATAGACAAACCCTTAGCTTGGTGCAGTACATCTGAAAATATGGCAGTACACTGAAAATACTGGCATAAGAATCAGTCTAAGTATGCCTCTCTTTCTTTTTTCTTTCCTATGGAACTTGGTCTTTTTCATCCGAGTTAAGGTCTTGCACCAGAAGGACAGTTACTTGTTTGGGTGTGCCATTTCTAATGGTTTAACAGGAAGCAACATGCAAAACATTCTCCTCTCACAAGAACTACATTAGTTGCCATTTTCACTCTGTTTTCTTGCGTGCGATCTCAGCTCCAAAAGTGTCGCATGGATACGCAGGCAAAAATAGGAGGAGTAGGAAGGGAATAATGATTGTTAAATGTTTAAGAAAAATTATAGTTTATCATAAGAGTGAAAGGGATAATAGTGCTTAGTTTGGGGCAGGAGGAGGTGGCTGGTGCATGCTTTGAGTCAGGCTGGTGCCTTGCCTTCGGTGCCAGGGTTCTGTTCTGGAATGACCACATGCACAGCAGTTCCTGCCAGGGCTGTTATGTCCCCGTGTCCCTCGGGCAGGCGTCCTCACCCTGCCTGGCAGGTTGGCTCTGCACTCTGGATGGCACACGGGCCACTGACACCCTCGCTGAAGCCCACAGTCCTGGCTGTTCCTGAGGAAAGGTGCTGAGTCCAGACCTACTGAAGGGCTTCCTGAGATCTGCACAAATAGCACAACCACACTTTCCTCTGCCTCCTACACACGCACAGTGCACGTTACCTCAGAGCCACAGGTAACACAAGCACTGGGCAGGTGCCTGTAACTTTACCTGAGACTTAACTTGTAAGAGTGCTGTGGTTGTATTTCTTTGCATACTACAGACTGCAACACAATCCAGCAGATAAGGAAGGATGAGGGCCACGGAGCACCGTGAGGGAGTGGTGTCTGTCACCTCCACCACCTGGCACTGAGCCCAGCAGCGAGGATGCTCTCTCTGGCACACTTCTTGTGTGTTGTGGTGAGGACCAGGACAACAATAGGATTGTGTGAGAGTTCCTAGGCCCTTTTGGGAGGTCTGCATTATAGCATGGGTGGAAGTACCCTCTAAGACAGATAGCAAAAGGGAAGGTGAGAGGCTGCGTGTTCCAATAAATAAGCATTAAAAAGGACCTGAGCTTTCAGCTGGGCTCCTTTGCTGACTCGATGGATGATTGTGAACACACTTCAAGGTTTCTGCACATTCTACAAAAGGAAACAATGGTTGAAAGCTGTCTTCAAATCTGGCTTTTCCCATTATAGAAAAGGGCTAAACAAAACCAAAGCATATTCCTTTTTTGGACAAACATCATTTCACCTGTGATTAAGCCCTAGTGCTCAGGAGTAGCACAGCCCACAGGCAGCTAAAAGTGTGGCTGGTGGGCAGGAAGGTGTTTGAAGCAGAGCCCTGCTGTGAGCACAGCAGGGGCTGGGGAAGGCTGCTCCAGAGCTGGCTGCACTGCTGAATTTCTGCCTAATACCCGGCCGGGGCTTTTTGGACCTTCACAATGGTGCCACAGTTCCCTGTCACTATGGAAACTGGTTTTTCAAAAGGCACTAGTTTTAAAAAGTGAATTGAAACCAAAACTTGTGCTCTGTCTTCATTCCTGGCTCTGGGGTTCCCCTGGGAACAGGTGAAGGCTCCTGGAAGCTGGCCTGCCTCCTCAAAACCGAAACTCAGGTTCCCCTTCCTGAGAGAGCCACAGCTGAATCAGCAGCTGGTTTTTCCACAGATACAGGCAGGATTCACAAGAGCTACTGAGTCAGCAGGAAAGACCCCCCAGAATAGCTTGAGAGGAACCAAAACCAGTGTCAAAGCAACACAGAGTGGTCTGTCCCTCCTGCATCACATGGCCCACTGGGGACAGCCACAGGGTGTGCCATAGAATTGTGTAAAAATGTTTTTATTGAACCTGGCTCAGACAGGTTCTCTTGAGAGCATTAAACACTTAAGAGACATTCTCTGAATTGCTTTGTTCTCTACAGTCTTGCAAAAGCCTAGACACAGGAGCCCAGGAGACATCACTGGAACCTAAAAGTCCTTTGCAGAAGCTCAGTGAGGACAAACACTTGTCTCCTTGCTGTTCGGGCTTCCTTCCTTGATTTTGTAATCGTGCCCATGTAAGTCTCTGTGGAGCTCTGCTGTACTAAAAAGAAAAACCTGGAAAAACCTGGGGCTGGAGAGGTCCAGGAACAGGGCAGTGAGTAGCTTGGAGGTAGAGAAATGAGGGAGGGAAGGTTTTGAATGAACTTTGGCACTAAAGGAAATCCTCACTTTACATTTCTGGGATAAGTTCTGGAAACCATGCGTAGGACATACCCACTTGTGGCCCGTATGGACACCTAATTAGCACGTGCCAGGGTCTGGGATATGAATCAGAGTAATTAATTTCTGCATACAATTGGCAGAAGGAAGTGAAGAGTCCCCCAGGGAAGACCCAGGAAGCCAAGAAACTATGAAGAACTGGAAATACCAGGCACAGTGTTTCCTTCTTTCTGAAATTTCAGCACCCAAATCCCACTCCCTTTTCACGTCCTGAAACAAAATGTTCGTGTTTAAGACAAAGAAATGGAGGAGCAGAATGTCACAGCCACATCCAGATGTGACCCAGTAAAATCAGTAGAAGTAAGCAGCTGGGCTTTATTTTTCCAACAAACTAACTGCTGGTCCATTATCATGTGGCCATGCTGGGTTCCTTGGACCTATCAAGCCTTTCCACCATCCCTTCCCACTTGACGTGTCAGCCCACAGCTCTGCTACGAACCTGCAGGAAGCCCAGGGAGAGCTGTGAGTGAGTTCCCATGGGAAGGTGCTGTTGCAATGGGGAGGCACCTGCTCATGAGCAGAATTGTGGTGCAGACCCTGCTCTGGAGCATAGAGATGATCCTCAGCCCAAATGTCAGAGGCTGCCCCTTGTCCAAGACCAACACACTGTCTCCATGGCAGGCAGGAAGCTGTATGACACACATGAGCATCCCCATGCATCTCACACTCCCACAGCAGCAGGCACAGAAAGGACAGCAAGGTCCTTTTGCCCTGTAAAGGCTCTGTTCTAGGAACTTGGGCATGTGACGTAATTCAATCATTATTTTTTGTTCTTTCAAGTATGGAAATATTTAAAACTCATTTGGGATTTTTTCCAGCTCCTCTAGATCGATCCCTTAAAAATGTCCAAGCTTCAAACATTTGTCTGTGGGTGAAATACAGAGGAACGTTAGGAACAAGATCAGAAGTAGGCAAAGCTGACATTATCTGATGTCTTTGGAAAACAATTTCAGGCCCTGAGAAACACGAAAATCTGGTTACTGGTGGTTCCCTTCTTGGGGTGACTGTCTCTGACTGCCTTAGCAGAGGATTGCTTTCTAGCAAGCACTTTTAATTTTAGGGAAGAATACGACAGTAGCACCTTGCACAATCTGTGTGATCTCCATCATCCTCTTGCTTGTCCTGTGCCTCAGTTGTCTTCTGCAAGACTGAGGTGGTTGCATGGGGATTTTTATTTAGACTATTGAAGATTTTTAGGAAATGAAGGAAAATTATTTTACAAAGGAAGATCTGGATGGTGACTACAAACTGTCCCTATTACTAATCAGCTGTAGGAGGCAAGTAATTTAAAAATCCCTATTTTGGCAGTTGAGAGTTAGGCAGCATTTGGGAACTGAAGTCTAAGACAATTATTCAGAAAGCAAGTTAGACTGCATTCCAAAGTCACTCTTATTGATCAGGTAAATAATGTGTCCTTGCAGTTATCATCTTCTACATTCTTGCTAAACACCGAGCTGAGCTGGCTGTCTCCTAATCTCTCTCCCATGGAGCAAAAACAAATGCAAACAGAAGATAATGAAGACCAGCCTGCCCTTTAGGAGAAGTCCAAAGTGCTTCTCTGTGCTATTATCAGTACTGTCATATCAGATAAATAGTTTTAAATTTTTCCTGTTTGGCACAGAGGAAGCTCTGTTTGTCACCCAAGTTCATGTAGTCTCTGAGGGAGAGTCAGCAAGTGGCCAGAGCATAATGCACAATAAATCCAGCATAAATGACTGAATCTGCATTTAGATCAATGGGTGAATTACAAATGTTTGAGAAACTTAAAGAAGAGATTTGAGACATCTTAATTTCTAAAAATAGGGTTTGACTTTTTTAAAAAAGCTTTTAATTTTTAAGGCTTCTGGATGGTTACTGGTCATTTGTTTTCATGAGGTGGAAACAGTTGGAAGATGACAATGTGGTTTTGCTGAGCTCAGCTCAGATGTCTGTCCAGAACTGCTGACTTCAGGGTCTGCTGCTGAGTGCCTGTTTTTCACCTCATGATAACTCATGTGTGTTCATGATGCTGCTGGGAAAAAAAATACAACTCTTTTAGCAGTTAAACTAACTTTGCAGTTAACTCTCATAACATGAGAGCATGGTATATTTTCCAGCAGGGACAGTGCACCAACACTCATGTTTTGTTTTGAGTAATTAGTGGGAACAAGTATTCACTCCAAGTTGACCTGGAATTTTTATGTTTTTACTACCCTTGGTCACAGATGGCTGCTTTCAAGTAGGATCATGTAAACTGGGCAGCAAAAATCCCTTCAGCTCAAGTCACTCCTCCAGGGCTGGGTATTGCAATGCATCTGATAATGCTGAAAAGTGGAATGGCAAAAGGATTAGGAAACTTTGAGCTCTGTGGGACGTGCACGTGATCTTTTTCCAGTATCTTCTTATCAAGGAGACACTGGAAAGAATCATTCATGCTGTCTGTGGCAGAGTCCATAATTACTGCTGTGCAAGCAAACAGCACCAGGGTTGATAGAAATACCCAAGAGTCAGCCCTTCCTTTCAGATTAATGTTCTGCCTCCTGCGTCCTTTATCAGGCAGACAGGATTAGGGAATATTGCAATTGCACAGGTGCTGTTGTGCCTCAGCAGAACAAGAGGCCTAACTGGGAGCAGGGAGGAGAGCAGACACTGAACTTGCAGTTAATGTTACCTGGATTTAAGCCTCAGTTCTGCCACGAACCTGTTTGTCTCTCTCCATCTCTCTCTTGCTGGGTGCTTGAGTGAGGCACAGGGCAACCTGTGCTTGGCGTTTCTAATTATTGCTGTAATAAATGTAGTGTAGACTTCTACTTCCCAGTGTTGTGCCTAGGAGAGTTTGCATTTCTGCATAAGTATCTGGTGGAGCAAGCTGAAATAGCATGAGAAACACAGAGTAAAACAGGTGTTCTGCATTTCAAGTCCTTGACCTGTGCCTATTAAAGCATTTACAGGAGGACTGATCTGCAGCCTGTTCAGGTTAATGACAGTCTGGGCATTCACCTCCATGGGTTTCAGATCAAGCCCAATGAAATTAATTACAGAAACAATTGGCAGGAAAGAAACAATGACAAGACAAGAGTAGTCCTGGAGGATGCAAAAGAGAGTAGTGGCAACAATATGTAATCACTCAGAACTGCTTAAAGGCTCTCCTAGGTAAATGATTAAGAGTGTTATGTAATTATTGTGAATAAGCAGGAGGACAGGAAAATTAGATTTCATATCTAAAATAAATTACATTGGACCACTACACACTGGCTTTTGAGTAGCTGCATAAAATTGACTATATTATTGCTATAAATAGCAATAAACTGGCCAAGAAAATGACAAGCCTGTTGATTAGAATAAGCAAAGATGTAAAGACAGGCTAGCCTTGCTAAGCTACAGGCACCAGTGCGACTGCTCCGGTCTAAGGCAGTGACTTCAGAAGATACAACATTTGGCAGGAGAGATATTTGCATCCCCATCTCCTTGCTCCATTTCCCCCTTGCTCCTGCCTGCCCTCCTGCCAGCACAGACCTTGGCACAGCCTTTCCATGAATCACACGGGGAAATGGAGCCTTGCAACCACTCACACACACAGACAAGCAAACATACTTTGCTGGGTTATTTTTTAACCCAAATCGCCCTCAGATCTGGCTCAGAGCATTGGCTTTGGAGTGCTGGGGTTAACACCAGCGCCGGGATAGCACAAGGTGAGGAGTGACAGGATGAATGGGGCAAGCACGGGGCAGAGGCTGGTGGGCAGCCCTGAGGCACCAGCCAGCAGCATTTGAAGTCAGCTTCTCCTTTCCCAAGGGATCCACAAAGCTCTCACTTGATCTAAAGATCACCAGGAATACCCATACTTGGGTTTCCGTTTGTTTTAGTGCAGTCAAATGGTGTTTTTACAGTAACCATTTGCTTTTTAAAAAAAATTGTTTAACCTTGTAGGAAGTAATGGAGTGTTGATTACTCATTCACTGAAATTCAGGAGTCTGAATATAAATTCTCCTCACACTCCCATTCCTAGCACGTCATTATTCCAATTAGGAGAGTGTTTAAGATATTTAAATAATCTCCCATTCAGCTACATGTGTGAGAAAATGCATTCACTCAGTACAATAATGCAATTGTGCCTTTCCTCTGAGATGGCAAAAAGAGGGGTTGGAGCCATTTTGAGAAACAGTAACTGAAAAGGAAAGGCAGTCGGACAGACTGGGCACGAAAAAACATAAAATCCAATAGCAAATGTGGGAAAAAGCCTCTCTGCATGCACAGACAGCAAAGAACAAAAGGAACAGAACAACCTGTAAGATGAGATACTGCATTGCTTCACCAGCTACAGAAGTGTGATGGTTTGGGTTGACTCTCTTTCAAGCTGGCCAAGAAAACAGAGCACGAGTGGACTGATGCTCTTCTGACTTTCATTGATGCAAATCAGGAGCAACTACATTCAAGCAACTAATTTCAGCACAGCTACACTGACATAATAAAGACATAAGTGAAAAAAAGGGTTCAAGCACTAAAGAAGAGGGCAAAGCCTGGCAGTCAGCCCTAGCACTTCGTAACAGCCATAACACTTTCATGGGGCTGACCTAAAAAACCTCAAAGTCCCAGCAGCAACCACTCACAGCACAGATGCTGGGACGTTTTACTGTACAGCCAAAGGATCAGCAGCAGGTGAGGCCTGTGTTTAGCCACAGAGGACAAAAAGACATTTTTACAGTTGTTTATGTTTGTTTGGTCCATAGATATTGAGAGAGGATTCCTTTCTGGCCAGTCTGTGGATCCAATTAATTTGTTTTTCCGTTTCATTTTTGTGACTGTGAGTTCAGAGGTGGCTTAGGGTTGCGATACACAGCAACCACAGCTGCTAGGACAGAAAAAACACACAGCAGCCTTTAACCACCACATTCCCCTGTACCTCAGCTCTTTGAAGCCCCTGTACTTCATCACATTCCTGTATTTGGAGGCACGGAAGGCTGTTGTTGTGAATTACCATGTCCAGAGCAACATGGAGAAGGAGACAAGATGAAGCATCTCCCAGAATCATCCCAAGCTGCTGGACACATGGCTGAACCCTGATCTCTCCCATAGGGATGTGTGGGGAAATATGTTCCCTCAGGAAAGCTAGGATTTCAGCCTTTTCAGTGTTGCATGGCATTGATTTCAACTGCAAACAGTTATTAAAATAGCAGCCTCTAAAGTCAAGACAGAAAAGAACAAAAAGGATGTGACGAGAATCAGAACGATGGGATTTTGATCAATTTTTTTTTCTTGCAAAGTCACAAGCCTAGAAAGAAATCCTACAAAGCAAATTCTCTCCTTTCCAAGAGTGGGGAAATAGCCATTTTTATCCCTAAACCTTTCTGACCATCAGATATAAAACAGCACCGGAGAAGATCTGTTAACTCAGTGATGGTGGAAGTAACCTCACCCAAGCCCTTGAAGCTGGGGCTGTGTTGTACAGGGTTTGTCCCACCTTGCTGGGTCAGGGGAGCTCCAGGTGGGAGTCTGCAAGCCCTGAGCAGAGGGCACTGCCTGGGGGCAGGTCAGGGAGCAGCCAGGGACCTTTCGGGAGCTACTTTCGAATGCTGTAGCTAGGAGCAGTTTCCTGACTGGTCTGGAAGACATTATCTCACCTAGTGTCAGAAAATATACTGTTCTGCTTGGCATGTTCTCTTTCTCAGACCAGGAAAAGAAGAAGCTTTCATATGAAAAGTATAAAGGGTTTGGATTTGGCAAGGAAAGGTAACACTTACTGTTGATTTACAAGCTTGAAGGATGCCAGGCAGTAGGGAGGGGATGCAGCAGAGACCTCTGCCATTAATGACCTTCTTTGAGTTTTTTCAAGTGACTTTGAGCTACACTTACTTGTCCAAGAAGCTTCATCTGTAAAATCAACAGTGGTGAGGATGGTAGCCTGTGTTGCCTTGCTCTCTGACAGTCCCCATCTTCCTCATCACTGGAGGGAGGCAGGTTTTGGCTACTGCAGAGTGACACTGTCTGACAGCCCAACAGTACAGCAGAGAAGGGCCAGGCTCTGCAACTCCAGTTGTGAACAATGCAGTATCTGTCATGATCCACCACAGCAGGGCTTTAGGGTTTTTAGCTGCTGGTATTTAGGGTCCTAATTTTGTGCTTATGGCACAAATTTGGTATTTATGGTGATCAGCTGAAGTCCTGTCTTCAGCACCTCTTTCCTGGCACCTTTCTCATCTCTCTCTTCATCCAGCTTTCATCTGGGTCTGCCAGTGCTCTGCTGATACCACAGGACGTCAGAGCAGCTGCTGACAGGTAGATGGAGATGCCTTACATGTGGGGAAATGTAGCCCTACCTAGAATTGATCTATGTCTCATAATGTCCCAGTCCTCCTAGACAGTCCTTCGTTCCCATCTGTGTGTCTCCAGTGACTGGCACCTAATCTGCTCCTGCTGTATCACTTCCTGCATGCAGGAGGATTTGCAGGAGGTGTGTTTGTAAGACCACATTGTGTGATGTGTTTGTGCTGTGGATTAGTTTAATGGAACTGCAGTATATCCTGCAAGATGGGTTCCCAGCTGGTAAATCATGTTTAAACAGCGAAAAACAAATATGCTTTCTTATTGCTCCAGTCTTTTTATATCTGGTTGCTTAGCATTGTTCCTATCTTGTGTCCACTTTGCAGTGCTTCAGCACGATTGCCAAACAAACTGGCTAAAAATCAATTTAACAGAGATCAGAGGAAAAAAAAAAACCCAAACCCAAATGAGATTTAACAGCCACTGATGGGATACACAGACATATCAATTTGGCAGCCAGTCAAACTTCTTAGGGCCATCAGTTGTGCTCATTAAATGTCAGAGTTGTGAATTTTCCCCAGGCATTATCAGCAAATGCTTGAACGTGGCCCCGCTTGGCTGTAAGTGATTTTCTCCCCCAAATTTCAGGTAAAAAATGAATGAGAAGAGATAACAACAGCAAGTCCATAGCGCAGTTTTAGTTCCAGAAACAAATTTCTGTCACAAGCTATGTGTTAAAATTTTCCTTTAATTCCAAATAAAAATAAGTATTTTCCCTAAGCAGGTATTTCTCAAGCTGAGTCTCCCACACAATACAAGCTTGAATTCCAACGCCAGTAGAACTAGTATTAAGTTTTTATTTGATAATGTTCATTTATACAGCAGTGTAAGACCTCAAATCTTTCTCTCTACAAGCAAAAGTGACAGGGCTTCCAAGTGGATTTTGGTGAGGTTTTTTGACATGGAAAACTCAAGAAGAAGCAAACCTTCTTCAAGGTTGGAAAGAAAGATGATGTCACTGGAGTGTGTTTTCTTTAATATCACAGCAGCTCACAACTGCCAGGAGGTGACATAAAATTGAAGTCAACTAGGGTGAGGTAGAGAAAACTGAATTGTTCTAGAAACCAGCAAAGAAAGAGCAACCTTCCCCTGAGCAGTGCCGGAAAAGGCATGGCCAGACCCAGAGAGCTCCCCAGCCTCTCCCTCTGCTCTGCACATCAGGAACTCTCATTGGTTTAGATTCAAAATGCATAAATTAGAAGATCCAGTTGTCTTGCTCTTTTGTGTGGGCTTTGGGAAAACTTTGGGAGAAGAGTTTATACTGAGCAGGCATTAGGAAGGTCATCTTTTTGCCCCTGACAGGACCCTGTACAATGACAGGATTTAAGTCAGGCATTGTTCAGGTAACTGCAGAAATCAGGGAGGTCTCCCACTAAAAACTGGTTACCCAGTATGGCCTAGGTTGTGAAACACACACCTGGCCAAGAGCTTTGCCTCACTAAGGACCTTGGGATCTGACCTTTAATTCTGAACATGTTGGCTGTATAAACATGCCATCACAATTCGTCTGCACTACGCTCATCACTGAACCCATTCAAGAAAGGATCTGGGGGTGAGGGGCAGGCAGGGGCCATTCTGGCAACACCCAGGCCTGGTTATTTCTCTGGGGGCAAGACATTCTTATCCTACTACACATGCAGATGGGGAGCTGCCCAGCTTTATACCCACAGCCCCAAGCATTCTGCAGGTCCCTCCGTAGGGACAGCCTTTGCCTGGAATCTTCATGTACCTGAGCATTTGGGAAAATGTCCAAGAGTCACTCATTCCCCTGTTTAAGAAAGAGATATTGTTGCTTCTGGCGTGCAGTGTCACTATTGCATTACTTAAGAACCGCCACCAGTGTTTGGATTAATGCTGCTGCCTGCATTGTATTTCAAAACATGCCAGCAGCTCTGTGGCCTTTGCTCCCAGGCTCAGGTTGTGTGGATCCGAAGGGAGGTGAGGAGAGGGCACCTGCAGCCTGGCTGAGCCGTGTGCTACCAAACAGCCACACTGGGAGCTGCTTTAAGAGTGCAAAGTCTGTGTCAGACACTGCATTTCTCGACCCAAAAGGGATCAGTTCCTTCGCCCCACTGCTCAAACACAGCAGCACCTTCAGGGGCACCTCGGTAGAAAGCTGCATTTATCTCTTTAAGTGAGTGCTGAGTAGTATTGGCAATGTGTAGGAGAGACAGTCACCTGGGCTGTTACTGACCGGGAAGGAGGGTATGCATTCCCCACCTCCAGCGTGCTGATTCTGAGGAAAGAGTTAAAATTGTGACTGCAGCTTCAAAATCTGCAGCTATTTGCACCTTCTTGTTGGGTCAGCAGTTTCCCTGATAAAGGAGCCCTGTCCTCCTCGCCCGTAGAGGAAAGTCCAAAGATCTTCAGAAGGTTTTGGGGGTGTTTACCAAAAAGCAGAAGTCCAGAAACCCATATAGGGAGGCAGCCTGGGAATACAGGCCAAAACAGATGATGTAACATGGTGGAGACTTCCAACTTCCAAGAGAGAGTATAAATCTTGACTCATAACTTTGCAATGTCCCTCAGCTATTTGAAACCCGCCCCCCCATCATCCCAAAGGATGTCTCCTTTCAGTGGCATGAACTGGTTCTCGATGAATCTACAATTCAGTGCCATAGTTACACTGCTTCCTGTAATCCCTTTGATGCTGAAGAGAATGACTTCTCTATTATCTTTACTTTTGAAACTTGGATTTCCTGTGTGGGGAAGTCCTCATGTTAAAAACAAGCAGAGAAAATGCTTTAAAGAAGGAGGTGAATGTGCTCAGATTGTGAAGCAGCTGATCTAAAGGCAGTGAGACCCTTAGGGAACCCTGGGCCACAATAGTTGACATTTCAGGCAGGAAATTATGGTTTATTTAACTAACTGAACTGAACACTGCCAGGGAATTTATACAAGTGAAACAGAATTAGTAAGATCATTTAGCTAAGACAGACACGAAGATTAAAATTCCTATGGTTGTGGGAAAGAGAGATTTTACATCTGGAAGTGGCCTCTGCTATTTGATTCATCTAAAAGATCAGGCAGGCAAGGGGTGCCATGAGGGAGCTCCTGCTTGTTTATCAACGCGGCTTGTTGCAGTGGCTGCTGCTTCTCCACAGAGTTTCCCTTCCAAACCTGCCTTGAAGTTTCTGAGATAAAATAGCACAATCCTGCAACTAGGCTATTCTGCTCCTAAATATGCATGGTTTTGCAAATGCTTCAGTAAAAATACTTTTGAGCACTTTCGCAAGTTAAAAAGGACCTTTTTGATCAATAATGGTGTTTCTTTTCAGAGGTTTTATTCAGTTTTAGCAATATGCAGTAAACACTGTGATTTTTCACTTCCTGTGGCAGTGAATAATATCCAAGAGTTTGACTTTCCTGGAGGATCTGGCTACAGACACCAAGGTGACAGAACAAATCCTGTCTAAGTCAGACAACTTTAGTAACAACAACGGAAATGGAGAGAATGGCACAGCATAAAAGCATTCATTATTCATCAGTTGATACCCCGGGGAAAAAATCTGTGAGCAGTTTTTGGGCTTTGCAAACCAAATCTGACTGTGCCAGGGCCTGGCAAAGATACCAAAGGTGAAGTGCTTGATCTATTATCTCCTCTATCTTCGATCAGCAGAGACATTCCCAAAGGCCCAGGATTCTCTCCCTCCTCCCTCACGCCCTACTGCGGGCCAAGGCAGTGTTCCAGGCCTGGAATGCATTGTCCCAGCTGCACTTGAGCCCATCTGACAAGGGAAATGGCAGGTGGGCGTCCTTCTGCAAAGCAGTGACCTTAACCTCCTTCTGCAGCCTGTTGGCAGAGCAGAGTTCAATGAACAAGTCTGACTGCACTGCTGAAAGCCGTGGCCTCAGGGGAACGAACTTGTTAGGTTTGTTTCCAACTGGATGGTTCCCGGTCAGCTTTACAGTGCAATTCTACAAATCCTGATGCCAGCACAAATAAGCCAGAGAATACAAGCTGAGCAGAGGTTTCTTCTCCCAGCAGCTATGCTGGCTTAGGCCATCCACAAATGCTTGTGGGACACCTGCTCCAAGAAAAGCTTGGCACAGCCACGTCAGATGTAAAACCCTCTGAGATGGTTTTTCAGTCTCCTGCAATTCTGCACAAATCCTAGGATGGATTTGCTCCTCCCTGTACTCCTCCTCTGCTCGATTCCCATGTGTGCAGCTCTTTAAACATTCACAGAGCACTATCTGGAGTAGAGTGCTTCAAAGGGCAGTGAGTCTGCAACACCAAATCGTCTCCTGCTGAGCATCACCTGATGATCACAATGATGCTCAGTCATCGCAACATTGGACAATCAATCAACCAGTTTTGTGTTATTTAAGTTGCCCTAAAGGCTACATTTCAAAATCTGAAAGGTATGGATTGGAAAAGCTGACAACAATTCATTCTGCTCAAGCTGTTTAGAAGCACTGCACAGACCTTGCTTGACAAGATGGCTTTCAAGAGAGGGAATTTAACCAAACTCCACACTTGCTCACTCCTCACCTTCAGTGAACAAAAAGTCTTCAGAATATTTAGAATCTGATTTAAGCTAACAAGTCAAGGAAATAGGTGTTGAGACTCAAACACCTGCCTGATGCTCTATTTGTAATTCATCCAGTCGTTAATGAGCAAGATTCTTGACTAGTGTATATGGGCATAAATCCGCTTAAGCCATACAAGAACGTTGATTTATGCTTGCTGCAAATCTGACCTTTCATTCAGTGTTTCCTGGTAAATTCCAATCCTCTTTGCACTGTTCATTTATTGGAATGGAATTAGATTTACCAAGGTAGGCTCTGACAAAATGGATCGCTTTTCCCTTAAATTTTTGTGCCAGGGATAAAATGGTGGTGTGTTTCTATGTAGTACTGTTAATAAGATAGGATTTTTGAAGGAAAGACAGAAATTATAACATCATTCAATACAATGTCACATGTCTTTTATTTCTCAAAGTTATACCACATAAGTACAATATGCTCCACAAATTGCAGCCTCCTTCTAGGAAATCTGAGATATATCTGCCGAATAGAGGTTAAATAAGTTTAGCTAACAAGAAATTGCATAAAATATGAAGCCAAATGATTTGCTGAGAGTGTATTGGAATGAAAACACCCTTACATTTGCTTAACTGAATCTATTTTGCTCCAGATGACCTTATGTTCTTTATTTCTAAGTCCACAATCCCTGAGACTCAGCACACTGCACAAAGCCAGACTTAGCGGAAGATGATAATCAGGAATCTATTTTAGTGGTTTACATACAACACTCTCGATCTTTGACTATGCTAACTGCATGGTAAATACAGCTCAGGCCTGCAGAGAACCTTGCTGAGCAAATTGTGTGTGAGATTAAGCTACTGTGAAGCGCTCGGTATGGGGGCTACGCTCAAAACACGGGGCTCACGTAGGAGGCAGCAGTCGGTTTGCTAAAATCTGCCTCACACAAGTAGCGTCTCACACTGCTGCTTCCAGCCCGCACCAGCCTTTGATGACCTTCCCGATGACGACTGAAGCAGTTTGCGTTGAATTGTTTACAGCGTGACCAGGTAAAGAGTCCTCCTCTGGCACCACAGCCACAGGGATCTGACACTGAAACATTAGGCTTGGTGTGAATGGGATGTGAATGGCCGTGTAAAAGGGTGACAGCATCAGGAAACGCCATGAATGGGCAAAGGAATGGCATGCGGAGCTTCTGAAGGCACCGGGGGCTGGAAAACCAAGGGCTGCCTCCTGGCTGGATTTCAGACCTATGTTGGAGGCAGTTTTTTTCCAGTCCTGACTCCTGCATCCATACTGGAGCTGGCATGTGTCCAGCCATGACTCCCAGGTGAACCCCGGACTTATGCTGCAGCTTTATCTTCAGCCCCATCTCCCGGGTGGACAAAGGACCCACGCTGCAGTTCTGTGTCCAGCCTTGTCTCTGGTGCCCTTGTTCTCCTGCTGCTCCTGAATGCCCCCTGGACCTGATTCACTAACTTTGTCTGGTTTGGGACTGTTGATGGACCCCGTTATCAGTATCCAGGTCTGTGTGCCATGTTCAGGAGCTGGACTCAGTCACCGAAGGCACTGCCTGTGCTGGAATGCCCTTGGCTCCTGACTGGCACTGCGGAGGCTGCACGGCCACAGCCATCTCCATCCTCATACACAAGGAAGAAGGAGTGAAAACAGTCTGTGAGAGAAAGTATGCGTGAAATCAGATTAAAATAAAATAAACTTCTCCTTCTATCTGGTTTTGCACTGAACTTTGCTACATTAGCCAAACATATACAAAGAAAACACTCAGGATAACACTGATGTGCTAGGGAGGTGCAGGGTCAATCTTGGATGGGTGGGTGGTATTTGGTGATCGGGGCATGAGTTTCTTCAAGGCAGGGGGAGGAGATGAAGAGGTGCGATAGGTAGAGGAGCACAGTTTCAAGAAACAGCTAATTTTAGGTTTCTTTCATTTGGCAGCTTTGTATATTATTTTTATTTACATGTGTAATATAGATCTGTAAAAACAAATTACAAAAAAAGCTAGGAACCTAACTTTCAGAGATGACATAGCCCTAACCCAAAACCGAAGTAGATCTTCAAATCAGGCTCTAAATTGGGAAATAAATCCAAATAATTCTATATGCGTTTGAAAATATATTTTGGCTTCTGTGCAATATGAGAGAATGTACAATCCATTTGATCTGCTTCAGATGCCACAACCATCTGCAACCGCGTGTGGCAAAGACACATTTCTCAGCTTCGCAGGCATGTATGATTATGAGGAGCTTCGAATAAAATAGATAAACCTTTGGGATGCTCTTTTTGTTGTTGACTTATCTCTCAGCAGCGTTCTGTGGGAAGCTCTCCTCCTGCCAGGCTGCGGGGGAGGGCTCGCTGAGCCTTCCAGGGCCGCTCGGATGTGCCTGAGGAGCAGCCAGCGTGCCCAACCACGGCTGGCACAGCAGAGGCTCACAGATGCTGTCCTGAACAGCCACTGTGCAGCATCCCCGCACTGTGGGCTCCACGGACACGCTCTGAACAGCCACCGTGCAGCATCCCCGCACTGTGGGCTCCACGGACACGCTCTGAACACGGCACCGTGCAGCATCCCCGCACTGTGGGCTCCACGGAATCGCTCTGAACACGGCACCGTGCAGCATCCCCGCACTGTGGGCTCCACGGACGCGCTCTGAACAGCCACTGTGCTGCATCCCCGCACTGTGGGCTCCACGGACACGCTCTGAACACGGCACCGTGCAGCATCCCCGCGCTGTGGGCTCCACGGACGCGCTCTGAACAGCCACTGTGCAGCATCCCCGCACTGTGGGCTCCAGCTGCGCTGTACCACGGACGCGACCGCCACCTGCTGTCCCCAGCCCGGCCAGGAGCGCCAAGAAGGGGCAGAACCCCCCCGGCCCTGCCCATCCGCGGCTCCCGTGGGACGGAGCCTTCACTGCCCGACTGCAGCGGCGTCACTTGTAGCCTTGTTCGCAGCTCTTATCTGTGCTTTATTCCCTCGCTCCCCAGCCGAAGGCACCAACTCCTGTTGCCGATCCTATGACACTGCACGGCATCCCTCTGGGAATGCTGCCTGCCATGTGAGCTGGGCACAGAGCGGGCACCTTGCCAAGGCAGCTGCTATGAGCATATCTGTGTATGGACATGTGGCACTCACAGCTGCTCAGAGTGCTGACTGTGGCTCTCCGGGCTCCTGCAATACCCACTTGTCAGAGATTACATCCCAGTCGGTCTCTTAGCTGGGAGCTTGGATGAAATGCAGGCCGCGGGATTGGTTCAGGGTAGTTTCGAGGGCAGAGAGCTTGCCAGCACTGAATGATGAATCTGCTGGAAACGGCTTCTGAACTGAGGCAGTTGTCTCTCAGTCCCTGTTTGCTCATCTAGGATGCTCCAGCAATCCAAATTCAGCCTAATCCTGTCACAGAGGAAAGCCCTTACTGCTCTGCAGTCTGTCTTACATGTGTTGTTTGCTTTCCTACTAACTCTATAATATCTGGGCACGTGACTGCTGTTCAATATTTAAATACTCTTTTTTCCACATTTACTACAATGGTGATTTTATTTTCCTTGCCTTGTTTTCAGCATCTTTGGAAAAGAGGTTATTGTCATAAAACAGCATGGCCACATATTACAGAGGGGTTATTTTTGTCTATTTCCCATACACTTATCTTTTGGGATTTTTGGCAACAGGCCAAAAAGATAAAGATGCTTTGGTTAACTTAAATATTGAATAAGCTAAACAGCTAATTGGTTTGGGTGGTTGTTTTTTGTTTTTTGGTTTTTTTTTCATTCTTAATCTTCTTTCTTCTCTGATTGGCAGAATACTTTTCAAATACAGCTATTCCACCAACTGATGTAATTCAGTATCATTATCCTCACTTTCTACCAGATCTCCTTTCTGTTCATGTGGGGATTTTTTTCATTAAGATGTCAGTACTTTCATCAGAGTCCTGATTTGATGGGTGGGCCACAGGGCCCATTTCTTCACTCTCATGATCCAGTTTATCCTTGGGTATGCAGAGTGCTCATGGGCAGCCACAGTGCTATGCAGGTAACTGCTTGGTGGGGTGCAGCCGTGTTTGTTTGCACTTATACATGGACTAAAACGTTTCATTGCCTTTGCTTAAAGTGCAGAGCTGAAAATTGTCCTAAAAGAATCCAAGAGAGATACTTGAAATCACTTTTAATGACTGGGGAAGTTTGTTTCTTGACAGTTTGTTTCTGTCTCCAGTGCAGAGCAATGTAACAGTGATATTTTGTGATTGTTCTGGATGTGAAACATATAGATTTTAGATTACAACAATTTTGGATCACATACAGAGGAATTCAAGTTCTCTCTTGCTTGCATTCCTGTGTTAGGAAGCTGTACCTGTTTTGTGACCTGCTGAGTCACTAAACAATGAGGTGCTGGAGTTAAACCTCTCCCTCCACTGACACATTTAAGTATCTAGAATAGAAATTAGTGTCACAGAGATTACTTTGCCTAGAATAAATTATGTCAAGCAGGCTCATTTCCAGCTCTTGGTTTTAGAAAGGCTCCTAACAGTGTCTTACATGGTCATCCATCTCACAAGCAAGTCCAGAAAAACACAAATGGGTGAGTACAAAACTGGCTGTAAACTGGACTGGAATATTTAACAAGAGCCTCTTGCTAACTTGGTTGGACACAGCAAGCAGAATTCTGCAGGAGTATCACCAGTCTGATACTTTCCTTAAATAATTTGGATGGCAGAACAGACAACTTTCTTTCCAACCCCACAGGCTGGGAGGGGCAGGAAGTGTTAGAGGGCAGGCCTAGGATCTCAACACACTTGGCAAATTACAGTAGGGGGGAAGGAAGTAATTCAAAGTACGTGCTTTCACTCTCTGCAGAATTACCAACATCACAAATGCAGGTTGTGGGATCACTGGTCTAACAGCACCACTGTATAAACTGTTGTGCTGGTTAGCCTGGATCACAAACCAAACAGGAATCAGCCATTCCACTACAAAAAGGGCAAATACCACCGGCAGCTACATAAAAAGGCATATTGCTTGCCAGGCAAATGAAGCCATTCTTCTGTCATGCTTGGGGCTAGAGAACCTTCAGCTGGGGTATTGTATACTGCTGGGGATAGAATAGAAAATTAGAGGTTTTATGAGGAAGCACTGGAGGAATTGGAGTGGTTTATCCCAGAGAAAGGGGAGACCTCGTAGGAGTGGCCTAAATATGTGCACTATATGTCTAAAGGAGAGGAGAATAAAGTCTTCTCATCAGCTGAAAAGGCTCAGTGGGCAACAGAGATCTGGGTTAGATGTTAGGAATAGCTTTCTCAAGGTGTAGATGAAAAAAGAGTGAGAGAATAAAATAGAGAATGACAGCCTTGGTTTCTCAGTTTCAAATGCAGATTGAACAAGTGTCTGTCAGAAATTACCAAATGGAATTGATCCTGCTTTTTGGGTGGGAGAAAGAAAGCAATTTCCATCCCTGCTTTTCTAATATTCCTGTTTGGAGCCAAAGACCATAATTGAGACATCTAAGTTAGATATCTAAGTTATACATTGTCAATACCAGCTAATTATCATCCCAAGGCTCTTCCTTTCCATTTTTGTTTAATATATCATAAGGAAAAAAATCTCAGTGATTAGTAATTCAAATCGGAAGCAGCCATAAAAGTAGGCTGGCATCACATTATGCAAACTTGATTTGTTCAAATTCATGTTTTGCAAGTCCTAAACTTCTTTAGAGGATATATGGCAGCCCTGCTAATATCTAAAGAGCTGATGATCTGGACACCTGACTGCTGGACATCAGGATGATTCAGCTCAGTTAATAAAGGCCATATTGGAACACCCATTTAACTCTACTGCAGAAAGGCTGCTGCATGAAAAGGGGAAAACACAAATACTACTCATTCACTCATTCAGAAAATGCTAAAACTCAGGCTCTGAACAGCCTTTGATATTTGACCTCTGCAGATGGCCTGTAATTAAGACTCTAATCCTTTAAACACTTTAATACACTTCACTTCAAGTTAATAGGATTAGTCACATGCCTGAAGTGTGCATGGCTGGGGCCAAGCTATTGTTGAGCACAGCTGATTAAAAACTTGCAGACACGTTCCTATGGGATATTGTCTTACATTGTCTAAGTCTTTTCTAAACAGTTCTAGTCCCAGGTAATATCCTAAAGTGAAGATATTTAATAAGAGTTAAACTTAGCCAAGTTCTTGCTTAAAAATGTACACACAAAAAGAACAAATCTGTCTGAACTTTTTCAGCAGCACAAATTAGAGGTTTGAGAGGAGAGATGGGAGATTTGAGAGGCATTGCATTGGTTTTCTGGAAGATGTAGCTTTTTAATTCTCAGACTTTTACAATTCTTTCAAAGCTAGGGTGATGTTAAACATGCACAGAATCAGACAGATCAGAGAGTTACAAAAAGGGAAAGAAACATTTTCTGTCCTGTTTTGTATTTTATAGAAACATTTGTTTGGCTGAAAAGCAAAAAAGTTGTTTCTTCTCTTGCCGCTGACAGTCTAGCTGGACTTGGGAGTCCTGGCAAGCCTAGTCTGGATCAGTTCACCATGTTGTAAATGTGTGCAGGGGTTGTGAATTGTGAGCAGTTTGGGAAGCGGCTGAAGACGCAGGGAGGACAGGAGTGCAGGCACACAGCACGGAGGTTCCCATTTGTTGTTGCATGTCTGCCAGAAGAAGAGGCTGGGCCACATCAAAGCTGACGTGTAACTTGTGCTGGACCTGGGTTTAAACGCCACGGGGGCAGTCTGGGAATCCCAGCACAGCTCCGCTTCGCCTGCTACTGCCTCATAACGTGCCCACAGCACACATTTACACAGTGCTGTTATTCCTCCCGCTGGAGGAACACAGAGGTAAATCCCCTCTGCTGAGGGACGTGATGTCACAGTATTGTCATTTCCAGGAAAAGGCAACAACTGTGGTTAAGGGTTTCCAAAGAGTGACACGCAACAGACAGCTGCGGTGCCGTTCCCTGCTTGTAACTCCTCTTAAAGATGCAGGGAGAGATTTTTCCTCCACTCATCCTGAGGATTGCAGTCAGCAGAATGAAGACTGCTTTTAGCCAAGTGTTCCTGCCAACTCTTAACGTGGACCAAAGCGAGCGAGCACAAAAGTCAAAGGGCAACAATCACTGCTCTGCCAGTGCTGTTGTCATACAGGAACCTGAGTCATACTAAAAGCCTCTCAAGGAAGGGTGCAGTGGAGATACAAGAAATTCAAGCTGGAGCAGGGAAATTCTGATGAAAGCACCACAGCAGCGATGAGGTAGCAGATAAGACTGCCAGAAAATGGCATCACAACCTCACAGACAGTAGCACAGAGGGAAACACAATGCCAAAAATGAGAAGAAAATTGATGAACCTGTAACTGTCTGTGAAGAGGGACAACTAGGAAGTCTTAAAATTAAGAAAGTCATAATATAAAGAGAGCAGGAACCAGAAGAGGTGATCTGGTCTGAGTCAGAAGTAAAAAATCAGTGAATGGAGATGAGAATAAAAAGGGGAAAAGACAGAAGGATTCAGGATAAGGACTGTCCCACAAAAAAGCAGTGGTAGGTCAGGAGGACTGTCCACCCTGCACAGAGGTGGTCACGCAGAGATACCAGAGCAAGCATTACAGGAACAACTTGGATCTCCTGTAGCTCAAGAACTACAAAGGCCCTGCAAAATAACTGGTGCAGTGCCTGGCTCAAATAAATTATTCTGTCCCTCCCCTCAGCTAAGGCCTCACAGTAAAGGCATCTTTACACCAGGCTGCAATGTGACTTACAGCTACGCCCAGACAGGAGTATCAGATATGACAAAAAAAGCAAGGGCGCACTGGAGAGGCAAAGGGAAACTGGAAAAGGCAGGAAGGAACTGGAGGAACTGAAAGTGAAGAGTTGTCAAGTGTTAGATGTGTTAAAGAATTTACACTGAAGAAGGATTAAATGAAGGAAAAAAGCTTCCTTTCAGTGGCCAGGTTTCTATAAGAAGCAGTGTGGAGTAGAAGAATTTTTGTCAGATGTATGTCAGATAACAGATCCAGGAAATGAGCTGGTAACCAATGCAAGGGAAGAGTCTTCAGTTAGTTGGTGTTCTTGCAGAGTTTTCTGGTTTGTCAGACTTAGAAAAATATTTGAACATACACACACGCAGAGCATTTTGTTTGGCCACTGTGCTGGTCAGCATTGCTCCTGGGAGCCCTGTTTACCCCCACGAGCCAAGCACCAACTCTGAAGGCTCGATAAGCCAAGAAAGATTGCTGAGGAAACTTAATCCATGTTCTTCCTTTGTTACAGGATTTCTGCCTGGCTGATGGCCGCTCAGGGCCGAGCTGGCAGCTGGGAATGCAAGAAGGATGGGGGCAGGTGTCAGGGTGCACTTGGAGCTACCGACCATTGCCCCAAAAAGGCTTTTTCCCCTCAAAACCCCACAATTCTCACTGTCATTGAAAAATGAGGAGTTGCTATTGGAAAAAAGAAAAAAGTCGTTTTTGCTGTTTTATTGACATGCCCATGCCAAGGTTAGGGATGACAATCATAGACTCATAGAATGGATTGGGTTGGAAGGCACCTTAATGATCATCTAGTTCTGACCTCCCTGCCATGGGCAGAGACACCTGTCACCAGGCTGCTCACAGCCCCATCCAGCCTGGCCTTGACCACTCCAGGGATGGGGCATCCACAGCTTCTCTGGGCAACCTGTCCCAGCGCCTCACCACCCCCACAGTAAAGAATTTCTTCGTGACACTACTCTCTGTCAGTTTGACGCCATCACTCCTTGTCCCATCACTCCACACCCTCGCAAACAGCCCCTCTCCAGGGCGTTTTAGGGGCGAACCCGAGGTGGGCGGAGGGACGATCCCCGGCGCCAGCTGTGAGCGGGGGGCGGTGAGAAGGGCCGGGCCGGGCCGGGCCGGGCAAGGCGGGGGCCGCTCCGGTGCTCTCATAAGGCTGCCCCCGCCGCAACTCCGGGCCCCGCCGTCCCGTGGGGCTCCGAGACGCATCTTCCCCGATCCCTCCCCTTGCCCAGCCCCGTTTCCCGTGGCGAGGCTCCGCCACAGGGGAAGTGACGCCGGAGCCAGGCGAGGTGATATAAAGGGTAGGCGGCAGCGGGCGGAAGCGAGCGGGGCCGAGCGGGGAGCGGGCGGGGGGCAGCGGGCGGTGCGAACGGGGAGGCTGCCGCAGCCCCCCGTGTTCCGGCCCGGCCATGGACTTCCGCAACATTCTCGTGATGGCCTCGGAGCAGCAGGGGCTGAACGCGGTGCCGGTGAGCTCGGGGGCGGCTGGGGATGGCGGGGGGCGCGGGGCCGGGGCGCGGTGGCGATCGGGCCCGAGGAGGGCCCCGCGGCCACGGGAGCCCTGCCCGCCCCCGCCTCGGCCCCCGCCCGGGCAGCGCCCGTGGCTGGGCTCGGCCGGGCCTTTCGTCTCGCCGGCCGGGGCTGCTCGCTGCTGAGGGCTGGAGAAGGGTCTGTGTGTGGGATGGGGGCCAGCGGGGCCCTCTCTGTCAACAGGTGCCGGCACCCCCGGGCTGGAAGCGGGCAGCCGCGGCTTGCGCCTCCCGGGCTGGAAGTGCCGAGATCCCGGGAGCAGAGCCGTGGTGCGGTGGAAGGCGGTGGCTGAAAGTCGGCTAAGTCCTTTTGTTTGCTCTGAAAACAGAAGTCTGCCACGTCTCAAGTGCGGGTCGGAGACAAAGTGACGATTTTTGGGTGAATGGGCTGCGTTGTCCGAGGTCTCTGTGCTCCGCGAAGGAATAACGTGTGACAGCGCTGTGGGGAGGATTGGTGGAAGGCGTTTGCTATATCGTTAATGTTGTTCTGAAGTCTGTACTTGAGCAGTTTGTGTTTTAGTTCAAGCTATCAGTAACGTGTGGATTCCGTATGAAATAGCCCACTGGCTTGCCTGGATGAAGTTTGGCAGTAGGAAGGGCACGTGGCCTTTTCATACATTGGTATCCTAGGTTTCATTCCTCTGGGAGGACCCAAGCTATAAGTCATGCGTGCTTATTTGGATAAAAAAATATTTTCTCTTTGGTAGCCACCTGCTAGGGAGACACTTTTTCTGTTTGCTCTTCAACAGAATGCCAGAGGTCTGCTTTTATGATTAGTTTGCCTAAACCCAGTGTAAATGAGGGGTAGTTGTTTTTAGCAAGAACTGGGGGAGAACTAGAAAAAAACATATTTTCAGTTGTACAGTGTCTTCGTTTTGGTGGTGTCAGACCTAGTGAGCACGTCAGTGTCTTTGTATCATTAGTAGAACTTTGGTAATATTCACTAATAGCGTGAGCATTTGATAATATGTACGAAACATATGGTAGATGTGAAATTAATCAGATTCCATTGTGGGTTTAAAATCTTATATGCTTTTTAATATTTAGGCACGTTTAATTCATCTCTGACTCTACACAGGAATCTGGTTCGTAACATAAATAATGCAACAATAAAGATAGAAATACTTTAGGATATTTAAATGCCCATTTTATCAGTCTTAGGCTGTTTCACTAAGTTGTCACTGGGCTATTGTAATTATTTTAGATGTTTAAAGCTTCTCTTCACATTCTCACTTTTCCCATGCAGCTTTACTGTGTGTGGCACTACTTTTTTGTCACAATTAGTTTCAAGACGTGATGATGCCATGTTCTCCATTGCACATGTGATGGTGGGGGAAGGGGATCCTGCTTGTTGTGCAATGGATGAGGGTTTAACTACTCTTTTTAGAAAAGACAGCATTAGGATCTGCTAATTCCTGATTAACTCATGGAGTGAGAGTGCAGTTGAATCCATAGCTGAAGCAGTTTGGTTTAGCACATTAGAGGTGCAGCTTTTAACTCTAAAGTTGGCCCCGGTCTCTGAGCAAAAGCAGAGCTGCACTTGGCACTGCTTGAGGTTGTTTGCAGCTGCTGGGCTTTAAAAGAGCCCATGGAGATTTTACAATCACTGGACATCTAAACAACTCCACAACGTTAAAGCTAATGCATTAAATGTTTTTATATAAGAAGAATATAATTAATTTTAAATACTTTTATTAAAAACACCCTATAGACTAATTACATAATTTACTAGTATGTAAAATTACCAGGTTTTCAGAAATGTTAGTTCCTGCTTTAATGAGCATATCCCCTGAATTTCTCTCTGAGAAGTTTGTTTTAAACTTTACAGTGCATTAAACTAAATACTCCACGCCCTTCTTTGTAATAAAAACTAGTGACATGAACAAGAAGTGTATATTCAAAATGTATATAAATATACATGCCCACTATACAGGTAGTGTTTAGTTCAAAGTGGAAACTATATAAAAACTCTAAGAAATAGTGTGGCCTTTATTGTAAAAGAGGGGCCTGGATAAAGCAGATATTACATCATGTCCCTGTAAAAACGAATCTGCTTGTTCATCTCCCTATGGAAATCCAGATTAAAAAGGAACATTGCTGAAATCAGCCTTTTGGTGCCCTGTTAGTTGCATCAGGTTTTGTTTCTAAATAAAACAGTACATATATGAACTACAGCCTAAGCTATTAATGATGTGCTGCTAATCATCTTCATAGCAGTTGCTGAGTAGAGCCCCAGGCTTTATTATCTAATATTCCATAGGGGTTTCACTGTTGTATCTTGTTACCCGTGCTTATATTAGCAGCTCATTAGATTTTCGGTGTGGTCTTGCTTTGACTAGACATGATAATAGTTATGAGATTTAATGTTGATTTTAGAAAGGTTTAAATCCATTGTATCACTCTTTTTGGTGAAATTGATATACTCTGTTATGCCACGTGTTTCACCTGACATGGTGAAGCACTTTCAGATATTTTTATTGTAGCTATTCTTTAAAATACGAAATTTAATGCAGTTTAAAAAAAAACCACCGACCCCTGAGGACAGTTGGAACCAAGTCATTCTTTTATTTTACCATAATTTCTAATAAATTATTAATGACGATATAAACATCTCATATTGCTCCCAATTCCTTTTAACTGAGGGCGAAACTTTGGTGTACAGAATTTACAGAAATCTGATGCAATTTAAGCACAAAGAAGTGACGCAAAACTGAAAGAGCTTGTCATCCACGTCAGCACTTGCTGAGGTCTCACTTTAAGTTAGACTGATACAGAGCAGCCTCCGGTGAAGCTGGCAGATGCAAGGAGCCACGAGGAGTTAAGTATTTGTGAAGTGAAACACTAAGAGAACCCCACAGTTTGTTCAGAGGACCTTGGGTTACAGCGCCTGCCCGTCGAATTCTAATCTGCAAATTATCGAGCGTTTGCCCACAGGCAAGAGAAGCCCTGCGTGTGAAATAATGGGGATGGCTGTGAAATGCAGATTGCTGCTGTAGGACCAGACTCCCATCGATTGATGTGTGTGTATTTATTGTGTGCTTAAAACTTGCTTCAAAACAGGGCCTAAAATGCTTTGGATTACATCAGCCTCCACAGGAGGAACTGCAGATACACAGTGTGAAATGTTGGCGGGGGGAGGAGGGCTCTTACTCTTGACTTACCTGATAGTAAAGTTCCAGACTGTCGAGGTTTAAATGCTGACTAGTAGAATTTTCAGCTTTTCCTATTCCTGGTCTCTTCTTTTTTTGCAAAAGCAGATGAAAATGGGGACCACAATACCACTACAGAAATGAAAGCACAAAGTATCTGTTCAGGGTTTTTTTCCTGTGTGAAGCAACAGTTAATAGAAGAAATCTCTGTGTTTTTTACAGTTAATGTTCTGCTTGAGTGTTGTAGCAGCAGTTGCAAAACTGGAAGAAAATAATTTTTGCTTTTTTTTAGGAATAAAATGTATGAACCTGTTGAATTGGTTTTGGGAGAGGAGAATGGTGCGAGCTCATAGGCTTTACCAATAAGAGTATTTTAACTTTCTCTGGGTAGGGGTTGTTAGAACCCGAAGGGAAGCAAATTTAAACATGCTTGTTACTATTTACTTTGTCCCAACGAGATACTGAAAGCAGCAGTTGAGAAATTATCCTGTGTGTATTCTAAGACAGTCTCACTGCAGAGTCAGCTGCTGGGAACTCAGTGGTGAGTCTGTAGCAGAAGCTTTGAAAATACCAGCTCAGGATGATCAGAGAGGCCCCTGGGCAGTGAACACAAATGGCCACTTAAAATGTGGAAAGCTACCTTCTAAGGAGCTGGTATTGCGAGAGGAGTGACACAAACAAGGGTGTGGTGTGGTGGATGAACCATTCCTGATGTTCCCAGGAAGTTATACACTGAAGAATATTTAGGGGGAAACAGGGACCTCCCATTGGAGGTTACATGTCTTGGCAAATGATAAGGAAGAACAGGGAAAGTGTTGTAATGTCATACAGGTGTCACAACTTGGTAATGAAAAGGACACAAATAAAAGAATCCCCAGCCTGTGAGAGCCTCTGCAAGTTGCCTGTAGTGGATAACACAGGTGGAATTGTCTTAGCATTGCATGTGCAAGCCCATTCCAATAACTGAGCTGCACAGGTGCTCTACTTGAGAATCAAGCTTGGCAGAATTGATCACTTGCCACCTGTGTAAATGTTGACCATTGTTAAAGGCAATACTACTACTCTTATTTCTGTCTGGGGCTGGTATTTGGTCCAGGCCCCTTCACTGGAGTGCCAAAAAGTTTACAGTTGTTTTATGAATTTTGTTTTACAGTCCAAGATTTGGTACTTGAATGCTGACATCAATGCAGCTACAACTCTGTCAGGATCATGTGCCATGTTTTGAAGGAAGTCAGTGACTTCAGAGCAAATAGTCACTGTTAACAACTTGAATAGTGCAGTGTTCTGGGAACAGCTTGACCTGCTCTTTCCTAAAGGCTAAACATTTCTATTCATCTGTTGATTTAACCAACTTAGCAATAGTTATTAAAAGCCAGAATAGTGCAGCTGCTGTTTGGGTGGTATAGTGACATGTGCTGGCTTATTTTGCCTGGTTTACCTGCAATCTCATGCATATTCATTTGCACTATATATAAAACACGTTATTAGTGTTTGTGGAACATGTGTATGGTTCAGTGTTTCTAAAAAGGCTACAATTCAGCAGGTTATTTTAGGCTATTTACTAAATGAAGGTCAACAAAACTTTTATCAGCAACAGTACAGCAATGGGTATTCATTTATGAATTGTTTTGCTGTATTTTCAGTTGTTAGTCAATATTAGGAAATGTTACTGATAGGAAGACTTAAATTTTGCATGATTTGTCATGCTAGTGGCAGTCAGAAAGGAGCTTGTCTGTCAAGCTGCTTTACAAACCTGTGCCTGGATAGGACTGTTGGTCACAGTGCAGCAAAACAAAGCCTGAAAACTGCTTCCCCATCACTTTAATTCTTTATCAGGTTTCCTAACAGAATAGATCAATCCACATTTGTCCCTGCTGTTTAGCAGTTTTCAAAGGTGCTCCTTAGGCACAAAATCATTTAGGTTGGAAAAAATGCTTGAGCCCTGCATAGTTTTTAAAACAGAGTTTTCAATACTGTGGATACAGTTAAAACGGAATAATTAAATGAAGCTTTGCAAAATTAGGTTAGCAATGGCAAAACATGACGTGTTTAACTTTGTAAGATAATTTACATAGACATCATTATACTAAAAAGTACTACAAATAATTTCTGAGGTACTAATTAGCTTCAACCTGTTTCTGGGAGGATTTTGTCTGATAATGTGTGAATTGCTTTGCCTCACTCTCTGTTCCAGTTCAAATGGAGTAAGCCAGATTTCTTTGGGACACAGAGCTATGAGCCACATTTGAGCAAAAGCTGAGAGGCAATGCTACATCACAGTTCAACTTTTCTGAGCAGTCACGACTTGGAACGCTTTTGGTGCAAACAAGAGAATTGGTTCTCAGATTGTGGTAAACTTCCTTGCAGAGAGGTGAAGCTCAGTAAATGAGCTTGGCTGTAGTAGGTCTTTAATGTGATGTGGTGACATGGCAGGTTTTAATATGCAATGTATGTGGTTGGTGTACCTTTGTAATTCTGCTCTGGTCATTTCAGAAACTGCTCAAGGAGACTACAAGTAGCTGGTATTGTAGCTGCCCTTCTTGGAGCCAGTTTTGGATGCAGTTTGGAAATGAGCCTCCAAATCTTGCCTCTTAGTGCATGTATATTCAAGCTGATTTATGGGTTTGCGTGTTAGTAATTAAAGTAATCCAAGGATCTGTTCATGTGCTGCTGATCAATGAATCAGAAATGAGAATGAAGGCTTCCATTGGGTGATACATTTATAGGGAGTTATGCTGCCAGCCTGCCTGATTATTGCTTCTAGAACATTTGGATGTCGGTTTCCTTACCAGATATTTTATTTTAATTATTTTAGTTAAGTTTCATAAGGCTTTATGAGGATAGGAAGATATTTATAGAAATGCTGACTTCTGTGGCTCTTTAGTGATACTTTTTTCATTTGGGTCTGTTTTTCACATCTCTTTCATTTGGTGAGAATCTTAATGTCTCATGTGGGAGATCTTGGTTTAGATTTTAACCTATTGGCTTACTTTTGAAATAAACACAACAAAAACCCCACCCTCTCAAACCTCAGTTTTGGGTTTGGGTTTCTTTTGTTCCTAAATGTAGACTGCTTTCCATCTGCTTCTGAGTTTAACTGCCTTCTGTTGTATTTCTCTTTGCAACTGTCTCTTTCTCATTGCTTTGTTTTTTCTTCTGTATTTTGTTTGTGGGAAGAAGTTCAAAAAAGTTTCTCCTTTTTCCCATTTTAGGCACAATCTGGTACATTTGTGAAAGGCAGTGCCTGAACATGTGTAGCACATCAGTGCAAGTGGTTGTTAAAGAACCCAGTAAGAGGCACTTGGGCACTTAACATTGATTTAAGTGACATTTATTGGATGTAAGAGGAGAAGCAAAAAAGGGGATAGCATAGATAACTTTGCATCTGTTAGCTTGCTGGAACCCCAGGCTGAACAGCCCTGGACAGACCTCAGTGTCTGTGTTGCAGATGAGCAGTGTTGTAGTCTTTAGCGTTCTTGCAGTGTGTCCTGGGAGGTTAATAGCTCAATTTATCGCTTCCTCTGCCAAGGAAAAGGATGTTATATGTGTCCCCATCTTTCTTATAAGCTCCCTTTCAGTACTGTGAGGCTGCAACAAGATCTCCCTGGAGCCTTTTCTTCTCCTGGCAAATTACACCATATGCAAGCTGTGTAATTGTCAGGTGCCAGGTGGGGGCTGTGTGTTCTGTCACGGTTAGTGCTGAGGTCTCACTGATCTCAGGTGATAAGTAGAATGCACCACTTCAGGTCAGCTGCTGTGTGGATCACTAACTCCTTGATGTACAATGGTATTGTGTTTAAGCTCGCTGCTAGCAGGAACTTAAATCAGTGTTGTTGGTTTTACATTAACCTATTAATTATGCTGGTGAAGTCCATTCCAACTTTTGAAGTAATTCAATTTTTTTGAGCTGATTTGTTTATTTTTGCTGAATTAGGTAACCTGAAACTGAAATGAGTGTTTGCAAGCAAGGTGAAAAATGGAGTTTTAAACCTGCAGCCTGGAATTGAATTTACACGGGCAGCTTGGGCTGTAGTTTGCTTTTGGTTCCTCTTGGTCTAAGAGGAGGCTGAACTGAAATACTTTTATTCCATTAATAATGCAGCCATTGCATTCCTTATTAGTCTAATGCATTTCACTCATTTTGTTTCCCTACCTGGCTTCTGGTTTCCTGTTCGTTCCTTCCCAAAGCTGAGTGAGCCTTTGTTGTGCATGAGTGGAATGTACCTCACTCAAAAGACAGGCAGCAATGTATTTTGAGATAAAATAATGATTTGACAATTCACTGGAATTTAACCGAGTTTAGCGATGGTTTGACAAGGTTTAATAAGTTTAATGCAAGGTTCATCTCATAAATGAATGGAAGAAACATACAAAAAAGAAGGTTGAGTTCAAATTCATTCATTTATGAGTTCATTTAGAGTAATTCTCAGAGACTGGCAATGCAAAGAGCACAGTCCTGTTGAGGCACAAGTGAGTTTTGAGTGGACTCCTTGCTTTCTAAACTCCATTTGGAGCCTAAGAGTGGCTGGATCCATTCTTAGTCTCAGGCTTGGTCAGTAGTATGTGTCTAATGGAATTATCCATACAGTGTTTGTAATAGTATGGAGTGGATGGATTAATAACATTTCATAATACTGATGCAACATCCTCTCACCTACTGAGGATCTGTCACAATCTTTCCACCTTGAGTAAGGAAGCATCTCTTAGTTTCAGGTAAGGAATTTCTAACCCTCAGAGGCATCCCTGCTCAATGGGGTCACCTGGCATCCAGTTAAGCTTCAGCTCAGGCAACGCTCAAATCAGGCCCATCCTGGTGGCAATATTTATAGGATGAAGTAGTTGGCTGCTGGCCAATGATATAGACAAGATAGATGTTCTTATCTTAGTGCTGATATCTTGTTTTGGACTTTGGTTGTCTAATTCTTCTGGTGGTTATGAAACTGCTTTTCAAGACACCTCTGCTTGGACCTGACACTTTCTAGCTTGCAGGTTTCTCCCATGGACTTGGGGCTGGTTGCTCCTTATCCTGAATGTACAACTGTGGGTCAAACGTATCCAGCACAACCCTCAGCTTCAGTGGCAATTAGTTCTTTACTCTGTACCATCTCTGTGCTTAAAGTACAGGACTGTTGTACAAATCCTCAGTTTTAAACTCTTAATTTCTTAACTCTTCTGACATATTTCTTTTTCTTTGCAGAAAAGGTACAGTTTGGCTGTTGGTCCTCCCAAAAAAGTTCCCAAAGTAAAGGGTGTAGAGTCTGCAGCAGTGCAAGCATTTCTCAGACGGCAAGAAGAAGAAAAGAGAAAAAAAGGTAAAAGTACAAAATATCTCCTATGGGAGACTTTCATGGATACTTTGGTATTTGTCATCTTATTTAAAGTTCTTGCAAATACACCTGTGTCTTGGTTTGAAAGACAGGTGTCTGCTAAGGAAGGCAGCAGCCTCCCTTGGAATGGAAGGTGCAACCCCCTTCCCTCCGAATTATTATAATTTTGAAATTAAGGGGCTTTCAGGCAAAGATATGGGGAATAGGAATAACAGTTCTTTACATATATATATATATAGCAAGGCAGAAAAAACACTGGTTTGAACTGACAGACTCAGATACCACCTGACACCCTGTTAGTCAGGGTAGTGGTAGCAGTCCAGTAAGATGGTGGCTGTATCTGCAGTCCTCCTGAAGTGATGGATGTGGTTCTTTTGAAGCACTGATCCTGTAGAAAGGTCTGGTCTTCCTTGGAAAAAGTCCAGTGGTAGCTGTGTAGCTCTTGTCCTCTGGAAATCCAGTGGGAAAGGCTCTCCATGGTGTTTGAAATCTTAGATAATATCCAGGATGGAATGCTTGGTTCCCCCTCTGGATGGAATATCTCACAGTGGGATGATGAGGCATGAGGCAAGGCACTGATGGGCCCATTAACAGAAGATAGTCCTGAGGGAGAGGGCAGGGAGCACTGCCCCACCTGGTTTCAAGGTGATAGAATATGTACCTTTGGGCACATCTTACACTGTAACCTAGGACAAGCTGCACATCTGTTTCTGGAATTTATGCACAGAACTGATGTTGAGGGAAAGACAGAACTAAGTAAGAACTGGGGATCTTTGCTTGCTTATTTTTTGACTATGTTATATTTTCTTTAAGCAATCTATAGAAAAAACTAATACTGCATTGCTTCTGGTGTTAATGTTTTGTTAAAGGTAACCAAGTCTGATGGACTGGATGGCCCAGGTTATTCCTCCTCTCCTGGGCCAGTCATGAGTCTGAGTTCCTTATCCCTGCTGCCAGGTCCAGGCAGAAGTAAGACTAAGCATGAATTCCACCTGGGGCATGCTGGCATACTCTGTGCTGTCACAGCCCTTGACAATCAAATAACACAAGGCATGGTACCTTTATAGGCACCTAAACTATGAGTAGCCCAATCCATTTTTGAGGCATTTTTACTTTTTGTGAATCTTTCTGGTATTTAACCCCCACTCCTTCATCTGTCCAGTATTTGGTATTTAGATGTCTCATCTACCAGCTAGTTCAGGCTGACTCTTGTCAGCAGATCACAAGGTAGAGAGCATACTCAGGCAGAAAACAGCTAAGCCAGAACAGTTAGGACAGACTGTGGAGATAGAGCCCTGTGCCCTATCAAACATGTGTAATGACCAGCTGCTTGCTTATCTGTGTTCAGCTGCTTCTGTCTCCCCTATATCCTCTACACACACACTTAGACTATTTTCCAATTCTTATCTCTCAGTACTCTTACTCCCTCCCCTTCCTCAACTTCCCTTAAACATTTGATAGTAAGTTCTGTATAGTCTCAAGATTCTCTTGCTCAGTCTCAGAACTCTCTCCAGTGTCCAGAATTCCCATAACTTCTGTACCTTCTTATACAGTGATTCTCCATCATTTTCATAGCATCCTGGAAAGCTGCTTCCCTCTAAAAGCCTCAGTGGGTTTTCTTACAGCAGCATTTGACTGAAGTGCTGCTTGCCTTTGTTGGAGCAGCTGATACAGGTGGGTTAGCCTGCCCTCTTGGCAGACTTGTGGTCACTTTCTGGACTATTTTGCATAGCTCTTAGCCAGATATCTTTAAGTTAGTGTCTTATGTGGTTTGTTAGTTTGGAAAATACTGAAATAAAAAGTTGTGCTTTTGCATAACTTTCTCCTGGTTTTCTTGCAGCACTGGAAGAAAGAAAGAAGAAAGAGCAGCTCTTGGCGAGGCGCATTGAACTGAAACATGACAGAAAGGCAAGAGCCATGGCCTCACGAACAAAGGATAATTTTTATGGGTATAATGGCATTCCTGTTGAAGAGAAGCCTAAAAAGAGGAGGACTTGTGAGAATGTTGCTCAGGCCCCAGAGGCGGAGTATGCAACAGAAGATGAAGCTGAGCAACTGGAATACAGTCAGACAGAATCTGAGCATGAGCAAGAAGAATATGAAGAGAAACCATCCAAAGCTGCAGTGAAACCAAAGGCACCTCCCAAAAGTGCACCAGCACCTCTGAACTTTGCAGAGCTCTTGAGGCTTGCTGAAAAGAAACAATATGAACCAGTGGAAATAAAACCAGTGAAAAAGGTGGAAGAGAGGCCCAGAACAGCAGAAGAATTGAGAGAGAGGGAGTTTTTGGGACGCAAAAACAAAAAAGTAGAAATGCATAAGAAAAGCGAGAAGGAGATTAAGACTACAGGGATATCCAGTTCTTCAAAAAAACTGTCCTCTCAAAAAGCATCTGCAAATGCAAAACTTAATAAAAGCTCAGTAGATAAACATTCCACATCTAAAAGCAGTCTGTCGCTTTCTATGGGTGGTATTGATAAGAAATCCAAAGCACCAGCATTGACTGAAAAGCACCCACGGTCATCATCTTCTTCCAGACTTGATCAAATGGAAAAAACCTCACAAAATGGTTCCTTAAAAAGCTCTACTGGTAGCAGTCATGGTAAATTACCTGTCAATGGTATTAGAAAGTCTGGCTCAAGCTCTCAAGTGCCGCCCTCAAAACCCATGGCCAATGGGGCTCCGAGGCTGCCATCTGCTAAAGAATCCAGCCTGAAAAAGTCTGCCCTTGCAAAACCAGGAAAACCTGCAGCCCTTCAGCATGGAATCAACTCCAATGCAAAGCGGTCAGGCAGCAGCTTAGGAAAAGGAGGACCTGGACATCCCGGGGGCGGTTCTGGTGCAGGACCAGGGCGGTCAAGCAGCAGTTCTGGTGTGGGACCTGGAAGGCCAGGAGGTTGTTTAAGCTCAGGACCTGGGCGAGTGGGCAGCAGCTCAAGCACAGGACCTGGGCGAGCGGGCAGTGGCTCTGGCGTGGGGCCGGGAAGGCCAGCGGGCAGCTCGAGCACAGGACCTGGAAGGCCAGCGGGCAGCTCGAGCACAGGACCTGGAAGGCCAGCGGGCAGCTCGAGCACAGGACCTGGGCGAGTGGGCAGCGGCTCAGGCGTGGGACTGAAGCGGCCGGGCAGCAGCTTGGGCACCGGGCCGGGAAGGCCAGGCAGCAGCACAAACATAGGACCAGGGCGGCCAGGCAGCAGCTTGGGAGCAGGACCAGGAAGGCCAGGAATGGGTCCGAGCACAGGAGCCAAGCGAGCGGGCAGCAGCTTGGGCACCGGCCCGGGGAGGCCGGGCAGCAGCACCAGCGCAGGAGCTGTGCGAGCAGGCAGCGGCCCGGGCACGGCTGTGAAACCCAAGTGTACTGTCGTGTCAGAAACCATTTCTTCTAAAAACCTTGTCACGAGGCCTAGCAATGGACAGATGAATGGAATGAGACCTTTTCCAGGGCACAGACCTGTTCTTCATCCACAAGGTATGCATTTACAGAACAAGGATTTTTTTGCTGTTGTGGTTTAACTCCAGCTGGCAACTAAGTACCATGCAGCTGCTCGCTTGCCCTGTCCCCCTGAAGGGAGAAGAATTGGAAGAAAAAGTGAAACTCAGATGAACAGTTTAATAATTGAAACAAAATTATATGCTGAACCTATGTTGCTAATTTTTGAAATACAGGTGGTGTGAAGTATCACGTGAAAGGAAACTGAGCGGCCTGTGATGGATATTGGTAAATGAATGCTGTTAGAAGGAAAAGAATTGAAGGATTTGCTTCCAGCATGGCTTGATAGTTGATCTATAAAACTTTGTAGTGTCTTAAATAACAGATGTTTGAAGGACTACATGAAAAATCAGTCACAGGTTTTACATTTATCAGTGACAAGCAGTTCTAAAAATTTATTTCTGATCAGGAGCAAGCAGTGAATAAGTGCCTAGAAAACTCAGAACAAAAACCAGATATCTATCGAGTGGTTTCCTCAGGATGCCATTGCTGATACTGATATGTAATCTCCTCTAGCACAACTCAAAGGAAGTATTTCCTCTTGCTGGATTTCTGAGTAATGCTGGTTAACTTAAAGCAGAAGTTTTCTACCTTCCGTAGAAAATTCCATTTCCATAGAAAATGGCTATGCCTAAGGTATAGCAAGGAGAAGTACTGTTAAATGATTGTTATGTTCATGTTATTAATGATTTTCTTCTCTCCCATCATTTAGGTCTTGGAAGACCACCTATTAGTTACAAGAGACAAATAGAAGATGATGATGATGATGAATATGACTCTGAAATGGATGACTTCATTGAAGATGAAGGGGAACCTCAAGAAGAAATATCAAAACATATTCGGGAAATATTTGGCTATGATCGGAAAAGGTAAGAAAAGTGACAGTTTTAATATACTGCAGAACAAGCAGTAGAACAAGTAATTATTCTATTATTCTTCCTAAGAAGGGATATGAATTCATTTGTTTTTTTTTTTAAACGTGCTAAAAACTGATATTTAATTTTCAGGTACAAAGATGAAAGTGATTATGCCTTACGTTATATGGAGAGCAGCTGGAGAGAGCAGCAGAAAGAAGAAGCTAGGAGGTATGCATGGATACAAATTGGGAAGTTTGTTGCTGAAGTCATAGGGCTAAGCTAGCAAATATGCAATCTGCTTTTTATAGCAGACGTAAATAAGCCTTACAATTTTTTATAAGAAAGCTTAAGTAAAGATGAAACTCATACAGTGGTGGCTACACTAAGTAAGTCGTGTATGTTCTTATCTATCACAAACCTTGCTTGTTAAGAACCAGTAAAAACCAAAACGAATTAATTTCCAAAAATCTTTTTAAAAATATAAATCTCAGTTGAAATTCCAAGTCCTTTAATTTGTCCCAAACATTACAATATTCTGCTAGTTTGAGGTCTGGTACTGTTATTCGTTTTTATCTATAACGTGTGTGTCTGTATTTCTATAGAAATATAAAAAGTATGCTGACAAGCTTTTGTAGTCACTGATTTAAAATATGAAGATATTTTCATATTGGTTATGGCCCTTGGACCTGCACAATTCTGATTTTGTTTTTTAAGGAGTGGTGGGACAAGTTTTGTGAAAGCTGTAAGGGTTTTTAATAGAAAACTAAAATATTGGAATGCATGGAGTTTCCAAATTCTTTTGTTCTACTGCCATTTCTATATGGTTATTCAAAAGATGCCTTGAGCATTAGAAACTTGCATCTTTGAAGTTATAGTCAGTGTCCTTATTCTTCCTGGCTCCTGAGGAATAGCTGCAGCCCATGGAAAGCTATAGTCTGTTAAGTGGAGTTAGGGAAAATAACTGGAATTTTACAGTCATATTGCTTTTAACCAAACTCTGCTGACATCTTAGAGTGAAGTTTTGCAGAGTTGAATTCCTGACTCATTTTCAACTACACATGCAGCATAAAGGAAGTGGAGATAAGAAACTTGAGTTAAATTTTACCTTTTTCAGTGGATGTGTTTCAGTAGCTGCATTTTGGGAGAAAAAAAAGACCTTATGCATTAAATTTATTACATATTTTTACACAATCTTTATTTTTTAACAGAAGTTTTAAATAATTTTTCTCTTGAAATATTTGTTTCTAATGTTATGATTAAAAAAATCTTGATTTCCTAAAGCTGTATTAATTCTGTAATTAAAGAAGATCTGATATGAAATTATTCTTCAAATCAGCTGTAGTACTTTTAGTGTTGCTTTTTGGGCGTGTAGAAGTAAAACCTCAAGTGTCCTGAGTAGCAGTGTAAAGGATTTAATCTCGTTTGGCAGTTTGAGACTCGGTGTTCAGGAAGACTTGGAAGAACTGAGACGGGAAGAGGAAGAACTGAAACGCAAGAGACAGTCCAAGAAGCTGAGGACACGTTAACAGACTTCTGGTGTTGTTCATGTTTCTGCTCCCCTCTGCCTCCATGCATCTCTTATTCTACTTCAGTTTCCATTTGCTTGTTAGAGGGCAAAAGAATATTTAAAGGGATTAAAGTACTGAAAAGCAAGGCTTTAGTTTGACCTAAATAAGATATTTATTTTTAATACTTGCCAGGGTTGTTTTTTTATGAAGAAATTAATGCACTAATGCATATTAAATGGAATAAAATTAATAGATATTTCCATTGATTAAACCAGTTCAAGATGCCAGCAGAAATATTGACTAGCTATGCACTGACTTGGAACTGTGTGGGCCATGTACCAGTAAACCAGTTTTGCATTCACTTGAAAGAAGGGAATAGCATTCTTGTTCCCTGATATTTCTTGAGACTTGGAGAGATTGCTCTAAATCCTGCCCTGTCTCCCAACATGAGCCTCAAAGTGTTAATATGTCATCTGTACAGCAGCAGCTTGGGTGTAAATTCAGCCACAGCCCACAGGTGTTTAAGGCAATAAAGTGCTGCAGAGCTTTTGATTTGAGGACCCATAAAATAATTTGAACCTCTTTATTTCTAAACAGAAAAGTGCATGTCATTTGCAAACTGTGCAGTTATGGATATGGCCAGAAGATTATGTTGGCTTTTGCTGTGTCTGGAATTCCAGTGCCAGTCTAATTCAGTATGAGAAACACACACCCTGAAAACAGGAATTTCTAGTGTTTGTATATAACCTGTGCTTTTGGGCTCAAGCATATACTTGGGAATTCTTTTCCTGCCCTGTAAATCTTCAGATTTGTTTAACAGCTTCTGCTGCTTTTACAAATTGTGTTTTTTCTTGCATTAAACATCTGATGTGTTAAATTATTTAAAATGTGAATCAGTCATTTATCTAATTAGTTTTACTGTTCAGAAAGAACATCAGAATTAAGTTTTGTTAGAATGCATCTGCAACTTTTCAGTATTAACATAATGTTAACTAGTTAATACTTGTGATTGATTTCAGCAAGCCAAAAACCTAAAATAATATGTATAGCAGGAGAGTTAGTTCAGTTACTTACCTTAATGCCCATATTTGCACATTATTTCTAACTATGCACTTAAAGACTGTTTATTTCAGTAACTGAATTTGTTTACAATCAGCACAGGGTTCATGTAAGTCTACAGGAGTTGCACTGAGACCTGAAGCTCAAATCTGGTGTTGCATCTACTTGGATTTCCCCAAGCTTTTCCATCAAAGCTCACCAGTGTCACTACTCAGCTTTGCCTTGAGCTCCAGGACTCCATTGGTAGCATCTGCCTTCAGCTGCTTCAGGCTATTATGTTTTAATTCTAGAAATACTTTTAAAAGTACAAAAAGGGCTTTGGGTGTTGGTTGGGAGGGAAAAAAGGCAAAATTACCTTGTGGAAAAACAACAAAGGAACCTTTCCTATTGGGGCTATTTTTAACAGTGCTGCTTCTAGGAAGCAGTTCAGATAGCAACCTGTAAGGAACAGCCTTGGAATCTGCTCAAGTTTAAACATCTGATTCTTAATGTAAGAAAAAACAGATTTGCCTTTTCAAGATGTTTTCTGTCAATGGTGTAGCATTTCACTGCCTCAGCAAAACACTGATGTAACTTACTGGCATAGACTCTATAACTCTCTCAGTATTAGCTAACTGGAGGCCAGGTGAAGATACCATTGTTGCTCCTCTGTAGTTTTAACTTCCTCTATTAACTAACAAAAACTGTTTCTCAGTGTGTGCAATTGAGACCATACAAGATAGTGTAACCTCACTGTTTGGAAGTGTGTTGTATTCTCTGCTGCATTGGGACCATCTAAAATTTCCTGTTGGAGATTTCCTGGTTTCTAGAATTACCCATTCAGGACAATGAACTTTGGGACCATGATCAAGTTCTGGGTTTGTACTTGTTAATTCTTTTTAGCTGGAGAAAGACTTGGGGTCCATCAACCCAGACAACTGTATCATCTGTGAGCAACTTCCTGCCTGAATGGGAGAAAAAAGTCTCTTATGAAGCAAAAGAAATACATTAATTTCAAATTGGTTCAGTTGGGAAATAAATATGCATTTCAGGCAAATACAGGTTAAGTAAAACCTGATTATTTCACCACTTTCTGATTATTTAACCATGCAAGATCAGTTAAACTTCTTAATCTGTAAAGCACTTTGTCATTTAGATGGTGACTGGAATGTACTCTGCTAGCCTCCCTAAGACACTGTATAACTTTCTTCACACAGTGATGGTTGCTTAAATTTTGTCTATTTCATATGAAAAATTATACAAGGACACATTTGTAATTTTACAGTCAAGAAGTACTTTCTCATAATTGGCATGGGATGCTGATGGGTTTCCTATTTTGTACAAATGTTTGGCTTTTAATGTGCTTGCATATTTGTTGCATATTTGTATGTCAGCTAGGAAGGAACTAAACTTGTTTTTTGATTCCTGACCTTGTATCCAAAAACCTGTTTACTGTTTGCCAGGTTAATAGTATTTGTCTAATGGCAGTATTTCAATACTTGTCCAAAGTGCATCTGAATTTGAGGTGAAGAAAAACTGGAAGAATGCTTAACATTGGTTTATCAGGATTGGCTGTTCAGCTAATGATTTAATTGTATTTAAGGAAATTCTGGTTTGGTCTTTAGATTTTTAATTCACTGTTTGACAATGTGCCTTTTTTACTAAATTGTGTCAAAAAATAATGAATGTAGGAGTATAAAAAGGTTGGTTTCTGCTATCTCAGATTCTATATCCTTAAACTTGAGAGTGTGAAATGATGTACTTTTCATAAAACCCTTCCAGGTCTGGCTTTGATTGCACAATTAAGGTAGCTACTTCTTTACTGCTGATGCTAAATCAAATGAAGGGCACTTTCTATTGATGACTACTTTTTGAAAATGTCTTGTATTTACACTTGAGCTGTATTTCACTTTACAGCAATGTCTTTTGGAGGCCAGGGTTTTGCATATCACAGGAAGCCTTAGTGTGCAACTCTGTGCTGTGCTTTAAAATAAAAATCTTTCAAGAAGTATATGAGATCTCTATGGAAATCTGGATTTATTTTTGTGTAAAGCCCAAAATATTGTCCAGGAAAACTAATTTTCTAATTTTTTTTTTTGCATTTTGTAACATAATGTAGTAGCTGATGCATATTTCTAGATATAGCATATTTCTGGAGACCAAAACATGTCAGAAAATAAATATATGGAGAGACTGGTGTTTAAATTGTGATGAATGTACTTTTATTTATTTTGGTGAGTGGGTGTGATGCAATATTAAAGTGTTAGTGTGTAAATAAGGGTGCTTCTAGTTTTAGCCAATGATTTTTTTTTCTTTGGGGATATCATGTGTGCACAGTGTCTTTTTACACAATGTGACAAATCAGGTTAAAGCCTCATAGCTTAACTGCTCTCTGGTGCTGTCAAGGAAGTGTATACTTTAGCACACACCAAATGCATATACGTTTTGCAGAGTATGTATACAATAAATTACAGGCATTAAACATTTTACTGCTACTTCTCATTGGTTTACTTAATGGAAGATTTAGCAGAATTACTTTCTGCTGTTTCTCCTGAGCTCTCACATACAGCAGTGCCAGTCTGAATGTTCTCCAAGAATGGATCTCATGCAGCCAGCAAGAAGGTATGAAAAATTTAATGGAGCCACATAAGCCTTCAGAAAAGCTCTGAAGGTTCCTGGTGTCTCCTGCAGTTTAGGCTGTGACATAGTTAAGTACTTGAAGGAACATGGATTCAGAATGGTAATACACCCAAGTGTGCTCATTGCCTTTAATCTTTTGCTTTTTACGTGTTCATGCTGCAGTTTCATAAGGAGCATCCTTCTTGGCTCCCTTATTCCCATGTAAGGAGTCTGAACTACCCTGGTGGCTGTCTCCTCTGGAAGGGTTTTCTGCTTTGATGGTGGAAGTAAATGATGGTTTTGATCAGCTGGTGCTGTGACCCACTTCCAAATGGATGAGTGGATACACATCAATGAGCCCACCTGCCTTTATGATGAACAGCAGTGCTTGCACACTCTTGTGCTTAAAAAATATTCTTTTAAAATGTTGCAAATCTGCCTTTAATGTGTCCTATGAGTACCTTGTTTTGTAGGCATGAAATCTTACCTTCTTTGGAACTACCTTCTAGGGAATTCCTTAGATTCATTAGATTTTTAATGTATCTTAATGGCTGTGATCAGTCAATCTCAGTTGTTATGTCAAGGCAAAAGTGTTCAGTTCAGGTGGAGGGTGATTCTATATTGAATATACTTTGGAAGCACAAACTTTTCCAATAGCATGTGATATTTACAAGTTGAACTTGTAATTTCCATTCCATTACTCTTGAGTTAATTTAGACAACTCATAGTATTGCATGATCCACTGGAGAAAATCCTTTAAAATGCCACCTGGATTGTAGTTTCATATTACTGTCCCTTGGCTTTGCTCTAAGGTAGCATCCCTATAGCTCCTTCCCAGGTGAGTGTTTTAGTGGCCACTCAGGGGTAAGGTGCCACAACGTTCCCTGAAGTGTCTCCTTGCAGTGATGCCACAATGACTTTGCTTTTTCTTTTATACTCCTCTTACATGCTCTTTTATATAGTTTTATGTATTCTTAGTGCTTTTAGCCTACATACTTGTAACTTTCCAAGTCTGATGACTTAGCTGAGACCTACTGTACTGTTAAACCAAACAGTCTAAAAGCCCCAGATACCAAGGTCCTCTCCAAAACATATTTTTAGAACTAAGATAGGTGCATCCAGGGGGAAGGTTCCTCAGAATAGGGGGTTCACTCAAGCCTCTCAGTGGGAGATCTTTGATAAATATGTTAATTTTGCAAGGTCTATAATGGTGTGTATTTCAGTGTGAGGGGTGGTGCACGCATTTTTGGGGCATTCCACCTGGATGAAGTGGTGCACCCAAGGATCCTGAATTATGTATCGAGGTAAAAACCCCTTTTCCCCATAAACCATGCTTTGGTGTAAGACCAGAGAAAGGCATCAGCAGAGCTGCAGAGCAGGTGCCACACACCAGCACTCACACACACTGGGCAGCTGGTATCGGTGTTGGTGGCAGAGGTGGGAAGGATCTTTGTATGTGGTTCCATGGAAGATGTTTACTGCAGCCACGCACCTGAAGGGGTCCAGGGACAGAGACCAAAACCAGTGCTGTGTAAGGGTTTAAGTATGGGTGTGGAGAGCATCAGGAGCCAAGGGTCGGAGTGCGAGGGGATGGTGCAGAGGTGGGACCGCTCCCCGGGGTGCGCCCAGCCCTCCTCCGTGAGGGGCGGCGCTGGCCCGCGCGGGGCCCGGCGGGAAGGCGCGCGCCGCCATGGCGCTGGCGGAGGAGGCGCTGCGCAGGCAGCTGGGCAAGGTGCGCGCGCGGAGGGGAGGGGAGGGGAGGGGGCGCGCGGGGAGGGGGCGCGCGGGCGGCGCTGAGGGAGGCAATGGCGGCGGCGGGAGGTGGCCTGGGGGTACCTGTCCGCGCTGCCCTACTGCAGCCCAGCTCTAAGTGCCACCACGCATCAGCTTATCCCTGTGCCTCACGACTAAAACCTTACTCTCTACTCAATTTAATTTAATTTTATTTTATTTTATTTTTTTTGGTGGCGTTCCTCACGTTAGCGCCTCCACGCCTCAGGAGCACGGAGGCGTTGTTGTAGCGTCCCGCTGAGCCTTTTAATTTCCATGTGAGGCGTATTTAAGTTTTGGGCATGCCAAATAATTTTGGGTGCGAAATGAGGAAGGTCTGTATCTGAGTCACCTCGCGTATCCCGTGATCTAACTTTAGAAGGGGACAAACTATTTGATAGGAATGCCTCGAATAGAAGGAGGCCAGCTGGGGAAAGATGACTTTTGTTTCTCAACCAGATGTATCAACTCTTCCAAAAAGTGTTGTTAGGGAACGTTTAGATTGTTTTTTGGTTGTTTGTTGTTTTGTTTTGTTTTGGGGGTTTGTTTTGTTTTGTTTTTCTTTTCCTGCATGACTTTGCATAATCCCGTGATGGGGAGAAGCTGACTAAAAGGTGTTTCTGTCAGCAGCTCTGTGTTTTCCTGTGGAAAGTAGAAAATAACTGTGCCATGCTCATAGCTGTCACATTGCTGCCGGGGTGACAGACTGAAGAGAAATTCGATTTTAGCTACTGTTTTGTGACAATTATTCCAGGGCACTGAGCAACTCTTTAAGCCACTATCAGACAGCAGTTTTGTTTGCTTAGGTGAGGGCTCCAAAAAACCAGCACCAGGTTTCCTAAATGAGAAATAGAGGCTCTAATCTAGGAAATGGAAAGTAGTCTTCATAGCTTTGGGATGTGGAAGGATGCAAATCTCTTGGAAGTTCGGGTATCAGATTGGTGGGGGACAGTCTCAATGAAGCAGCAGTGATTCATCTTCTCAGCTTTCAAGGACAGCTTAAAAATGAAAAAAAAAAATTCCCAGAGGCTAATTACTTACACATTTAGCATGTTTGTGGAACGGGACGTCTTAGGAAACTCTTCTAAAATGTGTGCAGGTGGATCTGAGTTTAACTGTGTCCGTAAGAAAATAAACTCCTTTTTTTAAGAGGTTCATTTTTTATATTCTTTTTAATTGTTGTGTGCAGAAGATACTAAATTTATCTAAACCCCTGCTCACACAGCTGTAAAGGCGAAGAAATGGTGTATAAGAAGTGATGTTTAGAATTTCAGAACTTATGCAGCAACAGCAGACCTGCAATAGCTTCAAAGCTTTTTGTAATCAGTTCTGTTTGATAATTTATTTCACATCAAAACTATTTATAATACTACAAGTAATTATTACCTTCCCCTTCTTGTGTTTCTCCCTTTTATAGTGTACTTTGCCCCATCTCTCATAGTAAAAGAGGCCTTTCCTGTTAAACTTTTTTCCTTATTTTTTTCTCCCCCTCCCAGTATAAGTTCAGAGACCTGACCATAGAAGAGCTGAAGAATGTTAGCAAGATCTACCCCAACTTCACGTTCTCCATGAACACATACAGTAAGAAGTGATACAGTTACTTTGAACTATTTCTGGGGATTCTTACTTGCCATAAATGCAGGCTGTGTGTAACAGAATGTGAATATATTTCAGTTGTGTTCCTGTCTTTACCTGGACTTGCAGAAAAATTTCTGATGCCACGTTACTGTTCCTGAATGCTTTTCCAGGAGTGCATACATATAAAAACCTTAGCAACTCATCTACTTCATCTTACTTCAACTTGTTTGTGATTACAGAAGATTGATGCTTTAAATTCTTTATATGTAACAACATTTTTCCTGTATGTCATTATTACACTGAAAGTATTTTGATGGCTTTAGCTTATAGAGTGTGACTTCCAGAATCCATCAGCCTGACAGGAAATTCCTGCAACATCAGAATCACTCAGGCAAAAGGGTTTTCAGACTAATGATGTGCTTCGTTTTATCAATGCAATTTTTGTTCAAATTTCATTAAGGAAATATTTAAAAGGATAGGGTGGGGGGGACCTTAGTAACGTTCTAGTCTTGGTTCTTTCAGGAGCAGTGTATTTGATTTCTAAAGAAAAATCACTGTTATATATTTGTAGTTGTGGATGGGATTGCTATGCCAGGTTTGAAAGGAGTTGTTTTTTTTTTTTTTTTAATTGCATTTTTAATTTCAGCCTTCAAGGATGGATCCCAGAAGGACCTCCTGAATTTCAGTGGTACTGTTCCAGTGAAATATGGTAAGATAAATCAAATGTAATTTTCTTGCCAGTTATGAATCCAAATGTAAAATGTGTTGTGTGCTGCCTCTTAACAGTTCACTGTGCAGTGTCTTTAAAGCGGGCTAGAAAGGATTTTGCATGAACTGGCAGAAGCCACTTCTATTGCACAAAAAAGTGCACAGATGCTGAAATAAGGTGGTATTAATTAAATAAGTAATTAACTATTTCAAAAATGGTGTAGTTTGAGGCCATGTAGGCAAACTCTTTGGTGCTAATGGAGCTTGTGTGAACTCTCTGAGACCTACACTTGTATAGGCAGTGTCCAAAAATAACTTGTTGATGATTTTTTATTTTCAACTTAAAGCCTTTGAAGTCTGATGCAAAGCTCTTAATAGATGCCTTTTTGTACTCGGTGTTAAATCTTAAGATAAGTAGGGAATATATGTATGAAAACTTCCTTTGCTGGGAAATGGGGACACATTGACTGAGAGAGGACCCTGGGAGGCAAAACAACGACAAAGCTTTATGTTAAGAAGGGCACAATCAGTAGCACTTCAAGTTCATCCAGACAAGTCTGGGTTTTATTAATTAGCCTAAGTAATGTAAATACTTTCCATCTGGAAAGTCAGGCTTTTCGCCTTTGTTATTACTAAGTGTGAATCATGTCACACACACAACTGGTCTGTAGTGCCTCTTTCCAATGCAGAAGGTAGTAATGGCTTTTATTTTGTATTGAACAGGTAATTCCTATAACATACCTATTCGTCTGTGGATCCTGGATTCTCATCCCTTTGCTCCCCCCATTTGCTTCCTGAAGCCGACTGCAAACATGGGCATTTCAGTGGGGAAACATGTTGATGCTCATGGCAGGATTTATTTGCCCTACCTGCAGAACTGGAGCCATGTAAGAGCTGGAGTGGCTGACAGGGGAAGGAAGTATTTGGGAATAATGCATGGTATCATATGGAGCTTTCAGGCAGTCTGAGTCTTGTTAAGGAAGTGATTTCAAAGCAAAAAAGGGACTGATTCTTTACAAAGCAATGTAAGGCTCATGATACTTTGTTGCTATGAATGGTGAGACCAGTTGAGTATCCCTCAGGAACATCAGTGAAAGTATCTATTATCTATCTTTTTTATCTACCTTTTGGGTGTGTCTCTTTGGGCAGAACTCTGAATCAGCACAGAGATTCAAAAATCAATGCTGTTGGTAAGTGGTTTTATGCACTGTATTAAATTACTCACTTAAATCTGACTGCCAGGCCAGTAAAAGTTATTCCACGAATGCCAGCTTTGTGGAGGAATGGGCTGTATGTTACATTATTGATACAGAAATTCCTATGAGAACCTCTGCTGACTTCACAGTGTGTTTTGCGTGGAGGAGGACTGAATTGCCAGAACTCTGGACAGTTGAGCTCATCTAAGAGTGAACTATCTTTTCTTTAGCCAGGATTTTTCCCTTTTATAATACTGGATGTGGTTATATCACAGGCTTCCATATGTTCATGGATGACTTCAAAAATTAGTAGCACTGCTACTTTCAATTTTAGAATTCCTTTTGTTAAATTCCTTTTAATCCATACTCCTGTTTGGAAAGTAGCTTCTCAAAGTGATGCTTTTCTTTCCCTTAGGTGTTTGTGTAAGTGTTAAGAGTGTCAGTATTTATCATTTGATTAAATTTTGTATGGCTCAGGCAGTTCACAGCTGATACCACTATATGAAATAGCTATTCACTTGTTTTGTCTTCTGTATTGCTGTATTCCAGCCTAAATCAACTCTCACTGGATTAATCAAGGAAATGATTGCAAAGTTTGAGGAAGAGCTTCCTTTGTACTCACTGTCATCTTCTGATGCAGCCAGGCAATCAGAACTTCTCTCCTATATTGCAAAGATTACTGAAGGTGGGGATGTTTTCATGGACTTATTTCTAATGTTCTTATAAAATATATTCACTTATTGTCATTACATGATGTCACAAAGAAGACTCCATGGTTTATATTTTACAAATTTTATGCCCATGGGATTTGCTGTAACAGCAGCAAAGGTAGAGCTGTTTGTATGGTATTAGTGTCCAGCTTCTTGCTATTGTCATGCTCATCTATTTCCACTTAGTGAAAAAACATTCTTATCTAGAGAGGAATATTTGTGTTTTACACTGTGCAAGTTGTGGTGAATTTTCTGTGGTCAGGCTTGACTGCTGTTTTGAAAAAGTTAATGTAACTTGATTTAACTCTGGCACAACCATAATCCTTTATGAAGCAGCAACTCTTGTATTGATACGCTGTGGACCAGCACCTAATTTTGTGTTTTTCTTTTCGTTGTAGGAGAGACTGACATGAAATCAAGGAGTAAAACTGGAGGCAAAAATGAAGGCTGTTTTAACAAAATTACTGTTGTTGGAGCTGGAGATCTTGGCATTGCATGTGTACTAGCAGTTGCAGCAAAGGTACATAACTATTAATAATACAACAAACCTGATTTATAGAGAGGATTCCAATCTCGTTGTTAATATCTCACACTAAGGAATGCCTCATCAGTTTTAACAGCTGTCACTGCATAGGTCATTTGTCTCTTGAGTTTACTTTTGGACATGCAGAGGTGTTAGTTCTCTGCCCTGGTTTCTCAGTCAGCTTTTATGATTCAAAGGGTTGGATATTGAATTCACTTACTTTGAAAATCCTTCAAGGGTTCTTGCCTGAGTGGTAGCCTGTTCCAGTGAGGATCTCCTAGTTCCCTGGAAAAGGATCATCCATAGATTGTCTGTACTTCATCACAGCTGTGTGTTGGACACAACAGTAACGTCACCATTTTTAACTTCCCAGAGACAGTTTTGTGAGCTTTTATTTTTGTTTTGTAATGTGTTTTTTTCCAGTTAGACTTCCTAAATGAAATCCTTTTTCCTGTGATTTGGCTGTAATTTCGACCAGTAATTTTCTTTGATTTGTACACAGTACTGCAAATATGAAATGGGAGGAATTTGGGGTTTTATTCCTTACTCTCACAAGAACAAGTTTTCTTTTGGTTTATTGTTGATCTGTATTATTTTTATTCATACAGGATGTTGCAGACAAGGTGGTTCTTTTGGATCTTTCTGAAGGTGCAGCAAAAGGAGGGACCATGGATTTGGAGATTTTTGCTGTGCCTGATGTGGAGATCAGCAAAGGTATGAGGTATTGTTTCTGGGACAGGAGTGAGTGCTGTCCTGTGTGTGCTTGTGCTCATTTTAATGAGAGCAGGACACCTGGGAAGATACAGAGGCACATAGGCTGTCTTTTTTTAAAAGTCTGTACTTGCAGGTAAGAGGCTAATGCTGAAATTGGACTCATGCAGAAATACAGAGAAGCCAAGCTAGAACTTTAGTGTTATGGGCAGAGAGAGAGAAGGGAGGGGAAAAAATACATGGCGTAGAAATTAGTGAGGGCTGTGAAAGCAATGTTCAAAAGGCTGACAAAATTAGTTGTGTTTAAAGTGCTGCTTTCCTAGATTGATGTTTATTAAACATGCACATGGCCAACAGCGAGTCCTTAATCTCTATCACTGCATATTCAAACAATGAGTTCTTAATAATCTTGTCCTCAGACAGCTGTGAGCATACAATTCAACAGAGTCAATGCCATGTTTCTATAATTAGTGATTAGTTACAGTCTTTGATGGTTGCAGAGGTTGAGGCCATGCAGCTTCAGAAGTTTTTCCACAGGGAAAGCTGGAAGTGAATTGAGCAACATTCTTCCTTGCTTATGTGTCATGTTTCCATGTTCCTTGTGCCCTTTGCAAGATGAAATGAAGGGTTTTTCTTGTGCTTCTCTTTTAATTTATCTTATTTTGGGGACAGAGACTTGTTCTGGTTCCCCCAGACATTTGTGTGGCTTATTCTGAACCTGGCACTGCCTGCTGTACATTCTTTGATCTTATCTTGCAGGTTTTACTGCTAGCACACCTTTTTTCCTGAGCCCTGGTTGTGCAACTGTACCCCAAATCTGTTTGTGCCTCTGTGGTTGCCTGCTGTGTGTGTACATTTAGCTGTGGTGTAAGAAGCTTGTGTGTTGCTGGCTGTGCTGTAGGTAGTGTTACAATACTACAAAATGCTTATACACTGTCACCTGCTATTTTAGTGTGTTTATATCTAGGTTCGAGGCAAACAGGTATTAATTATATCCTGCTTAGTATAGTTTTAATTTGTCAGTGCATGAGGCCTCTGCTTTGGCTTCAGCTGGTTCCAGAAGTGGTCAGATCACCTTGTTTCTGTGTCCAGGCTGATCACCTGTGTGGCACTCAGATATTCAGAGATACCTGCTCAAGGTGGCTTTGACTTACAGATTCTTGCAGCAAGTGTGGTTGAGTATTTCTTTGGGCTAATAAATGCAATTTTTTATTTGAGTTAATAAGTAGACTTTTGGAGTGCTTTTGATGGTTGTCTACATGTCCTTGATTGAGGTATAAGATCAAAAATTATAGAAGAAGCCTCAGATAAAAAAGTCCTTCCCCTTCTTTAACAGTTGGAATAAAAGTAAAGGAGCCTTTTTATGGAATTTTTTTTCTTTCTTTCTTTCCAAGAAAACTTGGAAAAGTTTATCTGTCAAAGCTGTCTAGATGTTTTCTGGTCTCTGCTCCGTAACCTTGGACAAATTGTAGTCTGCCTTTTGTGTTTGGCAACTATAAAACACCAAAGTAGTTCTGTGGGAGAGCTGTGTTTTATAGATGCTGTGGAAGTGCCCCAACTTCCACATTGGGGGATGTGGGGGGACAGGAGGCAAAGAATCCCTAATTAAGCTGAATGCTGTAGTTCAGCCTTTAGAACAGCTCTTGGTTTTGCATCCAAAACTCAGTAGAATGACATAAATTTCAAAAATATGTTTTCTTTATATTTTCAGATTTTTCTGCTTCAGCTGACTCCAAAGTTGTGGTGCTTACAGTTAATTCTCTGGGTAATGCTCAGACTTACCTCGAAGTCATACAGAGCAACGTGGATTTGTTCAGAGGAGTCATTCCAGCAGTAACACACTACAGTCAGGATGCTGTTCTCCTTGTTGCTTCTCATCCAGGTACGCTGGTACTTTGCATAATGTTATGTTCCTCATCTGGCTTTTTCTCTGGTGTGTTTTAAAAATATCTTACTGCTGAATGTACCCAGTTAGTCAAAAATTCTTGCTACTCTGAAAGATGTTTTCCTTTTCAGCTTTGAGCAGGACACTGTCTTTGAGGGTTTTTTCTTTACTGTTATCAAGATAAAAGAAAATAGTGTACTTTGTTTTGTGTAACAGGTATGTATTTCTGTATGTTTCTGTGCTTTCAACCTGACTGTATCTACATGGTTAGCATCCACTGGCTGTTGTCCTGTCAGTTGTGAGTTTTATGTGCACATTTCTCCTGTGCAGGAAGGATAGATCCATGTGTGTTATGTGCCATATGATCACACTCACAGGCTATTCATATACAAAGTATAGTGTTGATACTAAATATTGCAGCTAGATTTTGGTGGAAGGTTTAAGTCTTCCAGGTCAGTGGTACTGTGAACTAAGACAAAGCAAAATCACTACTTAAAAGGGAAAGATGTAAGTGTGAGCCTGTATCCTCTACTGCATCAGAAGGCAGCCCTTCTTACTCTCTTACCATTATTGTTCTTATTTTTCCACTTCTTCCCACCTGATGTGGTGTTTTAGGTTGAAATAAACTACCAATATATTCTTACATGCTTATGCCATTTCTAAAGTAAAGAAGTCCAGAGTTTTTCATAATGATGATTCATAATTTGGAGCTGTGTGGAATTTTGAGTGGTCCTTCATTGGCAACTTATTTTTTCTTTTGCATTTAGTTGAAGTAATGACATTTGTGTCATGGAAGCTGAGCTCATTTCCCAAAAGCAGAGTAATTGGAGTAGGTGCCAACCTTGATTCTGAGAGATTTCAGTACATCCTGACAAACCTTTTGAAAGCAGAGGTGCTGGCAAAAGATGCCTGGGTTATTGGTGAACAAGGGGAAGACAAAGGTAAGGTGGTGCTTTATGATGACTATGAGCAATAATGTCCTGGCAGTGCTTAAATAATTGAATAATGAAAGAATAATTGAGAAAAGTAATGAAGGTGATGAGAAAAGTAATAAGAAGAGTGGTAAATTTTCACAAAAATGGTTTTAAGTAATACAGTTTTGGGGTACCAAAGCCTGTAGACCTGGAGTGGTAGCAAAAGTGTTTGACATTTGTCACAGGAAGAAAAAAAACATGACAAACCACAACCTAAAATGTTTTTTTGTTTGTTTTTTTCTATCTAGTACCATCATGGAGCAGCTGTAATGTAGCTGCAAATCAAACAGAAGCAATGGCTGCTCATAACTCAAGGGAAAAGGTGGCTAACAGGTAACACCTTTATTATAACTTTATTTTTTTCCTTCATATTTAGGCACTTGATTTTTACATGTTATTCAGCTCTTTATGGAGTGGGAGAAGCTTGCCCTAATATGTTTGTACATTGAGTTTATAGGAAATTGTAGGTCAGGTTGTCATTCGCTTTTATGGATGTGTATATGGCCAATGTTTTTCTGAAATTCTTCCTAACATTGTGCCTGGGGTGATGTAAGAAGACACCACAATATACACCAGAATATCAGAGCTGTTTGATTGAGTATTTAAAACAAACACTAGAAAAGCCTTCTGGCCCACTTTTCTCAGAGCTTGTGTTGGAAGCATTTGCTTCAAAGCAAAGCACCAGTTTGGATGAATTTACCTGATTTAATTATCAGTTACATCTCTTGACAGAAAAGAGAATTGTTACTAGCGTAGATAAAAAGTATTGTAAGGAAATTCTTTTCAGCAATTCTTTATTCCATTGTGTTGTTTTCCAAAAACAGAGAATCATATTTTTATAGTACACTTTACCTGATATGGTAGACTTCAGCCTGTCTTTTGGGTTTTACATAAAAACCAAAATCAGAATAATTAAAGTCTAAACATCATGTTTTTCTCCTTTTCCTGGTTTACATGTAGAGCTATGGAAGTTCTAAAGGGAAAAGGTCAGAGATCTTGGTCTGTGGGGCTCTCAGTTGCTGATTTGACTGACAGCATTCTGAAAGATAAAAGAAAGGTTCATTCTGTATCCACTCTGGCAAAGGTAAATGTGTTATTAATACCTTTTGGTTGGCACTGTAATTATATTATTTATTATGAATATGACAATTAACTTTAGCAGCACAGGCATCTCAGTGTTCTGAAGTAATGTTACTGCCATGACTTTCTTCCAACAACAGCTCTCCATTGTAGTCCAAAATCGAGCAAAAATCACTTACTGTTTTAATTAGAAGCAATATTAAAAGTGGATAATTCTCCCAAAAATAAAAGTCCAGAGAGAGAGTACATTCAAGACTGCTGCCCAGCACCCTGGAATAGCTGGATTTGGCAAATGAAATGGGAGTTTTAGTTCCCAAGTGCTCAGTATTGAATGTAGATTTTTTTTTTAGGGGCCAAAAGAATTTTGTATCTTTTCTGAAAGTAGAAAATGCATTTTCTGCCAGTGTTTTTATTTGATCAGGTTGAAACAGCTGCTTTTTTACTCCTCAGTACTTTACTTAAGAGGAAAAGATTATGAAGCAATAGTTAACTTAAAATTGTAGACTGAACTTTGTTTAAAGTTTCTCCTAAGAGGCTTCATTAAAGCATTAAGGTCATTTGACATGACAAGAAAACCCATGTAGAAATGTTTACCTGTCACTTCAATTTAGAGCCTTCAGAAGAACAATTTGCATATCCCTGTGCAGGGAAGTTGAGCTGGCTGCTTATTTTATTGAGTACAAGCACATACCTAATTAAATCATTATGTTTCAAGTGAGATTTTTAATCATTCCTGAACTAAATGCAGATACAGAGGAATGACAAGTCTCTTAAACTGAAGAGTAACTACAGAATGTAAAACTTCCCAGACAGATCCCAGAAATAAACACAATCTACAGTGTATTATAGGGATGTAAGTTTGATTAATTCTTTCACAGAAACTATGTGGGATCATTAAATGAAAAATGTTCTTAGGTTGCATTATTTAATTTTTTTTTCAGTCCTAAAAGAACAGATTATGCTGTACTGTCAAGTGTCCCTGCTTGTTCTACCTAAGAAATGGTGTTTAGTGGTATAAACTTTGCTTGCACTATAGAGATCTGATATATCTATATTGGAAACATTGCCCAAGTGTGGCATGGCTCACAAATTTTTATCCTCACAGTAATATTTTACAGTTTCTATACAGTAACCCATTGCCCAGTATCTAAAATAAATGGATTTTGACCTCTCTAAACATGCCAGATGTTGAAATATCCTCATTAATTAAAATAATCAAGTAATTTTGTGTAGTTGTATGCTTTTGTGGAGCTGCAGCAGAAGTAAGTAACTGTGTGTATTGACAGTGTTCTTTGTGTGTTGTTTCAGGGATGTTGCCATATAAACAGTGAAGTATTCTTAAGTCTCCCATGCATTCTTGGAGCCGGTGGAGTGATTGAAATGGTCAAACTGGAGGAAGACCCACTGGTGCAAGAGAAACTGCAGAGCAGTGCAGGCTCAATTCATGACCTTCAGCAGCAGCTGAAACTGTAAGGAAGCACAAAGGAAGCCTCTGTGTCTGCTCCCTGAAGTCAGAGATCTGCGAGGCAGCAGAGGTTGCTTCATATATGTGGATTTCTGTAGAAAACAGGAAGCTTTGTTACTTTATTTTCCAAAAGTGCTTTCCAGTTTAGGTTTAAAAAATTTAATACTGTGCTGTACAGTAATTTTTGCCTTGAAAAGTGCACTTTCAGTAGCTAAAATGAGGCAGGTAATGTGCAACAATGTTTTACCTAAATCCAGGTGGCCCTTGCCTGTGGCTTTTGACTGTCAGCTACAGCCTGGTTCTTGGGTTGTTCTTAGCTCTTTGCACCTCTCTAGGAGGCACTCCTGGAGAGTGGCTGACTCAGCTCTGCAGAAGTGCCAGTGTGCAGAGCCCACTTGAACCTGTCCTCATGGCTTTTAAATGCTGCATCTCCTTCTTTAGGGAACAGTCACACTCCAGCTCCCCAGGGCACTGGGGATCAGTTCCACAGCTCTGTCTTCCATGGCTGGAGATGCTCTTATGTCAATGGACTCCTGCTATTTTGCTATTTACTAAGGGGAACATGATGTTTACAGTATCCTCCAAACCTGAACTGTTGGGTATGGATTTCTGTTCACACTTATAATGATGTCTGAAATACTCTGGTCATGACTTGCTTGCTTTTATTTTGTAAGGACACTCAGAGCACTAAAGCACCTGCAGTTCTCACTACACACATGCAGCACTGGAACAAGGGCTCTTCCTGAACGGGAGGAGCAGGGGCTGGCTTCAAATAAAGGGTAAAATCCAGCAGTTGAACAGGAGGAGTGTCTGCTCAATCAGACCTCAATCCAAAGCCAGCTGAGGGCAGGGCGCTTTACATCAGCCTCAGGAGAAGGCAACAGAACCTGTAACCCTCCTCCTTGGAGGCCAAGGATGTGATGAAAATGTGGATTTTTAGGTAAAAACCAGATGTTTTAGAGATCAAGGGTTTTTTTGGGTTCTAACCTCTTGAATCACTGTACTGGTAAAAGACTGTTCTGCCTGATGATACCTCAGCATCACGGGGCTGCACTCCTGCATTCTGCAGCTTAGGAACATCATTGCACCTTTACGCTTTGAGGGGGAACTGGTTAAATATTGTTGAAGCTTTCTAAGCAAAAGTAGGATCTGTGGCTGAGCAAAAGATCTGATCCTTTGTGCCTTCCAGTTACATCTCACAAAGAGCCAGACATGCAGGGAGTTCTGAGTGTATACTGATCTCAGAACTGGGATAAAAATAAAAAATCCTTCAGTAATTCATAGCTTTTTTTAATGGAATATCCACATTTCTTTCACTGTAGTGCTAAATGATGGGGCAAAATTAGTGATGGCTGCAGGTAACCAACTTTGCTGCTGTATTTTTTTAAAGCTGCACTTTGGGGTTTTGGTTTTTTCACTTACTTTGGAAAAAAACAATATGAATTTAAGGTTTACATTGTTTTTCATGGTGTTGTTTCTCATCTGTTGAGCATTCCTTTTCATGCGAGTAGTCAAGCTGTCGTTTATTTAGTTTGGTGTTTTTGTAATAATTTTAATCTTAAAATGCTGCCAACTCTCACAGGTGTGTTCGTAGATCAGTGCTCCCGATCTGGCGTTTGTGTCACAGTCCTTGGGACAGTAACCAAAGGGCCGCGGTGGGAAGCGGGCGACGAGCTCCCAGCAAGGCCTTTTAACAATAAACTGCGCTGCAAAGCCATTCCCGGAGGCTGCTCGGTGCTCCCCGGTGCCGCTCGGTGCCCGCTCGGTGCTCCCGGTGCCGCTCGGTGCCCGCCCGGTGCCGCTCGGTGCTCCCGGTGCCGCCCGGTGCCCGCCCCGTGCCGCTCGGTGCTCCTCGGTACTCCCCGGTGCCCGCCCCGTGCCGCTCGGTACTCCCCCGTGCCGCTCGGTGCCCGCCCCGTGCCGCTCGGTGCTCCTCGGTACTCCCCGGTGCCCGCCCCGTGCCCGCCCCGTGACGCGGCTCGGCGCCGCCGCCGGAAGCGAGCGCGGGGCCGCTTCCTGTGTTTATGTAGGGCCGGGCAGGCGGCACCGGAGCGGCGGCACCATGGCCGTGTCCGAGAGCCAGCTCAAGAAGATGCTCGCCAAGGTACGGGCGCGATGGAGCGGGCCTTGCCGGGCCGGGGGCAGCGCGCCCCAGCGCCGGGAAGCTCGGTGGAGCTGGGCCGGGAAGGGAGGAAAGGCGCTCCGAGCCTAAAATGGTCGTGCCAGACTGCGGGGCTGGGCTGGGACGGTGCCAGGCAGCGGCGGGGCCGAGTGGCCGTGGCGGGCACACCGCTCTGTGCTCCCGGCTCCGGGAGGGGGAAGGCGAGCTCAGCACCGCCGGCAGGGCTGGGGTGGGTTTTGTTATCGCCCCGGTGTAAGGAAAGGGGAGAATCCCTTGGAAGTCAAACCATTAACCACTGAATCATGCAGAGCCACGCGTGCCGCTCCTCGGGTGAAAACTGGGCTTGGTCCAGCAGCTTGGAACCAAAACCCTTCAGGCTGACACTTAGGGGGAGTTACGGGTTTGTTTAGGGGGATTCTGGATTTTTTTTTTTGGCAGCATTTAGTCATATTTGCAGCGTTTTGAAATGAAATATAATAGTTGAGAATCCGATCAAAACCAAAGGGACATTCACCTGCGTGGAGTCATAAGCAGATTTTTTTATCAGCTTGAAAATGAGTGTTGAATACTTAGTGTCAGCATATGAGGTCATGTATGTATTTGTATACACCTGTCGTTGCTAAATTAGTTATTGCTATACCACAGGAGAAGTAGAATTTAGGGTAGTTCAGTGTCCTCCTTTCCCCACACTTGTTCATTTTCTACTCCCATCTGACTTTCTGTAGCTGATGAAAGATGAAGATGCTGTTTCATTATATTTATTTTTCAAAAATAGTTACACTTTCTGTTCTAGAGAGGGAAGTTTAGTGATATTTCCCGTATTGAATAGTTTAGTGTATGGGATAAAAAAAGCTTGACCCTGGTCTGGGAGAACCTAAGCACTTAATTTAACTTCAAATATTTACCTGCTGTCATATCTTGAAAAGATTCATCTTTCTGTGATCTGTTTCCTGATATGTAAAATGAGATGCACTTGCCATGTGAGAATGGAGAAGGAAAAAACAAGTCTAGAAATTAAGAATTCAAATTAATCAGTCTTACTTACCTTTGTAGAAATCACCAGGGTCTTATATTTTACAAAGAGATTTTGACATTTCTTGAAATTCGATCTAAGTACAGAAATTATAATCTGAAATTAACATTTAATTTTGCTTGTGGCAGTAGCTGCAATCATACAGCTGTCTCTATTAAGTAATCATCACTCAGTGTAAAAACAGTTTGCAAGAATATTATTTTTCTTTGTTTTAATAGAGATACAAAAATGCTTGCTTAATGTTTAGGTGTTGTGCCTAATTTTTGAAAGCACCCCAGATAACCAAATTTGTGGTTTTTCAGCCCAGTCATGTACCAGACTGACAGTGTGCCTGCTGAGCAGGCAAGTGTTGTTTTATCAGTTCCTTGACACGAGTGACTTGAGGTTCCTATGCCAAAGTGAAATTAAAACCTGACTCTGCTTACTTCTTTCCTGTGAGGATAGTGAGGCCCCACAGCAGCAGGTTGCCCAGAGAAGTTGTGGATGTGGATGGATTGTGGATGCCCCATCCCTGGCAGTGTTCAAAGCCAGGCTGTATGGGGCTCTGAGCAGCCTGCTCTAGTGGAAGGTTCCCTGCCTTGGGCTTGGAACGAGATGATCTTTAAGGAACCCAAAGCATTCTGTGATCCTTGTGCTTTTTAGGAGCTTCTGTTAGCAGAATCCGGTTCTCTTTTTTTAATAGTGATTATGCCAATCTTCTTGAGGCTATATCCTCCACCATAAGGTTTGTTCCTAGGAAAAAGGCCCCACCTTTTAAAAGTAGCTGTGACCAGCTGTCCTTTGTCCTGTAGTGACACATGCAGTGCTGTGGGTACGTGCTGCCAGTCTCTGGCTGGTGTACCTGAAAATTCCTCCATATTCCAGCAATGCCTGTTCCTGCTTCTGGCAAGTGTTGGGAAGGGAGGGAGGAATATACTCAAATGTTAACGAAGCTGTCTCTGTGTCGAGCCCCTGCTGCACACTCCCAATCCCACACTCGCTTTCCAAAGGAGTCTGAGATGCTTTCCTGCAGCCCTCCCACCAAAGCAGCATCCAGGGGCTGACTGACCCCTGTGCTGGTGCTTCCCTGCTGGAGGGGTGCTTTCTGTCCCGCAGTGTTTTGCAGACAGACCAGTGGCTGTTTTGTCCTTGGTCATTCGGGGAAGATCAGTCACAGCATCACCCGAGGTGCTGGAGCTTTCTGCAGGCTGAGGTGGCACTGTGGGGAGTGGTGTGGTGGGTTCACCTCTGCTCAGTAAATCCGAGTTGGCATGCCTGGGAGGAGCATCCTTGTCAGTCTCTAGAGGTGACAGGAAGAAGAGTTAATTTCTAAGCTTCACAACTCATGAGTGTTTGTCAGAGCCAAGGTGACCTTTAGCTGTGGCACCACAGTTTGCTCTTGGATAATGTCTGAATTAATTTGTTCAGATGTTGTTAACATTTGCATTCTTTGGATATTTCATTGTGCTGGGTCCTTTGTCTTCGTCCCATAGTTCAGTGAAAGGTTGCTGTTCCTTAAGACACAATCTGAAGATTGCAATTTTTAAAAAATTGTATTAGAATGAAAAATTTGTCAAGGGACCACATTGCTAGTTTTAATTTTTAATGGTAATCATCAGGGGGAATGACCACAAGGCTAAAGAGCTGCACTATGTGGTGAACTGAGGAGCCTCTTTGCTGTCAGTGGGTTGTAGTTCTGAGACTGGTGAATTCTGTAGTACTGTATTTATGGTTTACAGGTCATCTGTGCTGTTATTCCCTGCTGCTGATAAAAGGAAAGGGGTAAAACCAGTATTATTACTGGTAATATTGTGCCTTGATACATCTGCTTTCTGGTTTGATAAAATACATGTAAATGCTAATAATGATTGATAAATATGGTGTTGCTTTGAAAAGTGCTAGGAAAGGTATCTGTGTGGTTCAGATTCTAGATAGCTGTTTATTAGAAATGTTCAAAACATCACAGTATTTGTTTGGAGATGCCTTTTTTTTTTTTTTTAAGATTCCCACATCTTAGATACATTTGGTTATGATAGAAGATAAAAGAACATACAATGGCTTTTCCCACATCACTTGATGCATAGAGCCTTGTTAAGACTAAAGACATCCTAACATGAAGTTCAATAAGTTGTACAGGCAATGGTCAGTTAAGTAATATGGACAAATAAATTCTTATTCCAATCTAAGAGTGGAGAAGAATGTCCATATATAGATATGAACTCCCATAAATGCTGTCTGTCAGGTAAAATAAAAAATTGAATTAAATTACACTAAAAATTTAGCTTCTGAAGTAATTTCTTTCTCTTTTGTTTTCCAGTATAAGTACAGAGACCTAACTATCCAGGAGACAACCAGTGTTATTACTCAGTACAAGGACCTCAAGCCTGTCATGGATTCATATGGTTAGTCTGTGCATGAGAAAATTTTTGTTCATGAATTGTTCATGTTTCAGACGTGTCAGGATTTTTGTGGGGTGAAAAAGAAGATTAAAACTAGAAAACATTACTTGAATTTCTCTATTTTGCCTTTGACATCAATACTTCTTTAGAAACACAGACTCAGTAACATAGTAAAGTTACTTTAGAAAGTAACTGTCTAATGTGCCAAGAAGTGTCACATTTTTCACAGCTTGACTTTTAGTTAATCACTCACTGATGTCGTCAGTTGGTGTCCTGAGATTGCTGGTATCTTACAAATTCAGCTTTGCTGCCATATAAAGACTTTTTAAAATTCTGTGTAGGAAGAACTGTAAATCAATGAAGAAATGTTTCATTTAAAATAATTGTGGTAGTCCTTAAGAGTATGAAGAAAACAGAGTCAGTTATATAGAAAATTGGCATGAGGGGTTTGTGATGTAAGTTATTGATGATAATCACTGTTTGTTAGCTGTTTAAAAATCTCTAAATTAATTTAAATTTACTGGGGTTTCACCGCATACCCTGAGGCAGTGTAGCTGCTGAGGTCAGCCTTCTTATGATAGTCTTTTTTAACTGTTACCTGTGGGATTCCTCTGTGATCTAATTTATAATACTGATACATCATCAAAAATTTTCAAGTCTTCTGCTTTTTAAATTGTATATCTGGATTGAGAAATGTTAAGAAGGGACATGGTCAGATAAAAGATGAATTAGTTTTAACGAGTAGCTGCAAGCCAGCAGCTGTCACATAAATAAAAATTCATGCAGTGACTGGAGAAAAAACAGGAGTGAAAGGACTGTGACTGGAGTAGCTGCACAAGTTTGCATAACGCTGGTGATCACAATTCCAGATATCTTTGAGCTGTAGCCATTTGTGTTCCCTAATGCTCTTTAAGCTGCCTGGAAGAGGCTAAGCAGAGAATCACTTAGAGATAACTGATATTATTTGTAGCAGTGACATCAGCTGCAAGAAAATGATTACATTGCTGATGATATAGTTTTTAAGTTCATATTAATAATGAAATAAATACCTCCACTGAAGTCCCACCATATTCTACCTGCCTTTGCAGAACATCAGCACCACAATAATTGTGCACGATAACCTACATTTGAATGATGGCTAGAAACTTTCAGGTGGAATTAGGAAGATAAAAGCCTCCTCAACAGAAGCTGATTTATTCAGGCAAGAATAATGTATTGGATTAAAAGTATGAGGCAACTAAACATGGTGCATTTAGGTCAGAGTTCTTGTGCAGTTTGTGACTAAGATTTGGCGAAGAGTCAAGCACTTTTTCTTCCTCTTCAGTGTGTACTGTTTGGTTAAATTACCTTTACTGATTCTGTAATGAATGCCTGTGGCCCAGTACTTTTCAGTATTCTTGCTCACCTGTTTTTTTCAAGAAAGCATAAGAAATGATAAACCTCAGATGACAGTTGTTTTTTTAAATCAAGTTTGAGTTCAGATTATCTTTGCAGCAATTTGCATTACTTGAAGTTTGCAAGGTTCCAACATTTTGCTCGGTCACTGAATGAGGAAGCAGTTTTATTTGTAGAGAAGGTAGTTTGGCAATGATTAGTCATTCATTTCTCAGCAGTGTGTTACTCATAAGGAGTTACCTGCTGTGGACAGTCATTTGCTAATCCATAAATGTGCAAGAGCTGAACCTTTCAGGCTGAGTTAAATGTGTGTGACTTGTAAAAACTTATGCAGATAATTAGATGGTGTATAACCTGTACAGAGATTAACGTAACCAATATGTTTGTTTTAAAAACATTGCTTGTTCCCTTTCAGTTTTTAATGATGGTTCATCTAGGGAGTTGATGAGCCTCAGTGGGACCATTCCTGTGCCTTACAGAGGTATGAGTTTATTACACTTTTCATTATCTCCATTATTTTCCCGATTTACATGAAAAAATTACTGAGAGTTGTCCTGATTCAACTTCACTACTTTGGTGATCACTCTTTTCTTGAAATCCTTTACTTGTCCAGAGTAAAATATTTCGAAGAAATTGTTCTCTATTTTTGCTGCAGGATAAAATTTGAATGCTGAGTGTCACTTTTTCAGTCTTTTACAGCTTTGTAACATCTCTTTTCTATCAGTCTTGCACGTTTTTTCAAGCTTTCAGTTGAATGAGAGTTGCAAACCATTTATTGCTGCAGCTAACGAGAATTCAGATTAGTGTCTTTTAATGTTGCATTGTAGAACAAATGAGATTGTGTATTAGTGGTGAATGATAATTGTAAATCAAAGTTGAATTGCTGTGAAAAATGTTGAGTTAGTGGCCATAGTATTACCTATTCATTGAATGTTATTAGTAGATTTTGGCTTCAGCTTCTAATTTGGACATTTGAGTTTACTGGGCTTAGGAGTTTTTTTATGAATCTGAGTACAGGAGGACAGTTGAAGAATTGAAATAACTTTTAAAATCTTTCAAAATATCTTTTCTAGGTAACACATATAATATCCCTATTTGCTTGTGGCTGCTGGACACCTACCCTTTCAACCCCCCAATTTGTTTTGTTAAACCCACTAGCTCTATGACAATAAAAACTGGGAAGCATGTTGATGCAAATGGAAAGATATACCTTCCCTACCTGCATGAGTGGAAATATGTAAGTATGGGTAACTTGAAATTCTCAAACTGCTCATTCTGCATTCCTTGAGATAGTTGTGTCATTTTCAATAAAAAACATAGTCTTTATTAGAGATATTGAACTATTTTTTTTTTTTTAAATCAACTGGGGGGGTGTTGTTTTTTGAATGTCCTAAAGTTCAAGATGTTGGATTCCATGTTCTGGTTATTTGATGTAATTGCATCTTTAGTTACAACTTGTCTGATTAAACTGTGCAGCACAAGGTGTCCTCTCCCCTGGCAGGACACTCATGTGAAGATTTGTGAGATAAGAATATTTACAGAAGGGAAATTATAAATGTATTTAAAACATCTGTGACTTAGACTTTTACAAGCACTTGGAGTCCTTTATGTAGACATTCCTGGACTCTCATGTATATGGATGTATTTGCTTTACCCATAAATAGAGGCATTGAGCAGTGCAGGCCTCATAGAAGTTTTGGCCAGAACATGGACTTGGAAAGAAGATGAACTGTCTTGACAAGAATAGGAAAATTATACAAAGTGCATAGTTCTGCAAAAAGGGATTAACAGGAATACATTTATTGAGGATGGGTGGTAGTTCTGTGCTTGTATGGTCATAGTGGAAAAAGACTGCCCAGGTAGGATGCAGGTCTTGCACAAGCAAGGGGATCATCTAAGGTACAGCTGATAGAGAATTCTTTCACTTTGAGAAGTTAGTAAAAATAAGTAAGTGGATTATAGAGCTAAGTAAACTTGGATTTGGGATATTTAATCTGGTGCTGCATTCATGATGCTTCTTATTTTGGCAAAATGGAATGCCTATATTAAGTGTAGTTATAAACAGAGAAGCCTGCTTTAACTATATTTAAAATAAGTTTTTGCCACTCCTTAGTGAGTTAGAATATTTTTTTCTGTTTAGACATTCTGAATCAGAACAAAAGCTGTTGTGTATGAAATTGAAATGTCTAAAAAACTTGGGGATCTGTATGTTTGTCATGTTTGGGGGTAGATTTATTTTTTAAAAGTATTATTATAATCCATCATTGGACATTTATACCCAGGCACTTACTGTCCTGCAGTTGATATGGAACTGTGTATTACCCAGTTTATTCTGGGTAATGGCTACTGGTGTATTGTGCCATATGATTTTGAGTACGAGCTGCCTGGGTTTGGTATCTGTAAGAGAACCCAGAAAGGAAATTAATTATGCACATATCTGTACATACAAAGATATACATTTTAAGAAAATTTAAACCTACAAATAAAAGGAATGCTTTTGGGGGCTGATGGAATGGTATCCTATTGTTGCTAGAGTCAGTTAAACTCTCTGTTAGCAAAATGAAAAACTTGTGATTTGCTTTCCCTCCAGCCCCAGTCAGACTTGTTGGAGCTGATCCAGGTCATGATTGTTGTGTTTGGAGAGGAACCTCCAGTCTTTTCTCGGCCTACTGCTTCCTCCAGCTACCCACCTTACCAGGCAACAGGCCCACCAACCAGTGAGTGCTCCTCACTACTGAGTTCTGCAAATAATCACATTAATGTTTCAAAGGGATTGTTGCCCTCCACAGTTTGCCCACAAATAATGCATTTTACTTTTTGTATTGCTGGCTGATGAATTCACCTGGGCTGTACCTCATTGGAATCTATGATCTTAAAGGTCTTTTCCAATCTAAAAGGTTCTAGGAGTCTAAGAATTTGTGGGGGATTTAGGGTTTTGGAGGGGAAAAATCAAGTTTGTATTACAATAAAGCAAAACCCAGACAAAACCAGAACACACCCAAACAGCCCCAACCTCCTCAAAAAAACAGTGTTTTGTCAACATTTCAAGATTAGACCTAAAAAGAGATTATTCAAATAACTTTGTATCTCAGGTTTTTTCATTCTGATAATACAAGTCCATCTTTTAAGTATCTTGCAGCCTTTGATTTTATAAGCACAAGCATGCTTACTGCTCCTGTTTGTGTGGTTTATTTTCATTTTGTTTCAAATTGCTGTCTGAATATTAAAAAAACCTCTACCTTGTGATTTTTTTATTCTTTATTCTCTGTTGATTTGGTGTTCTGTCTTGGTACCCATTCTTATTTTCTTGCAAAAATCCTCAAGACTTTTAAAATCATTTCTTTATTTAAAGTATTGGAGGCATCTTATTTTAAGATAGGTAGGTAGGGGAAAAAGAGGAAGTGGGAAACAGAAAATCCTAGAAATTCTTCCAGGAGGAGACTCAGTATTCAGTGGAAAAAAAACAAAAAAAAACCAGTAGCAAAGACATCCTCAAGCCAAAGAGTGAGACTGTAGGGGAGGGGGAGCAGATGAGCTGGAGATTGTTTATTTAATGATGTTATAACAGTTCCACATGAATTTAGTTGTAGAGTAGCTGGTTTTGTGGTTATTTATTTTTGACAGATTTTTAAGGCTGTGTCCTTTTTCTATTGAAATGTGGCTTTTACTTGGTCACAGTGTTACACTTGAAAAGTTGAAGTGCTGTTCACTGCCATTTCCAGCAGAAGCCATTTTTAGCAATGTTTTAGGCTCTGAACCTGTGAAAAAATGGGTAGCAAAAATAAATAGGACCATTAGGAATAACTGACTCAAGGCAGATGCTTGGGGCTTTTTAGCTTGTCTGTGGCTGCTCTGCCTGTGAGAGCAGCAGCAGATTGGATTGCCCTGATTTTCCAGGAACAGTGGGGGTCAGTGTAAGCACAGTTTTAGCAGAGACTGTGACTTGTGCCTTAAGGACAAAGCTTCAGTGAACCACTCCTGATTACTCTCGTAGTCACTCAAAGCTGAAGTGCTTTGAATTACTCTTTTGAGTTGAATTGAACTGAAGTGCTAGGAATTAATTCGTAGATGAAGTAATTTTAGTGAAAATGTTTCAAGGTTTTGAAATTATTGATAGCTACTTAGTTTTACTAGTGTAATCAGACTTCCCCTATTTTACAGACATTTGTGTTTGGTTTTTCAAGTTCTGTGTAGATTGTTTAAGTAGAAATTAAGTCCTTTGACAAAAGCGCCGAAGGGTGAAAATAGCTCAGCTCTTAAAAAAAGTTACTTGATGTAATATTCTGAAAATTGCTAGAAATGTGGAATAAGTATGTCTAAAACATAATCTCTGTCAGCTTTTCAAGAAAAATCTTCAAATTGCTAAGACTATTAAAGCTTTAGATGTCTATATGTGCTGATAACAGATGTTTAAATGTAACTTCTAAATAGCAGAAATTACTGGATAAGGACATGATTGGATCATTAGACAGATAATCAACTGCTCTGAAGGTACTGAAATTATTCACTTGTTATTTTGTGAGTAAAGATCATTGGCTGGAGAGGTTAAATTCTTTTTTCACCTATTATATAAAAAATGGAGAGGTGGGTAAAAATTTTCAGGTGGATCATCTTTAATAACATGCTTCTTTTTTATTTTCTGAACCTAGCTGCAGGTTCTTTTTTTTTTCTTGGTACATCTACTTGTTGTGCATTTTTAAATCAATACCTATTTTTATCCATACAGGGATTATTTTAAAGTAATGATTAAGAAAAAAAAACAGTATAACAATAAGGTTATTTTTATATGTGAGGAAGAACTTCTTTACATTGAGGGTTTTAACTTCTGAAATGTAAAAATATGCAAAATCCTTGTTTTATTTAGGTTCCTATGTGCCCGGAATTCCTGGTGGAATATCTCCCTATCCACCATCGAGCACTCCAAACCCAAGGTAAGAACTCCTTTAAACCATCATCATTTACCTGATAGTTTCACTGAAGAGTGTCTAATCATAATTGTATTTTCTTATGGTGTATTTGTTGTATAATTGTTCATGTTAGCAGAGTTTGTTAAAAGTGAGGGCTGAATTCTTGTCAGTAGCCAGAAGAAAGTTGGACGAAGGTTTAGCTTTCTTAGTGTTGCTTCAAATGAAATATATATGGGTGATAAATAGATTTTGAAATTACCTAGCTCCCAGCTGTTATCTTCCTTCACTTACATATTTTTATGAGGTTGATATATTAACATGACATAGAAAGAAATGTACCCCTAAAAGTTGAGATTTAATTAGGAACTCAAAAATTGGACAAAACGTTGCTGAGTTAATACAAACCTTGACTCCAGCGTAAATGTGGACTTAATTCAAAGCATTCTAAGGGATTTTGAAGGACACAAAGTTACTTAAAAAGCTTTTTATTAATATTAACTAAGATTTTTTCCCATATAATAGTTTAGAATAAAGCATTTCCGGAAGACTTGCAGATCTGTCTCAGTAAATAGTGAGATGTTGACTACTGCTTCCTAGCGTGTACTTACATTTTTTACATCATAATTAATTGGTTTTATTATTAATATCCTCAAGTCCTGATTTTGTGTTAGGAGCATATGGGATGTTGCTGTAATATGGAGCATTTTGATTTAAAAAAAAAATTAAAATGTAAATACCTATGAGGATTGGGAAGGACAGGGAGTGTTATCTTTTAAGAGGAGAAAAGGTAGGATTTCAAAGTTCTTACAGCAAGTTTTTTCCTCTAAAGATGTTATTTTAAAGTTTTCTTAATTTTTGTACAAAAATAATAGTAGAACTGTTTTTAAAATATATAATTTATGAATTGATAGGAAGGTTTTAAGAACTATTAAATTTTCAGTTACCTGAAGAGAGACAGAATATACTTATTTTATATTCTGCCTGTGGTTTTGGACCTCTTTGATTAATTATAACTGTAGTTAATACTCTGCTGCCTGGAGGTGTTTGTCAGTCTAGTACTGACTAATTTGTGTCCTTGTTTTAGTTGATAGCAAATGTATTTTAGGAAGGTGTTATAGACTGTCATGTGTCATCTCACCATTGTTTTAGTGAGCAAATGAATACTTTTGCTTTCTTCATCCTTCAGAGCAGGACCGAGAATTTCTGGGGGAGTTTGTTTCACCTTGCAACCATATTTTGCACAGGATTTTTGGATTTACATAAAGCAGTTCATCAATCATCTTTTTAACTCTTCTCATATTAAAAATAACTAATTTGAGATTGCTGTTAGGGAGTTTGTAGCTAGAATAATTTCTTTTGGATACCTGTGGGATTTCATGTAACAAGACTAAGAGATTTAGGAGAATTTGTTATCCAAATGTTGACAGGCAATAACGAGATGCCTTTTCATCTGAAACTCTTATCTGAAATCATACCAGAAATACCAGTTGTGAAAGACGTTAATGTGAACAGGAAAAAGGCTTGCAATTTTTAACATTTTATTATGTAAATGAATGTTTAGCATGGTGGCAGTAAAGGTAATATAGGTGAATGGTATTTTACTAATAGTTGCATAACATTAGCATATCTTTCTTTGTCAAAGCAGCTACCCAAACTATCCTTATCCAGGTGGTGTTCCATTTCCAGCAACCACTAGTGTTCAGTACTACCCTTCCCAGCCGCCTGTCACCACTGTCGGTGAGTACCTTGCAAAGGATTTCTCTGAAGTAAAGCTTCTCCGTATCACTGATATATAGAGAAATGAAATTGAAAAAGGAATATGTTGTTCTTACTCAGTATTGATCTTTAATTAAAATTTATTCAAAGGAAGAAAAAAATACGTTTTATGTCCTTCACTTTAAATTTTATTCAGTCAGGAATTTGATAAATTCCTGGTTTTATGCAGTACATTGTGTGTGCTCTGTGAATATTTTGAAGAGCACTGCATGTAGCTACGTGGTTTTTTCCTCACCCTTTAACTGTAGATGACTTTTGATCGTCTGCATTGCTCTGTTCATGGTTTAGAAAAATATTAAGCATCTACTGGACTCACTTTAGTTACACTTTTTTTCCTCCAAAAGTAGTAACTTTCTAAAGTAGCAGTTTGGAATAAGCTTCATTTTTCCTGAGTTTCTTCTCCAGCCTCTTTGCTTTTGCTTCTTATTGATCTCTGCTTGTCATGTCCTCCTTTGTTCCCTTTAGCATCAGGATTTAGGATATTCACATGTGTCTTTTCCCAGTCTGCTGCTTTATGGCCCTTTGCTGACACAGGGCATGAGCTTACTTTTCACCCTGCCCCTCACTTTTAGTATATGTGTAGAAGACTGGGAACCAGTAATAAATATCATCTATTTAAGTGGGAACTGGTGCAGTAACTTTCCAGCTGTTGAGAGTCCTTTTGGCACAGTTGTATGGTGAGGGTGTAGACTGTGTTGTGACATTGTTCACATTATCAATCCCTTGTAGTGTCCTCCACCATCATTTAAAAGTGCATCCACAGGTTCTTCATTTAATGTGTGAACTCCCAGTGATGCCTTAAATGGCTCCCTAGAAACAGAGACTAGACAGGAATAAAGGAATAAAGGAGGGATTGATTTGAAAGGCCTTCAGATGTACACTTTTGGGCTCCAGAGGCTCCTGCCTCAGTGCATCCCAAAATGGACAATGACAGCTCCTGAGTTCTTCCCACTTTGATATCAGCATCAATTCCCCAGGAAGAAGCCAGGCAAGGATGGAATTTGCCCAAGATTGCTCCCCTCTCCCCAAGCTTGCCCCCCTCTCCCCAAGATGAAGGTTTGCAGTTGTTGTTCTGAGTGTCCTTGGAGAGCGAGCTGGAGAGGTTTTGTTATGTCTGTCTTAGCATAAGGGAACAGCACTTAACGAGCTACAGGAAACTTCAGAGTTACACTGGCAGTACAGGATTTGAAATATATAAAAGTTAAAACCTAAGGCATCACCAGTTATTTATGGAATGGCCTGGGTTAGAGTCATAGAATGTCTTTTCTTTCCAGAACTGTGTGTATTTTGTGATTTTGCTTCACATACATGGGGACAAGGCAAGGGAAGAGAGATGCTTCTACTTTACTCTTACTAAAATATCTGAGGAGTTCTGTTACTACACAATTTGAAAGCAGCAGTAAGTTGTGTGTTGTATTTTTCTTGTGCCTGATCCTGTCCTCTGTGTCCAAGCTCTTTCAGCCTTTTCAATTAAGAAATTCTTTCCTGGAAGTTCTTGGCTTCTTCAGTGGTCCCCTGCACTCTGAGGTGATGTGGGTCTGGCATGCACAGTGCAGGGAAGCTGCTGTCCCATGCAAGTACCTCAAGCAGTGCTCAGTGTCGTGAGGCTGCACTTGTGTCCTGGAGAGGGAATGCTCTGCACTGGCTGTCGTGTAGGGAGCTGATAACATTTCTAGGGAACGTTGGCTTTCTGATGTGTCTTTCTCAAACAAAGCCAGTTTCGCCTTTATGTAGCAGAGAGTTAATTTAAAATATAGATATCTTCTGTTTCATTTCTTTCCTTGGTTTTTCACCCCCACTAAGATGAATACAGGTGGAATATCTGCCAAAGATAGAAGACTCTTGCAGTCCCGAGTTCGATCATCTGTGGCACCTTGTCCTAGTTCCAGGTTTCATAGTGACCATTTAACATTACACTGAGTCATTTGCTGCAGCTACGTAAAATTCCTACCTCTGTTTTACATGGCTTATCTCTTGTGCCAGATGAAATGCAAACACATCTCTATTTGATCATCCCCTGTATTTACAATATTGTGAGGTGTTTTTGTTGTGTTTGTTTTGTTGGGTGGTTTTTACAGTAGAGTATTGGTTTTTCCTTTCCGCTGAAAATGTTTCTTTCTAGTATTGTTTGTTTGTTTGTTTGTTTGGCTGTGGTTTATTGTGATAGTTTATTGAGGAGCATATCAGTTGGTACAAGGTCAGAGTTTTGTGTGGGTGGTGGTGATCTGTTTCCTATAGCGAGCCTAGTTGGAACTGAATGAAAATGTTCATGCAAAGTAGCTCAAGTTTTTAACAGTTGTTGGTTTTTCAAATAGTCCTTCTGGTTTTTTCTTTCTGTTCAGTCATCTGCCATTACTTGCCTTTCTGATGCAGTTACTGGTTTGATGATTCTGTAAGGTCACTTCTGAAACCAGACTCTGCCTAGTAAAGGTTAAAGGTTTCAGAGTTCTGTGGATTTAATGACTATGTGCCATGAAATCTTCCCCAAGCTGGGCTAATTATGGAAGTGACAGAAGATGGTATGGGTTCATGCTCTTTAAGAAGATACACTGATTGAGCTGTATTAAAATGATGCTTTTTGTGTTCAAAGATCTCTTCCCTATCTGGTGGCATTTCTGTGTGAACTTTCATTGTGTTAAGTGTATTGTGATTTTTTTTTCCCCTGTCCTACTTTACTGTCAAAGTGAGCCTTGCATAAAAACTTCCTGAGTGAAGGATGTCAGGTAAAACATAAGAAAAGAAAATAAACAAAGATTCTGTTGGTACTGGTTCTGTGATTCTGACTTTGTGTTAGAGAATAATTCATTATGTGAAGTAAACAGTAAACTAAAACTGTGCTAATGCTGTTTTTCTGAAGAGAAATCAGCCCTTTTTGATGGGGAACAATTGTCTGCCTTAAGCAGGAGGTCCTAAACAGTGAATAAACTCTTTGTCCCAGATAGTTTGACTGACTTGGTTCAAGTTCTACTTCTGCATGTACAAAGTGCTGTTCTTTCCTCCTTTTCATGAGAAGCAGAATGATGGATTCCTGGGTTTGTGTGTGATGTGTTATTTGACAACTTCTGTTGCCATCTTTAATTGTTAATCAAACTTTTCAAATTGTCTTGTTGACTGGCAACAGGTTGAATTTTTTAGGCCAGGACTGTAAATCAGATGAAGTATTGGGACACTTCTGTTTTCCTAAGGCTGTCTTTGCACCAGTTGTTTAATAATTCAATCTCTTTATTTTTCAAGGGTAATTTGCTTACTTTTCTAAAAAAGTACACATATTCTGGTGCAATTTATATGTTTGTAAAGTGCTCACTTTAGTAATGATCAAAATTTATGTTTTCTGTATTTTAGAAGGCTTTGGTGGATTAGGAAGCATGATGTGCTTCTTCCTGTAGTTCCTGTCATTCATTTGCATTGCTTTATTTTTCCACCCATATAGCTTGGTGTAGGTTTTGTGGACAAGTACAGAGTAAAAAACATAGGGAAGAGACACAAATTTATTCAGTCTTGTTTTGTTATAAAAAGTAAGAAAAAAACCCTCTTCAACTATACAAGATTCATGTGAGCAGTGATGACTATTTTTTCACTTTGTTGTTTTTTGAAATCTGGGGCACTGGGAATGTACATGTGATGCACATAATGCTGTAACAGCTTTGAGGTTTTGATAGCTGTGTCTCTGTACAAAAAGATAGTCTGGCAAAAATTCTTCTTGCATATTTTCTTTGCAGTAATAGAGCTTCAAATCTCTCTGCGTTTCATTCATAGGAGTTGTAAAGTTTAGGCACAAAAGCTGCTTTAATTCTTGCTTTGTCAGTAGCTTTGTCTTGCTTTGTCAGTTGAAAATTCAGTGATCTAGGAGGTGTGAGGCACAAGCCTGGGGAAACTGTGACCCTCCAGTTATTCCCACAGAATAACTGAAGTGGTTTGTGATAAATATCACCAATAGCCACTTCACATTCTCTGGAGCACTCTGAGTTCCCTGGTCTGGAGACACAGCACACCTCCTGTGACAGACACAAAGTACTTAACTTTCTATTTAAAAGACTCTTGAAATTGTCCTTGAAAGGCTGACTTGCAAAAGCATATTCAGGTCTCCTGCCCCTTCTGCTCACCTGTCCATAGGGATGCAATGCTCTTGAGCCTGGAGGAAGTGATCCTTGAATATTCACCTGCTCTCTTGGATCCCTCTTCCCTCTATGGTAAATTCCCATGGAATTCTTCCACTAAGATCCCTGAAGAGGCCAAAGTTAGCTCTCCTGAGTTCCAGGATTGCAATCTTATTCATTGCCCTGCTTTCTCCTTGTGGATACAGAACTCCATGGTCTCATGGACACTTTGGCCAAGGCTGCCCCAACCTTCACATCTCCAGCCAGACATTCCTGGTAGGTTATGTAGGTACAGCAGCACATCTTTCTTTGTCGGCTTTGTCTGTATCAGAAGGATATTGTCAGTGCTTTCCAGGAATCTCCTGGATGGTGTGTTCCTGCCCTGTTGTCCCTCCAGCAGTGTCAGGGTGGTTCCCCATGGGAACCTGGGCTGTGTGGCCTTGCTGGGAGTATCCCCACTTGAGCTGCATGGGTGCTCTCTCTAACTCTCCCTCTGTCTTTCCTAGTTTAAAGCTCTCCTTACCAGGCCAGGCAACTGGAAAAAAAAAACCAAAAAAATGAAAACTGTACCTGTAGTAGGCAAACTCGTTGTCTCAAGCCAGCTGTTATATTAATTGTGGTTGACTACATCCAGCCATTAACTCTTACTCTTCTTTAAAAGGTCTCAGACTAGAAACATTTACAGACTTCAGGTGAAACGGCCAGCCCATTTTTAAATTAAAAAGAGAGTGTGGATATAGTGGGAATAGTGAAGTGAATGAACAGATGCATACTCTTAAATTTACTTGTGTGCACCCTAATTTGTGTTATCTCACTGTGGTCTCTTTGCTGCTTCTGGAAATTATTATGGAGAGCAGTTTGTTTGACTTCTCACAATGCTGAAGTACATGCAGCAGCTTGGCCACTTGCTGTTCCAGCTGTCATGGTGCAGGCCAGCATTAATGCTGTGCTTGTGACACGTTCCTGTGCAGGACCCAGCAGGGATGGCACCATCAGCGAGGACACCATCCGTGCCTCCCTCATCTCGGCCGTCAGCGACAAGCTGCGGTGGCGGATGAAGGAGGAGATGGATCGCGCCCAGGCCGAGCTCAACGCCCTCAAACGCACCGAGGAGGACCTGAAGAAGGGACACCAGAAGCTGGAGGAGATGGTGACTCGCCTGGATCAGGAAGTGGTAAGCTGAGCCACTGCTGCCTACCTGTTCTAGTCATGAACAGAAGCTTGTAATTAATTAATTATTAGGCATGATAGAAATAACGAAGCTTCCAGTGCATCTTCTCTTTTGCAGTTGGGTGCATGTGCTCAGGCTGAAGCAAGTCAGAAATAGCAGTGACCATGAGATGCATTGTCCTGCATGTGTCTCACAAAAGTCATTGCTCAGTAGTAGAGGAACAGTATTATTTTTCCCCATCCTTCCTGTGAAAGTAATTAGTGGTGGGAGATTATTTCACAATTATGTCTGTTTCTTGATAATAATGTGTAACAGCAGCACTGGAGAACATTTTAATGTCTTAGTGCAGAGATCACTGATTTTGGTCACAGCTTCCTTGTAGAACCTGCCTTGTATAACTTCTCCTTTCCCAGAAGTCTCTCCCTCCTCCCAGTGTGTTCAGAAATTCCTGCAGTTTTTCATTAAGGCATCTTCTGCTTAGTCCATCTGCTCCTTGCACTGCTGCTCAGGAGTAAGATTTTGGGATTGATGAACAGTTTCTGAAACCAGCTCAGCGTTCAGATGTGGTTTAAAAAAATTATTATAAATTATTAGTTGGTCTAGAGAACTGGAGATACCACACTCCAAAGAAAATAATTACTTTGGCTTTGCTTTTATTATCTTTAGCTAGCTTAAATTATTATTTTTCCTAATGTGGCAACTTGGAAATACTTGGAGTGTTGGCATGCCCTCTCTACAGTTTAAATGGGTAATGGATTGACATTATCTAAAGCAGATGTTACTTTTTTAAAAGGAAAGAATCTGAAGTCTACAGATTGATAGCTCTTTCTTTTGTTAAAATCGTAATTGAAATAAGCAAGGAAGTACAGAACGAGCTGGTATGTCTAAAAATCTTTCCTCTAGACAATTGTATCACAAGAAGATAAATAAACATCTTAATTGTTTTTAGGCTGAAGTTGACAAGAACATTGAACTTCTCAAAAAGAAGGATGAGGAGCTCAGTTCTGCCTTAGAGAAAATGGAAAGTCAGTCAGAAAATAATGACATAGATGAAGTTATTATTCCTACAGCTCCACTTTACAAGCAGATCCTGAACTTATATGCAGAGGAAAATGCAATTGAAGACACCATCTTCTACCTTGGGGAAGCGTTGAGACGTGGAGTGATAGATTTAGATGTCTTTTTAAAGGTAGGTTTCTTGGGATGTTTTTAAGATGTGCATTTTAAATGTGTTTACTTTGGACTCTTCAGTTCAGCTTACTAATGTTCACAATCTTCTCACAGAAAAGGATCCTGTAGGAACAGGAGTATTTATACGTTCAAGCAGGAAGTTTAGAAAGTAATTTCAGAATTAAAAGACTAATTTTAAAAGCATTATAGATACGAAGTCATATTGTTTCCTTCTTGTGTACCTTGCTAATTCTGTTTATCTACTGTTAGAAGAACTGTTCTCTGCCCCATGGGAAGTGCATTAGTCTGATTCACCTTGGAGTGTGTGTTATTACTTTGATAAGAATATGTGTGGAGTTAATAATTATTTATTATTACAATTTAATGAATTAATTAATAATTAAAAAATCACGAAAAATAAACTGTAGTGATGGCATTTGGTAGCCATCTGGCAGTCATTTTAAGCCAAGAAGATGCCATTTAGTAGAATAGTGAATTTAGTGTTTCCAAAAAACTGACATCCCATTTAGGTCACAGAAAGTGCTGTGCTTTGAACATTTGCATTGCAGCATTATTAAGATTTTATCAGGACTTTACCAATGTTGTTTTTCTTTCTGCAGCATGTTCGTCTTCTGTCTCGCAAGCAGTTCCAGCTGAGGGCATTGATGCAGAAAGCAAGGAAGACTGCTGGACTCAGTGATCTCTACTGAACTCCCAGACTTTACCTGGGAAGTAATGAAGCAGCCATTCTCTTGATCTTTCTCTTAATCAGTAGGTGCCCAGAGTAAGTTATTACATCATTCAAGTGTAAGATATTTTGAATCAATAATATATTTTCTTTTTGGTAAAGACTAGCTTTTATTAATGCACTTTCTATCTCCTGTAATCTTTGTGCTGGTGGACTTAACGCTGAATAAAACTTGTTGCATATTTTCTTCCTCTACAGAACTGTGTATGATGTGCTTTCTTTTCAGTCAGGGCTTGCCTTATGCAATGTCAGCTTAACCATACTTTCACTTTACTTGTGAGATTTGGAGGATGTGCTGAACTGGAAAAATTCACATTTATCATGACCAGTGAAAACTGAAAACTCAAAAGGTTCTTGGTCTCTGCACCATAATCAGCATGGCTTAAGACTGAATCTTTGCCTTAAGGCTTTTCATGTTACTGTTGGCTCTGAAGAGGTCAGAGTTCATTTTTAAAAACTGGGTGAGACTTCCATAACTACATAACTGCCTGGAGCCTCCAGCACAGCTGCACACATAACATTATTACACCTGAAAAATAGAATTGATTTAGGTGGGTGGAAACAGAGCTACATGTGGGAGACAAAGCCCTATTAAAAAAACCAAGGAGACAGAAGTAACAGTTTGTGGTTTATTTGGTGTTGTAATTGGTACTACAGTTGGACAGTCACTGTCTTGTTGCACACAGAAGTCTTACCATTTTTTAAACATGCTCAGGAGACAGAACTTACAACTAGACTGATATAGTACACAAAAATAAGGTTCTCTAAGAAAAATATCCACAAAAATTCCAAAGCAGTGTTAGGAAAATACACTTGGACCTATCAACAGTGAAATATTTAAACTATTCAGCTGGCAAAGGTTGGTCAATTGGCTTGACAATCCTTTAACTTCAAGAAAAGTCTTTGGTTTCACATTGTGTAGCAATTACTCCTTATTCCTTTGAACCAACATGAAACAAGATGAGGAAAAGGCAAAGGGTTTTTTAGGCAGTGCTGCTTTGATTGCTGGATACCACTTCACTGAACAAGACTGACTAGGTTAGCTAGCTCTGGCTAAGAACATGGGTGTCTGTGAACAGGGAAAACCCCAGATTAGCTTCCTAATGCTATCTTCAGGGAACTCCATTGTTCAGATTTGAGCTTCTTGTGTGTGTTCTAGTTGAGATAATACATTGAAAGATTTGACTTACTTGGAAAGTGCAACGTAAGACAAACCACTAAACCCATTAAACTGCTAAGAGCCAAAAACTCCTTGGGCAGGTTTAAAACTGTAGTTCCTTCTGGATTGCCCACAGTGTGTCTGCACTCTTCCTTAGTTTGTCCTCTTCCTCAGGTTTTAGGATCATCTTTACTACATCAGTGATGCCATTATTACCCAGTACACAAGGAACACTTAGGAAGACATCTTCTTTTATTCCATGCAAGCCCTGAAAAGTACATAAGGATTGTTAGGCTGCAATTTTATGTCTGTGTATTTCATAGAATACCCTCAGGAAACTAAATGTAGTTGAAATTAAACTAGAAAGTGATCGCAGTTTTTTTCAGAATTCCAGAGATACTTAATTCTCAGTAAGACAGAAATTAGCAAAAAGAGGCTGCTCACCTTAACAATTGTAGAGATGGGGTGCACTCTTCTCAAATTCTTCATAATACTTTCGGCTAGGTCTCCCACAGAAAGGCCAATAGCCCAGGACGTGTAGCCCTTCAGTTTGATCACCTCATAGGCACTGCAGAGACACAGACTCTCATTAAAGAACAAGTGACAACACCCAAAATGATCCAAATTTGTAAGAAAGGCTTTTGGAGGTGTCCTAATCAATTTGGAGGCATCAGAAGCTTGACTGATTTGCTGGCAAATGAACTCAGCAGTGAATAATTCTATTTGCATTTTACACTAGTCCCCACAATTATACTGGAAGCCCATCCCTAATTAAAGTTTACTAATCTCGAGAACTTAACTGCCAAATCTCCATTGCTCCTTAAAATATTATTTCATGTTCTGTTATGCTTGCATCCTGACATTTGGGGCTATTGAGGTATTCTAGATCTGTGTACTGCAGTTCAGAGATTTTTCAGCTCTACATTTGTTCTGGTGTTGAAATTAATAAAAAAGCCAAATCAGAATTTACCTGTCCACAACCTGCTTATGGACCTCTTTCCAGTGTTCCTTGTCTCCATCAGTTCCCAGGTCTGGATGAAGAGCCTTCAGAGAGACGCCAGCAACATTCACTCCACTCCAGACAGGTACTGAAAGTTGCACGTAGATTAATTATCTGACAATGCTTAGTCCTTCTCAAATTAACAGTTAACATAAAATCTAGCTGGATTTATCTGCAACACATCATTTAGGATTTAGCTATGACTTTAAATATAGTATGACCTCTAAGGCCAATCTAAATTGCAGGCTGAGAACCTAGGAGCACATCAACATTTATACATGGTGTCACAAAGTTTCAATACACCTCTGTTAAAAGTGAAATACCTGGGCAACATGAACTACAATGACAGCCACTCTATTTTGCAAAGTTTTCTCAAAATAAGAATTGATTCCAAGTGCATTCTGGTGGGTGTCAGGAAGCAGACACTAAACTGCTCTGGTGCTGCTTGGAAAAGTACAGGTTAAATATAGAGAAAGTCATGCTTTCTCCTGTCCTCCAGACTTGCCTCTGCATTTCAATTCCTGTGTACACTAATTAAGAGATGCCAGTAATGGCAATTGAGTGACTGCCAGTAGGGCTGGTGTAGATCTTTGAGAGGCCATTGCAGAGAACTTTATCCTCTTGCTGCTTCAGTTTGGGTTTTATTGGGAGTTACGAGAACAATTTAGCCTAGAAAGGTCTAGCTGCCTCAGGTTACAGTAATGACCTTTTCAAGCAGTCACTCAGGTCAAATATAGATCATCTAGGGTTACTCTGTGCAGCAAAAGACCTAAACCAGGACTCGCATCTTTAAGGTGCTGCAGTGCAAAGGTTTTGGAGTAATGTTTTGCTGTAGCTTTTCAAGATGTTTCTGGCAAACACAGCATCAGGGAGTTGTGTGTGACAGCCACCCAGTTTCCCCCTTACCGCTGGAGTCTCCGTGCTCCCCAACAATCCAGCCGTGGCAGCTCAGGGGGTGGATGCCCAGCCTTTCTCCCATGAGGTGTCGGAAACGGGCAGAGTCCAGATTGCAGCCGCTGCCGATGACTCGGTGCTTGGGAAAGCCACTGATCTTCCAGGCCACGTAGGTCAGAATATCCACTGGGAGGAGAACAGGGAATGACAAGTGCCACTCATGAGTACATGATAGTGAGGATGCTACCTTCCATTCATCTGAAAGCGTTTTACCTGCGTGCTGGTTTCATGGAACAGAGCACAAACAAAGCAGTGCCCGTGGCCAGGCATTGCAGTGGACTAACATAATGGCTGTTTTATATAATGTAATGGCTGTTTTAAACAGTCTCTCAGCTCTGCCTTTATGCTGTGCATGCAATTATCAGTGATCCTTGCTGTGCTCAAGGTCACTCAGACTGAAAACCCAAGTTTATTTCTCAGAAAACCAAACTACTGAGCCTGGAGAGGGAAGATGACATCTTTTCCTACACGGATACCATAAAATAGTTTGGGTTGAAAGGGACCTTAAAGATCATTTAAGATCATCCAAGAGATGGATCCATCCTAAAGATCATCCAACCCCCTGCCATGGGCAGGGACACCTTCCACTGAAACAGGTTCCTCAAAGCTCCATCCAACCTGGCCTTGGTAACTTCTAGGAACAGAACATCCAGAACTTCTCTGGGCCACCTGCTCCCGTCTCTCACCACCTTCATAATAAAGAATTTCTTATAGCTAACCTAGATCTACCTCTTTGAGTTAAAGCAATTACCACTATGTGGTGGTAGTATCACTACATGCCCTTGTAAAAAGTCCACCTCTCTTTTAGGTCCCTTTAGGTACTGAAGGCTCTCCAAGGTCCCCCTGGAGCCATCTCTTCCCTAGCATAAGTATTTTCTAAAAGCCTGTGCCCTAACGCCACCTTACTGGAGAAACACTATTCCCTAAGCCAAATCCTCTTATGGCAACACAAGACAAACCTGGGTTTGAGACAATAAGCAGCTTGCAGTCAGGACTGTATTTAACAACGTTGGGAATGATGAATTTGAAGATATTCACGTTGCGCTGGACCAAGTTCAGGCGGCTCTCTCCTTCCTGCTGCCGGGCACCAGCAGTGACAATGACCAGCTTGGAGTGTGCAGTCACACTGTAATCTGCAGACAAAAGGCTGGTCAAACATGAGCTCTTACCAGGCATGGGGCAGAACAGGAGCTCTCACTTCCTTTCTGTACTCAGACCTCCAATTCTCAACTTGGAGCCTGCAGAGACTCCCCGGTACTTGTTACCCTGGACTTTGCCTTTATAGAAAGTTCAATTTTATTTTAAGACTGGCTCATTGCCACAATCACCAACACTGTACCATGCAGCTGCAGGCTCTGAAACTCCATTCTTAGCCCAAATGGGACTGGGGGTAGCTGTTGGGGTGTCACTCAGGGTAAGTGCTGCGTAGAGGAGGAAGAAGGTTCTGTCCTCATAACCTACCACCTGTGGGCACTGTAATTAAGGTATGAGCTGGTTAAGCCTTTGCCCTACTCAAGGCTGCCACTAAAAGTTATCAGAAGTAAGCAGTAATGAGTTCAGGGGTTAACTGGTTGTGAAATAAAGTTCTCTAAGGTGCACAAGAACTTAAGAAATTCATCTTTTTGTATCAAGTACTGAGTCCTGGAAAAAAATTCCTAGCTGGACTGGACATAAGAAGGTATATTAAAAAATGTCAGCTAAATACTGTATCCATGAGCTTTCCCCCCAAACAATTATGGTGACAGGCTAAGTTCTAGACTTGGCTGTCCAGTGTGAGACCTGAAGTGGCTACCTCCATTTAGAAATAATGAGCACATGAGAGGGAGCCAACTACTTGCCTTTGCCAGAGACAATCTTCGGAGTTTTAAGGAAGAGGCTGCCGTGTTGGAGATCCAGCATCTCTCCTCTGAGCTTGTCCTCCACAACATCAACAAGGGCGAGTTCATCGGCCAAGTCCTACAGGAGACCAAGAGGAATGATCAGTTTTACTGCCTCTGAGCAAAGCCCCCAGCTTTTAAACTGTGAAGTTACTTTAAAAGCTACTTAAACAATTTTGTTCATCTCTAACCCTTTGCTTCTTCCCAGAGGCCTTCAATTGGTCCCCTGGAATATACACTTTCTTGAGTTCACTTTGTACTTTTCATAATCACATTCTGCATGAAATAGTAGTACAATTTAGCAGGACAATAATAAAGAATAATTTAATAGTGGATCATATGCAACCTATTTGACAGTTAAGAAAAGCAAGCCTGGTGTTAACCACAGCATTTTCATTACGGTAACTGAATGCAGAGGACAAGTCTTTCAGAGTGTCAAGGACCAATTTTTCCAGACTACACTCCAAAGAATTATTACATTGTCTGCTCTGCTCAAGACAAAATAACTCCTCAGCTCTCCATCTTTTTGTATATTTAGAGTGTTAGACAATTCCTACTTAGAAGGGAGTCTGCAAGTCCCACAGAGGTAAATGCAGCTCTTAAAATGATACATAAAGGACATACTGTCTGATCCTGAGGCAAACTTGGTTTACAAGAACTGCAGCTATTTGTTTTCTGTCAATAGCTTCAAGACTGTTGTTTCCTTTCAGGCCCAAACAAAGGATTATGTAGCCAGAAGTTCACCTAATAAGGCAATTTTTTTTTTTGCCCCTCTGTTAGGTCTCAGGTTTTTCTGCTGCATCCTCCCAAGCTTGACACTTACCTTCATGAGGATGCTGATGGCACAGGCCATTCCCACTGCACCCACGCCGACCACGCTGATCTTATTCTCAGCATGACTGTGCTCCTGTTTGTGGAGAGTGTGGATGAGCTGATCCTTGAGAGACATGGTGCACTGCTGAAAGGAAAGCAACAGATTATTTCTCCGAGCTTTGGAGCTTTTACTGACACCAGAATATTTGTATCCACCAAGATAGACTTTATTCCAGGATGATACAAAAATGGCTACAAAACACATTAATAAAACATCTGGCAATACTGCCTGCAAAACTGAATTATTGATGACAATCCTCTGATCAAGCTCACCATAGCTTTACCTCAAACACAGCCTGAGAGCCATTGATTATATTATATAGCTGGTGGCACTCCAGCAGCAGCAGTAGGAAGTTCTAAATGACCATCCATATTACATTTGGGTACAGGAAGCCATTTTAATACTTCTAAGCACAGCACAGTCTGGCAAGCTCTGTTCTCACACCCTGAAAAACTGGTATTCTGTGCCCTGAAGCCTTTCCAGAGCTGAAGTTGTGCAACACTTAGGCAAGCCCTTTTTAAGCACAGCATGAGCCTCCACGTCATAAATTTGTTTTGAAATGAAACGGCACAGTTTTGAATTAAGATGGCTGGAGTCTGGTGCTACCATCTCTCCCACCCTCACATTTTAGCTGCCAGCTGCACAGCATCCTGGTTAGATGGGTTCTGACAGCCCACGGGTGCCAAAATGTCACAGCGATGGCAGAGGATATTCCTGCCCATTTCTGCACAGGAGCAGACACCTCGGTTTCCCAGGAAATGGTGCTGCACTGGGAGCAGCCTGAAGAGCCCAGGGCAGGAGCAGCTGCACAGACAGATGCAAATGCAGACTCAACACCACTCTCTAGTGCTGAACAGGCACCAACTCGTTCAGAGCATGAAACACCAAGCAGAGCAGCAGGCAAGGACTGTTAAGTTTTGGGGCTGAGAGGAGGAACAGGAAGTCAGCAGTGCCCATATTTAGGAAAAATCAACCAAGCTGCGTCAATCTTGAAGTTAAGGAGCCTCCTGAAGCGTGGCCATGTAGTGCACTCTCCACGTGCCAAGTCCTCCCTTTGCACTATAAGCACTTCAATGCACAAGGCTGCTGAGAGCCGTCCACTCTAGTAAACACGCCTAGTTACACTTAAAAACTCAAAAAAAAAAAAAATTGCTTTTAAAGTGCCCTATCCCTCAAAGAAACAAGTTAGGGGAGTAGTAGGTGGTCCACTAATGCTGTATTTGAAACGCAGCCCTAAGCCCATCCTCAGGTCCCTGTGGAGGATCAGCCCCTGGGGCCACGCGCACCGATTAAGGGAGCAATTAATCCCTGCAGGCTGAAGGGGATGGAGGGAGGGGACGATGGGGGATTGCGAGTGGAAATCGCGGCGGCGGGACTCGAGCCCAGGGCTGTGCCCGGTGCCACCGCGGCCGGGGGCGATCGACACTTTGTCCATTTGGGGCTGCCTGCTCCGCCGATCCCCCCCGGAGGTTCGCGGGACAGCAGCTCCTGCAACCCTCCCTTCCTGCATTCCCCTTCCCGCACTCCCCCTCTCCCTGTACCTCTCCCTGCACCCCTCCCGCACCCCTCCCGGCCCGGCACTCACCTACCGAGAGTCCTCCCCGAGCGCGGCCGTGCCTGGAGCGGGAGGAGCTGCGGCCGCCGCCTTAAATAGGGCCGGGGCGGCTGACGTGGGGCGGGCGGGCTGTGGAGCCGGGGACGTGCCCGCAGACACGTCGGGAGGGAGAGGATGGAGGGGGAAGGAGCAGCAGCAGCGGGAAGGAGCAGCGGAGGAGAGGCTGAAGAGAGGCGATGGAGCTGAGGCGGGGCCGAGGAGCTCAGCCGCGCATCCCCTCCGGGCGCATCCCGCATCCCCTCCGCGCTGCCGCCGGGAGGGATTCCAGAGGGATTCCACTCTCTCTGTTATTAGCCGGGATGGGTGAAAGCGAACTCTCCGGCTCTGGAGAGTTTGCGGAGAACTGAAGGCGTTCCTGCCCTCTTTTCCCCCGGGCAGTGCCAGCCAGCCCTGCGCTCCTTCTCGGGGGTTCATAGCGATAGCTCTTGTCCTGTGGCTGGACACCAGCTTCTAATTTCCATCTACATCAATAGATGTTTGGGGGGTTTTTTGTTTACTTCCCCTTTCCATGTATTTACATACCCAATTCCCACACGTTTGTTGTGTTAGGTTATATAACCCAAACCTTTTCAACCCTGCATGGTCACGCAAGCAGTTCCCTGGTCATTGCGTTCTGTGGAACTCTCCCAGTTTAACTGGTATTTAAAATGATTTTTCTCCTGAGAAGGGCTTCTGCATGGAGTGTTTCAGACAGCGATGCCTCAAACACAACACTAACATTTTCCTGAAGTTACTGGAAATTCCATGACTGGACTCACGCAGGTCTTTTTCAGTCACACCATGCCGTCAGTTTCCTGTCACCCTGTGGTTGGTTAGTAAAGCCAAAACCTTCTCCTATTCACTTATTTCTTGCTAGGACTCCCAACAAAAAGCAAAAACAATTTTTAAAAAAATTTCCTGAATGCCTGCAGTTTCAATTTCATACTATACTATACTATACTATTTTGTGGGTCATCCCCCAACACTGGCTTTTAGTAAATCCATGCTACCTTTTATCCCTTTTTTTATTCATTGAATATCATGGTTTTAATTAGATTTTCCTTTGGAAGTTTTTCTGAAGAACTGCACAGATATTGAAAGCACAGACCCAAACTGCTTCTACCATGGCTTACTTCTTTGAACTTGCTGTTCTCTGGTTCTGTGGTAATGCCTTTGAGTCAGGAAATTTACTTAAAATCTTCTAGATTTGTGCACATCAGATTTCTGGAATTGAGAATGCCTGCTTCCTCCAGGTGGAAGACAGCAGACTTGGTGAGTTTTGCTCACCATCTGTGAGTTTTGTTCATTTATTATCTTTTACCCATTTCTGCTTTCTACCTCTTCTCTTAGGCATCCTGTCTTTACCTCATGGATTAGCATGTTCATCCTTACTGAAAATCAGGTAAGTATGCATTTAATCTTGTGGGAGTAGATGTGTCACCTTTATTTTCTCATTCTTCTTTTTACAATGATCATGTCTTCTTCCTTTTCTTTTTTTCATTTCTTGTAGTTGTGGTAGGTTTACAATCTTTGTCTTAATTTCCTTTCAGGATTCTGACTCTAACTTATTTCTGGCCATATCTGTCCTCAGTTCCTAGGATGTACTCGAGTTCTTTTTGGTGCTTATCTTGCTGTGGCACTGCTGGTCACACACCATCCCATTGACAAGCCCCTTCTGCTGAGGTGATCTGACAGGAACAGGAGCCCAAAGCCTCATCATTTATTTGACAGTCCATTGGCAAAACCAAAGAAACAAAAAATACAGGAGAAAACATCTAAAAATGCCCAAAACATAGAATTTGCGTAGATTTGCATGAAACAAGACGGAAAAATACAAAATTCCGCTTGTTAAAAAGAGCAGCACTTCCAGCAAAGGAGGTTAAATATAACAGGCTATTGGTTGTTGAGCTAGATGTGCTTTGTTCCCTGCTGCTGGAGGAAGGAGTGATGCCTGTGGGATGTGCCATGTCAGAGAAGACTGGTCACTAAAGAAGGGAAATGTGGGTAGATGCTGAGCTGGCCTAAAGCCACTTGAATGCAGGATAGAAAGGAAACATAGTTCTGTCATTCTGCATTATTCTGGGTTCACTGAGCATCTTGTTCTGCCAGAAGCCTCAAGGATGGATTAGGAAGTTTAGTTCTGCATCCCAGGAATCTGTATTTATAGGGCTCTATATGAATGGGACTGAACATCTCATCCAGATTTGGGTTACAGACATCTGGCAGGACAGAAAATGAACATTTGGCAGGAATGAAAACCAATAAGAAATATTTTTTTTCTAGAAAAACTTTTATTTCTAAAGAGTTGAAATGCAAGATATGAAGCTTCTATGGCAATACTGGCTGAATAGACTAATAAGCATTTAAAAATATATAACTAATGTAGAGCAAGTGGTATTTTACCAATCACAAGGAGACCAAGGCTCCTAAGAAGAATATTGGTATTGTAAGATTCTTCTTAGCCTGTGGCTCAGACAAAATGAACTTGGCCATGGTTTTCTGGGTGTTAAGTCCCAGTAACATCTTCCCTTGCTTGTTACTGAGAACAGGAGCAAGACTGAATCTCTGTTATCCATAAGGCACCAGGGTGTCCTTATCTCTCTGATGCCTATTCAGATACCAGAGGTCCCACTTTTAGCAGAGTAGGCCAAAGCAAGCCAGCTGGGGTGTTTCAAGGCCATCCTGGTCCCAGTGTGTCCCCAGTGATGATGATAAGCAGATCAGAACCCTTCTTTTGTAAAAAAATAGAGTCAGCTTTTAAAATGCCAGTGTTAATTCACCTGTTAATTTATCTCAGATACAGAACTGAGAAGGCAGCTGTGATGGCCAAATTTTTCCTTTTATGTGGCCTTTGTGATCTTATTATCAACAGTAGATGCTCAGGAGGAAAGCAGTCATCTGGCATGATTGACATTGATTTTCTGCTTCAGAGAGCTTCAATGAAAGAAGGCTCAGAGCAGCACAAACAGAAGGGGGTGAGCAAATTACAGGCATTTTTCTTGCACTTGGAAAAGGGAGGCCAGGTCTGTTTTGATTCCCTGTAAGTGATTGATTGTAGGGATGGGCTGACTTTTCTCACATGAGTAAATAAGGAGTTTCATTTTTCCTGCTCTTTTTCCATTTCTGCCTTTTGTCCTGGTAGCAGGAGGTGGTGTTGATAGAGTGAAGAGAATGGCAGAAATGTGACAGTGTCTCTCCAGGGAAGCATGACCCTTCCTCAGCCTGCTTGCCCTCCTGTTCATATTAGTTTTCACAGATTAGACATGAATAATAAAGCAACAGAAGTTGGTGAATGTAGAAACACTTATATTTTTATTTTAGGAGTTAGAAGCAGAGCCTTTCCACTGGCCTCAGGTGGCATTTGATCAGGATCTCAGTGGTGACCGATGGAAACAACACCACATTCTTTTTAAACAACATGTTTGTAAGGTACCATTAGACCATTATCACAAAACTAAAGTCCAGAGACAGTTACACAAAGTGAGTTTAATGCGTGCATTTTGCTATTTTCAATAAAACACAAAATGTTAGTAAATTTCTCTTCAGTTTGCTAATATACAAGTGGTTTCACATGGTGAGGTTTAATTTCTGCTCTCTCCATTTGCTCAGGTGCTGGCTCATGACACACTGAGTCAAATCTGATGGTGCTGCAGGGGAGAACAAAGACACCAAACCAGGACCTGCAGGTTTGCTCTGTGACCTGCAGCTCAGCTGGGAGGTTATCAGCTACACAAAGCTACTGGGAATGCTGACCAACCATGGAAAGGTCAGTGGCATTTCTCCACTCTACCTGAGACTTGAGGTTTAATTTGCCTTTAAAAATCCTGGGGGTTATTCCATGCATGATCAGTCCTGCTTCTACTCTGACATCATCAAGGGTTTTGCTTTCCCATGGTGTGAGTGTGTGAGGGAAGGACCTGGCACTACACACAGCTACAACATGTTCCAGTCCTGTCTTTCCCTTTGATTTATTCTGAGACCTGAACAATTTCTTCCAGCTTTAATGGCTTCATTTCTCCTTTGTAAAACGTGAAGGTGTTTTATACACCAACCTCATGGTGATACTGCAAAGATTTGTTAATTGTGAAACATTTCAGCTCTGTAAAGCAGAACGAAAATGGAAGAGGGTCTTTTCCTCGACCAAAGAGGCCCAGAGTGGAACTTGACACCAAAGGTTCATAGAGCCAGAATTCTTGCATTATTCGTTTGAAATACTTATCAGGGTAAGATACAGGCAGTTGGTTCATGCTCCATAAAAATCCATATTTTGTGTTCTCCAATATGGTCCATATAGCCACATCAAACCATTTGCACTGATCTCCTAAGAAAACTAAAAGCTGAAAGATGAGTTTCATCCTGGCTTGCACTAACAAGTATCTCTGCACATAACTGATAAGCCACGATCCAAACACCTCTGGGTCTCTCTCCAAGGCTCCTTCCACACACGTGTAGGGATGCTGGTGTTACAGGGATCCAGAGCTTTGGGATGCTGGTGTTGCAGGGATCCAGAGCTTTGGGATGCTGGTGTTACAGGGATCCAGAGCTTTGGGATGCTGGTGTTGCAGGGATCCAGAGCTTTGGGATGCTGGTGTTACAGGGATCCAGAGCTTTGGGATGCTGGTGTTGCAGAGATCCAGAGCTTTGGGATGCTGGTGTTACAGGGATCCAGAGCTTTGGGATGCTGGTGTTGCAGGGATCCAGAGCTTTGGGATGCTGGTGTTGCAGGGATCCAGAGCTTTGGGATGCTGGTGTTACAGGGATCCAGAGCTTTGGGATGCTGGTGTTGCAGAGATCCAGAGCTTTGGGATGCTGGTGTTACAGGGATCCAGAGCTTTGGGATGCTGGTGTTGCAGACATCCAGAGCTTCTGCTGCTTCATGCCCTCGTTTGCTCTGTCATTGTGGGGAAGGGGAGTGGCTAGCTGATGCAATTCTCATTTCCTAGTGTTTACGGGTCTGTGTTTCTACAGCCTATTTTTAAATGTGCAGGAGGGGAATAAATATGGACATTGACTGTATAAATAGCAGTCAATTTCTGGAACACCCAGACTTCCACGATGTTTTTTTGTCTGTTGTCTGGTTTTGATTGCAAACTGGTTTCTAGCTGACATCTTTCAATACCTAGAACTTCCAACTTACACCAGGTGTTCTTTTCCCCTTAGAAAGTTGGTTATGTTTGCAAGTATAGCTGCAGTGGATTATGCATTCAATATAAAGCTAGATAAAACTGTATATTTTTGCAATAGCTTCCTAAAACAACACTCTGGGTAGCTGGACTAAGCAGAACACGTGATTTTGCCTTGCTTCTCTACGGAAATGAATTTATTCACGAAAGCATGAGTCACTGTGCAGGATTCCAAACCAAACCCATTCCCTTGATGCAACTCTGGAATCTTACTCATTTACTTAGGAACTGCAGCAGATGGGATGCTCTGATAAATAACATGCACTTAACTACAAAATACTCTGCCTTCCTTTTGGGGGGGTGACATTTTCCAGCGTTTCTGTATATCTGGTTTATACATTTCTCATATATCTGGTTGATGCTCTGTGTGATAGTAAATTATCCATTCTCTCCCATCCAAAAATCATTGTGTCCAAACTTTCAATTCTGTCAATCAGAGTTCCAAGTTTCATCGCTGGAAATTCAGCATCCTATGATGAAGAAGTTGCTGGGCCATACCAAACACTGCAGAAAGCTGAGAGTATTTCTCAACATTACAGACACACAGACTTGGAGGAGGAACCTACAGACGATTATACAAGAAATGATTATTCCTTCCTTGGAGAAGGAAGATGAAGTTTAACTTGCAGTTCAACAAATGCAGCAATAGAATGGAAATAGGCAACCAGGTGCTTTCATTTCAGTTCCCACACTTGGGTAACCCCTGAAACTCCTTAAAAAGCTGCAGTGATTTCTAATCTTTCCCAGGGAATTATTGCTTTGTGGTCTTAATTTCCTTCTACATCTTTTTAATTTTAAGTGCCTGTGTTTCTTAATTGAAACCTGATACATTGCACCATGACTCAGTACCAAAGGTCTGAACTGTGGCAGTGATTTCAAAGAAAAATAAAGGTGGGGAGAGAGAGGTGCAGCCTCAGTTGCTGTCAGGCAATAGTCTTTTGACCCAGCTTCACTGTGCAGCTGTAGTGAGATCATTAAGACACTTCAGGTGGCACCAAGCTGAACGCCTCTGTTGGGAGCTTTGCAGCACAGGCACTGTAAAGGTGTGCAGCAGAAAGAGTTCATCAGCTAAAGAGGCAGAATGAACCAGGGAAGTGAAAGTGGAAGTAGAGTAAAGCAGAATAATTGCCAAATACAGTGCTTGGCTTGGCATGCTGTGTTTTCCAAGAACATTGCATGAATACTAACCTTTATCTCCATCGATTAATTCACGTTTTTTATTTATACTCAAGTTTCAAATAGAAAATGGAAGGTTGCTGCTTGCCTGTGGACTGCCAATGAATTGTTTTCACAGTGCTAAATGTGGAGTTTCTGACTTGTGTTCCCTCTGTTTCTGTATTTGGATGAAATTGCACAGATGTTTAGCAAACATTTGCAGGGCATGGCCTCATTGTTTTGCAAACTGTGGTGGGTGTTGTTTAAGGAGGTGGATATTACCAAAGGGAGGAAGCACATGACTTCTGGCTGCTGTGGGGGAAATGCTGGTACTTAAAAAGCCTGGTGGTTCTCTAACTTGGGCCCTATAATGAGAGGAGCACCATGCCTGTGTCCTGGGTGCTAAATGTGAGGTACAACCATTTTGCACTGGCCACCCCAACCTTGTGTTGTTTTTCTCAGGGCTCTATGCAAAATCAGTTGTATCCCTAAGTCTTATGCAGTTCTGGCATTAAGAGGCAGTATCTCAGTTCAAGAACCCTTTAAAAGATGCTAATGTGATGAAAAAAAGAGATGCTGGCAAATAGTGTCCTGTATTCTCTCTGTGTGGGCACAGTTCACTCCCCATGTATTCCCCACATCCCTTCTGCTAGTTGCACAGCATTTCTGCTTTATCCATTCTGCAGGCTGTGTGTTTGTGTGATGTTTAATGCTGCGATGTCAGAAGGGAAAAGAAACCTGCATGCTTTACCTTTTGCTCACTGTGTGAGGGCAGAGAGTGCTGGGCAGTCCCCTGGATCAGCATTAACTCCCTGCCACATGAGGAGCCTTGGGCAGCTGCTGGGGCATTGGGGCTCACCCATCGCTTCACTCTGGGCCTCTGGACTGAGATGTTTGCAGTCTGGGCAGTGCCAGTTGGGAAAAATGCCAGCATTAGAATTTGAGAGATGCAGGACAGACCAGAGCCTGGGTTTGTGACTGCTGGGATGGGATGTGATGTATAGAGTTAGGACTGTTGCTTTCTTATGGAGTATCATTCTGTGCGTGTGCTTGGCTGCTAACCAAGTGCTTCTCAAGTTTTAATCTCATAAACTCTTTGGGGGTACATAATTTGAAAAGAAATCTGTTTCACTCCAAATCTTTTGACACTTCTTCTTCTCCAGGTTTGGGCTTGAAAAGTGAAGTCAGTTTGAAGGTTGAGGGTACTCAATAACTTTTGGAAAATTCTGGATTAAGGATATGTCTTTATTATTCTGTTTGCATGTTTAGATGTAATGTTGAGCATACATTCCTTGGGTAATAATCTCAGGCTTGCAACCCCTTTTAAAATGTGCTCCTTTGCAAACAGCATCTGGAGACTTGGAGTCAGTAGTGTGTAAGGTTATGGAGAGAATTAATTAATTTTTTTTTAAATCTCTGCAACATTTTGTATCTCTTAGGCAAAAGTTACTGAGGGACAGTTAGTTCAGTGCATGACCCCTGTAAGAGTTCTTAGGCATGTGAGAGCAGCCAAAGATAGCTCCTTGGAAGGTCAAGGGAAGGCATCTTTTCTGCATGTGGTAGCTTTACATTTCCATCCTGAAACATCTATATGCCTTAAGATAAGCAAGAAAGAAGGGATGGAAAGAAAATAGAACATCAGAATAGGCCTGGAGGGAAGCCAGAACCTGTGTAATATGTTCCTGTGTTCATGGGGAGCTGCCAGCCTTAGAGGCCTTTTCGTACACGAAATGGAGAAAGCCTGCATCAACTTTGAAACCAAGTTTCAGAGACAGAGTGGCCAAATAAAGGTTGGATTCAGCCTCTTCAATAGGTGAACAGCAGCAGGAGGGATCCTTATGTTTTAAAATAGAGCCATAGGCTCACATCCAAGTGGTTTTAAGCTTCTAACCGACCCTGGAGCCTGGAAGAAATTTTAGCTTGTCAGACTGAATGTTCTCTTTGGTCTGATGTCTGCATGCTGAGACAGAGTTTATGAGAAGCTTTTATAGCAAATCCCAGAGTCAGAGTCACCGCAGAACACTTTAATTATTGAATAGGCAAGGGCTAATGTGAGAGGGAAAGGTTCTGTGGCTCTCTGCGTATTAATCTCCTCCCCTGCCCCTTCCTGCTCAAATCCTCTTGGTTAATCAGGTTATGTTTGCCCTATTTCTCCCAGGGAGCATGCAGAAAGCAGTGCTGCTGCAAATGGAAGGAAAGGGAAGGAGGAGATGGGCGTACAGGAAGCAAGAGTGGGTAAAGGATGCTTCAGAAATGAAAGGCTCACTCTGGCAGGGTTCCCGAGGTCCCAGCAGGATGCCCTCAGGCTGTGGCATGTCTCTGTGACCTGTCACACTTGTGACATGTGTGGTCTCACATCCCGGGCCATGTGCCAAAGGACAGTGAAGGGGAACCTGTTTGCCTGCGTTCAGCCTGGACTATTGGTGGTCTCCGTGGCCAAAAGCTGCCTTCCCAAGCACTCACCCACAGCCCATTTCAGCTGAGAGCCCCTGGGAAGGGGGAGCTGATATCCCTGAGAGGGAGTAGCTGATGTTCCTGGGGAGCTTGGCTGCCTGCCTGTGGGCAGAGGTGCAGTGGTTAATTCTGGGGATGCAGTGTGCCTGCACACACACACACACAGAACAGAGTGTGCTGCACACTTCTGTGCTGTCACACAGCCTTTCATTCTTGCTGCACTCACCTCCTCGGGGAAGCAGCTGCAAGCCACAAGAAAATGCCACAGATGGACCCAGCAGAGTAAAAGGAAGCTATGAGAAACAGGGAGCCAGCACAGAGACAGAGACCACTGACCTCTGTGCTGGTCAATCTAAGTTTCCTTTAATATCAGGTAGTTCTGGAGTTTAGCTCTGAGATTGAATGGATAAGGGTGGCTCCTCATACCTCATGTGGATTCATGCCTCAGAAATGCCCTTATCTGCAATACCTCACTGGGACACTGACTCTTCTGTGACCTGTGTCTAAATCTGAGGCTTGCAGCTGAAACAGTTCCAAAAATATGCAGAATTGCTTGTTCTGAAGTCTGGGTCTGATCAGCCTTCGGAGAACTGGGTAAATGTTGATGGGAGAATTAAGTGCAGTGACTTGTGCGATTTTGGGACTGTGGCAAGTAATTCAGCAGGATGTAGATCTGCAGGTCTGTGTGTGCATTCTGTGTCTTGAGGTGAATTTATCCAAAAGTTCAAAACCAAACCTTTCTAGACAGATGACAAAGTTTCAGGGAGTTTATATGTAACCCTCTGATCCTGGCTCAGGATCAACTGAGTGTCAGACCATGCTTGCATTTCATGTGTGCCAGGAAGTGCCAAGCCACACAAACATTGCCTAATTCGGTTTTGATAAGAAAACGTGTGCTAATGTCTTTACAAACAATTTGATGGGTGAGGGTATGGGTGTTAATGTCTTTGAAATGGGTTTTAATGTCTCTACCAACTTCAAGCCTTTGTTACAGAGCTGGGACTCTTTGACTCCTATAGACAAATGGGTCAGCACAAGTCTGAGTTTCTGAATTTTGGCAGGAGATGACAGGTTCAAGGGGGAATGTGTGGTAGGCAGCTCGGGAAGGCTGAACCTTCCCTGTACCTCAGCCAGCGGGAAAGGAAGAGGGGAAGGTGCGGCTGGGAGTTTAGGGTAAAAGGAGGCTGTGCCCTCCAAAACCTGGAGAGAGAAAACCCCACTGGAGTATGCCCCAGTGGATAGTCTCTCCCTTTATTGGAATGAAGTTGCAGGACTCTTTTGTCTCCTTTTTGGAGTCTGGCTTTTTACAGGGTGATTATTCCATGCAGTTTTGTGTGCTGGCTTCGTTGCTTGGATTGCGATGCACTGCTCTTTTGAGAGACATGGGTTAGAAGAGGGTTTTAGCAACTCTCTTTGTTCACAGCATGTATCAGAAACACTTCTGTAGCTCAAAACCAGGTGAGTGCTCTAAGGCATTCTTCCAGAAGCATAAACATTGGCAAATGCAGACCTGCCAGTAAATCCTGGAGCTTTGACATGTTCACATGATTTCACATGTTCCCCAGCACAGAGCAGCACCAACTGGGTGGCCACATGCAAGAAGGAAGACAGGCAGGAAATGAACCTCCAGAAACCATTCCTTGGCAGGAGAGAGCTGTGGTGAAAGCAGGGCGTGGCAGAGAGAGACCTTGCAGGTGCCTTTGAGCCCTCTGGGGATCCTGGCAGCCTTGCTGCCATTGTGCAGCTCTGCTGGAAGCTCGTGCTGGGGTGTCCAGAACTCATCACACAATGGCCATGGGCTGGTTGCTCATTGCTGCAGGACCAGCTGCCAGCTCTGGTGGCTCTGCTGTGCTTGGGGATCCTCTGTGCAGTCCTTTTTCTCCACTCTGTGGAAAAACTCGGCCGTGCTCTGCAGCGCTGCAGTTTGGGTTTGCTGCAGCAGGCCCACGGTAGGGACATGGAATGAGGGGAGTGATGCCTTAAATGGTCACTTAGAGAGCAGACAGCAATAAGGGAATAAAGGAGGGATTTATTTGAAAGGCCTTCAGAGGTCACACTCTGGGCTCCAGAGGCTCCTGCCTCAGTGCATCCCAGGATGGACAACAGGTCATGAGTTCTTCACCCTTTTATAGGTTTGGTCCATTTGCATATCAGCATAAATTCGCCAATTAAAAGTTTAGCTAATGACAGAATTTCCCTAAGCTTGTTCCCCCCTCCCCAAGATGATGGTTTACACTTTTTGGGCCTAGGACAGTCTGGGTGTCCTTGGAGAGGCTTTGCTATGGTTGTCTTAGCATAGGAGAGTGGTACCTAACTAGCTACAAGGAGCTTCAGGGTTACAGTAGGCAGTACAGGATTTGATAAAATATAAAAGCTAAAACCTAAGGCATCAGGAGAGCACTGAGCAGCTCTGGGTGACACTCACAGGCCCTGGGCAGGAGACTGCCCTGGCAGCCTGTGCGTGGGAGGGCTGCTGAGCAGATGGCTGCTGTTCCTGGGGCTGCCAGCTCCTGCCGAGCTGCTGCTTCTCCCCACGGA
>VZRF01009224.1:130010-162747 GCA_013396875.1 Vireo altiloquus | reverse complement strand
TCCCCCCTCCCCAAGATGATGGTTTACACTTTTTGGGCCTAGGACAGTCTGGGTGTCCTTGGAGAGGCTTTGCTATGGTTGTCTTAGCATAGGAGAGTGGTACCTAACTAGCTACAAGGAGCTTCAGGGTTACAGTAGGCAGTACAGGATTTGATNCTCTTTGATACTGCCAGGTTAAAAAGCTGCCAGTTGCACAAATATATACCTAGATCTCCTTTTCTCCCCTACCTCCCTCACTAGGCTCCCAGAATTACATGACTTGCTTAAAAAATCAGAATTTACCATTTGGTGTGCTTCTGACTGCCTTTCTGTCTTCCAAAACTGGAGTTGCTGTTTCCAATATTCTGTTTTATAAGGAAGGAACTGTTTGTTTTTTAACCGAGTCCCAGGACTCCAGGAAGCAGAGCTGTCAGGAAAGCTGCAGCAGTGGCTCAGCCCTGGTAGCAGGGAAAGGAAGCAGAGGTGGAAAAGCCTGCACTGAGAGGGTGAGCCAGGGCTGAAACAGTGGCTCCATTGTTTGACTTCTGCTGGAGCCCATGGATGTGGCTGCATGTCCCAGGAAGCTGTGTATTACAAATACATAGCTCATGGTGGGCACAGCAATCAAATCACAAGGTAATTACTTAATAGAGGCATGAAAGTAGCAGAGGTTGTTAAATAGGTAAAAAACCCCAAACCAACACTGTAAAGGTCAAAGCTCTGCTCGTGTATGATCTGGTTTTAGAAATAGGAAGGTTAGTGATGAAGAAATCATTATCTTGCTGATAATGATTTTGGTAGGGGCTGTGGCTATACTGACTTCTGTTCCCAAACAGTGAAGTTTTTAACAACGTAAAACATGAGGTATCTAATGCATTGAAGGTCTGATTTTGGAGAAAATACTGGTGTAAAACATCTATTAAAGTCAGGGCACTAAAAAAAGTACAAATCCTTAGGAACATTGATACAATAGCATGGGCTGAATTTGACCCACAGAGCTCTTCACAAGATCCAGAGGGCTGGAGCTCCTTGACCAATAAAAATAGAATGGTTTTAATCTAAACTTTCTCACCATTTCCATGCTATTCTGCTGAACATATGAATTGGAATTTGGAGAGTGAGGAATAAAATNGAGGGCTGTTGAGCAGATGGCTGCTGCCTGCCGAGCTGCTGGCTCCTGCCGAGCTGCTGCTTCTCCCCACGGAGGAGGAGGAGGATGGTGGCAGCCTGCAGCTCACACAAACACGCAGGAGGCTGTGTCTGACTTGAAGGCTGAGCAACAGCATGATCCAAAGAGCACGTCTCATAAATTGTTTTCAGGNCATGGCTGCATGTCCCAGGGAGCTGAGTATTACAAATACATAGTTCATGGTGGGCACAGCAATCAAATCACAAGGTAATTACTTAACAGAGGCATGCAAGTAGCAGAGGTTGTTAAATAGGTAAAAAACCCAAACCAACACTGTAAAGGTCAAAGCTCTGCTCGTGTATGATCTGGTTTTAGAAATAGGAAGGTTAGTGATGAAGAAATCATTATCTTGCTGATAATGATTTTGGTAGGGGCTGTGGCTATACTGACTTCTGTTCCCAAACAGTGAAGTTTTTAACAACGTAAAACATGAGGTATCTAATGCATTGAAGGTCTGATTTTGGAGAAAATACTGGTGTAAAACATCTATTAAAGTCAGGGCACTAAAAAAAGTACAAATCCTTAGGAACATTGATACAATAGCATGGGCTGAATTTGACCCACAGAGCTCTTCACAAGATCCAGAGGGCTGGAGCTCCTTGACCAATAAAAATAGAATGGTTTTAATCTAAACTTTCTCACCATTTCCATGCTATTCTGCTGAACATATGAATTGGAATTTGGAGAGTGAGGAATAAAATGTTAGGATTTTAAAATGTAACATATATGAACGTGTCAATTCTTATGTGCAGAGATCAGGATCTTGGAAGTTGGATACTTCATGTCTGGACAACCAGTACATCCTCTAAATACAGCCTTTTTACACTGTGGCACAGTTTCTCTGAAGTTTATTGTTGCCAGATTGGCTTAATCTGTCTGGAAAACTCAAGCACAGTGATAAGCTCTTTATTTCATATGAAACCTTGAATGTGGATGTGTGATGAAGTTGGTAGATGCTTAATATTGGCCAATATATTAAATAGTTTGTTGCTTTTCTAGTACTTATAATGCAAGTAGCTTGCCTGTGATGAAGCAGATTTGAGAAACTCTCTATGTGTTGAGTGGAGACAGGTTTCCTATGATTTCTGTCCTTTTGAGAAATTATATAACACCCAGTTTCTCTGAAATAAGTATAATCAGTGCTATCTCCTTTTGACAAAGAAATAGGGAAAACAAAACCTTTTTCCCAGGAAGTATTGATGACTTGCTCAAGTTACCTGAAAATGCCTGTAATTTCAGCCTTGTAACTGGACTAAAATGTCATTTAAGGCCTGCTGTAAAAATGGTTGCACAAGGCCTCCAGGAGGAAAATTAGTTTGAACTTTGTGCTGGTCCCATTTCCTGGCTTTACGTAACTTGCTATTATTACCTGCAAATAATGGGGAGGAAAAAACCAACAAACCCAAAAGTAAGGTCAACCATTGGACTCTGGACTGCTTGATGTAGTGTTTCCAAAGATGTAAAAAATACTTCAGGGTTAAAGATTTGCCTTTGCAATTTTTCTTTATGTATGCACATAAAGAGCCTGAGGGCTGGCTTGGGCTATGCTCAGAAACATAACTGTCCAGGTAGCTCCTTCCACCAAGGCTCCTTCCATAGTCAACCAAGAGAAGTTATTCCATGGATTCATCCTCAGGAAGAGCTGAAATTTGTCTCTCTTCTCCTTAGGTGGGTTTTCAACCACTATGGTTTTGGAGACCCTGGGAGATGTGTGTGTGGAGCCTTGCAAATAGAAGATAAGCTTGCTTGACCTGAGAATTTTTGCACATCTCTTGCAATTAACCTGTGGACCTTCATCAGCCACAGACACAGCTCTGATGCAATCCATGGTTTTATCTTCCCTGAGAGTGGGAAGGAGCCCAGATCTGATGAGCTGAAGTTAGCCCTTGTCAGTATCCATCCTACTTCTCATCCACCCTGTCTTCTACTGGGTGTCCTTATCTATGGTGTTGGAATTCAGGAACAATTTAAACAAAATAGCCAATTCCTCTGGGACATCTTGCTGAAAAACCAACCTCTCCCTGTGACCTAGATCCAGTGAAGTTTTGAATAATTTAGATCATGTCTTGCAGATGATGCAGGAAACTTGAGTTAGTGAGAATGCTCTTTTAGGTTGAATTAGGTAATGTCTTTTCTTTAGAAACTTCGATGCTGACCAGGGTCAGCTGAAGGGCTGTCTTTGACCATTGGTACTGAGTTTTTGGTTACATAAATGTTCTTAACAGCTGATGGTTACCTTGGGAAGTGACACATCCTAAATGTTGTCCCTGATCAGTATTTTTCCTTGTGCTGTTGTTTGGCAGATGCAGATTCCAAAACAGCTGTACAGGCTGAGTGCAGCTGCCAAGGTTTGGGGCCTGGTCTGCCCAGCTACCCTCTTGCCCAGCAGGGATGGCCCCAGGGTTGGGTTTTTAAAGTTCCAGTAAGAATTTTAATCCTGCTGCATCCGGTAGGAGTTAGATGCACAAATACTTGCTTATAAATTGTACCAGGCAGGTGGGGAAGCTGCAGACAGTGCTTGGGGGACTCTGGCTCACAGTGCTGCTGTCTGGAGATGCCATATGGCTCTCGCTGCACCAGGATCTGTAGTGCTCCTGCAAGGCACACACTGCTGCAGCAGGGCAGTTCACCCAGCCCTTTAAAAGTGACAGAGCTATCACCGTGTTAGTCAGCTGAAAGTGAGTAATGTGAACTGTTTATCCAGTTTATTAGTGTGAGTTATTGCAGCTAGTCCAGGGCTTCCTGGTGCAGTTGCAGGAAGAAGTTTGGGCAGGAACTTGCCCTGCTGCTGCCGGGAAAAGAAAACAGAATTGTGATAGAGCTGTGAAGCCTTGGAATTTGGAGCCTGGCTTTTGAGCTTAACCTTTAAATGAATCAAAGGCATTTCTTGTCTGGCAGTGAGATTTGCACGGAACTGTGAGCAGCTGTGTCTGCATTAGCAACCTGTGTGCCACAAAGGGGGTTGGATATTGAGCAAACAGTTGGTAGTAAGGACCTGCCATCCACTTTGTGTGCTAGAGGTTTGGCTTCTGGCTAACACCAATCTAGTCCTGTGGACTGACACCCACTGGTGACTGGAGTTCACCTCGGGTTTAGTTTCAGACAAGGGAAATCTGTCTGCGTGTGCTCAGACTGCCTCGTCATCTGAGCCACAGCTCAGTAACCACAACCACTGGGGAGATTTTGCTTTAAGAGTTTGTGATGTGAGTAAAAGGCAGATGTAGCTTCAGCCGGTACCCAGGAGCTCCTGTTGTGTAACACAGCAGTGTGTGCTCTAGGGGTGTCTAATTATAGCACCGGGCTCTGATTGTGGAGAGCTCAATACTTACCACTGAAAAGGGGCTGTGGGTGGTGTTCGGGGGTCAGTAATACTGAGATAATGCGATGAGCTGGGGCGGCAGTGCAGGTGCCGGGGCAGGAGGGGTGCCTCCCTCGCAGGCTGTCCTAGCCGTGGTGCCGCGGCTGCTGCTGGCCCCGAGCATCGCCTGCTGCGCTGGGAACGGAGCCCTTGCACAAGGGAAGCAGCGGCTGTGAGCCAGGGCTGCAGGGCAGAGGCAGGGACAGAGCACCAAATGTCAGCACTCGAGCGGAGGGGTTCTGGGCACGGCTGTGCTGTGCCCTGTAGGATTAAATAGGCGTCTGACTAGGGCAGAAGCAAAACTGCTTCTGCTCATCTTTGTGAGCTTTTTCTCCCTCGCGTCTGTGGGTTTTCCTGTGGTGTGAAAGGCATCGGGGAGTTCTAACCATGAGTCGTGGTACTCCTCCTTTCCCAGGAGATGCAGTTTAACCATGGGCTGAACGAAGCTGGCAGGGAATCTGCCCCTGGGCTGGAAAGTGCAGCTTCTCTGTCCAATACTCCTTCCAGCGGAGGATGTTCTGGCCACGGTCGGGTTTACTGCTGCTGACACTGACACATCGAACGCTCCTGTGGACAAGGATCTCTTTGAGCAAAAGGACGTGCCATCTGGGCACGGCTGTGCTGTGCGGACCTGGTTCTGGCTGCCTGCTGCCAGCTGTGTCTGGAGGAGAGCACCGAGCCACCCTTCATGGAGCCGAGTCCAAAGTGACAGAGGCTGCAGAAGGTTCCGTGTCTCAGTGCCCACACTCCCCCAGGGCTGGGGACTGTATTTGTGTCTGTGAGAGCTCTGGCTGCACCAGGCAGGGGCTGTGTGCCAGGTCAGCATTGCTCACCCTTCCCTCCTGTCTCCCTAGGAACCTGCTGGTTCTGAATGTAGGACAGAGCTCCACAGGCCTGTGTCGTTCTCTGCATGGGTACAGCAAACAGCTGCAGGGCAGAGGGGCCTGGTTTGGCCCTAGCTGGCTGTGATGTGCTGAACTTTCCCAGAAGCAGCTCTCTGCCCTGAGAGGATTTCTTCTGGCTGGTCTCAAAGCATGGTGAAACAGTAGCATGGTTGGGGAATGAGGTTTAAAGCTGCTCTCATCAGTCTTCCCTCATGAGAGAGACCAGCACAGATGAAACTGCTGGCAGTCTCTGCTTTCCAGATGGGAATGCCTGGGCCTGGCTGAGATCTGAGATCATCCTCCTTTCTAGAACTAAAAGGGTTGTCAGTCTTGTGATGTGAAGTATAGAAATTGTGGCATGAAGGGCTTCCTGGGAGGAAGTATGATGAGGAGGGATTTCCTGCCTCCCTGGGGAAAAATGCATCTTAAATCCCTGGTTAGAGATGCTGAATAGTTTAGCTGAATAGGACCTCACTCAAGGACTGGATCACAGCTCTGACACTGATTCTGGTTTACCACGGTGGAGTGTTGGTGTTTGCTCAGCACAAAGTAGTGGTTATCACCTGAGAATGGCTATCACAAATCGAATTGTAACCCTGGTGTTTGTTTTTGGACTGTTGTATGTGTTTGCTTTTAAGGCAAGGTGAAGACCTGTGCCCAAGGGAGTGGCAAGCCATGGAAGAAAGGCTGTTCCATTGCTGCAGCACCCAAGATCCCTGTCCAAGACTGAGGTCCCTAAAGAAACATTCTAGTGCCTCCTGTAAAACAGCAGGAGCCAGTTTGGGAGCTTTGCCTGAAGGGTGAGGAAGGCAGAAAGACTGTGAGGGTGCAATTTCCTGAGCTCTGCAGGGCAAAAGGAAACATCCTGCCTTTGGTGACATAACGTCTCTGTACAGAGAGATGTCTCCTCCAAGTGCCCATGCCATGCTGCTGTTTCCCACAGCGATGTGCTTTGTGTGGCCTGGTCTTGCAGGACAGGGTATCCTTATCTGCAGGGATATCTGCTGCCTGCTTCTGGCTGGGCACTCTCAGCCCTGCTGAGTCACACCAGGCTGATGCCAGCGTCACTCCGAGCACCTCGCTGCTGCCGTTTCCCTTCATGATCAGCTCGTGGACGGAAGCACAGGGGAGCTGTGCCCAGGCTCAGGGACTGTCACTTAGGAACCACATGGCTTTACAACTTGGCACTTATTTCCTTAACATGCTATCTGCAGGGCAAAGGTAGAAATGGGGGGAGTGCTTACAGGGAAGTGGCTGTCGTGGGGCTGTTGCAATTGTGCTGTCAGTTCTGATCATGCATCATGTGCTACGTCAGATAAAGTTCCTATCAATGCTGTTTTATCTGGATCAGCCCAGCAGCTGCAGGTGAGCTCAGGGAGGAAGCCAGCATGCTGCTGTGGTTCATGTAACAGGCTGGAAGTCCCACCTGAGGCCAACACACCCTGTGCAGTACCTGGAGAGAGGCAGCCCCTGTCCCACAAAGTCTGGTCACCTCTGGCCAACTCCCAGAGTTTTTGAGTCCTGTCCTTTTAACAGAAGCTTTAGCTTGGGTATGCTTCAATGCTTCCCTCTTTTCTGTGGAACTTGCAATTGGGGTCCTGTTGAGATGATGCAGAGTTTAGGATTTCGGGGATGAAGTGCACAGCTGTGGGTCCACATGGATTGTGTTGGCAGGCAAGTCCTGGGGAGGTTACACAGAAGGGCTCTGGGATGCCCAGGCTGTGAGGTGCTTGGCCACGGTGCCCAGGTGTGGTGGAGACAGCAGTGTGCCAAAGAGGTGACAGGCAGTCCAGTGGGTGAGCACACAGGGCAGGAGCTCGCTTGAGGAGGGTGCTGCAGGGAAGTGGAGATGTCAGCAGTGCTTGAGGCTGCTTCTGCTGGGTGCAGGAATTCTAATTAAGTGATGGTTTGTCAGGATGTGCCTGTGAGTGAACTTAGAATGGAAGGGGATGGAGTGGGGCTGTGTGAGTGGGGCTGTGTGGAAGGTGACACTCTAGACAACAAAACTGTGTCCAGGTTTATGGGTATTTGGGGAAAAGCTGCCTTCAGCAGATTCAGATTTAACTTGTGGTTTGTGAGGGCTGTGAGTGAGCTAATAAAGCATCAGAATCTTAGCATGCAGAGAGGACAGAGTCTAAGCCCAGGAGATTTTTTCCTTAGGGATATGCTGACACTGGAATTACTGCAGTAGTTTGGCTTTTCCACAATGAAGTGTGTGTGGACTTTCATGGGGAGAAGAAGACTGGAGGCCCGTCAGGTTTTGGAGGGGATAGAAATGTTTGTGGGGGAAACACAGCAGCTGAGAGTGAGCAGTCTGGGGAAGTGCATTCACTTCAGGGCTGCATTCCTGAAGGTGCTTTTCCCGTCACTTTGGTGGCACTCTGCCACCCGGCTGTGGGCCTGGAGAGCAGCACAAAGGAGAACTGGCACTGTGTGGGCTGAGGGAGCAGGGTGCAAGCGTACAGAGCTCTCTCCCTCGCTGCCCAGGGCCGGGCACAGGAGTGCCCAGGGGTGGCTGGGCTCTGGTCTGTGGTCTCTGGCTCCTTCAGCCAGGTCAGCAGTGCTGGCTGCACCTCTGGGTCTGGTCCCTTCCAGCCCAAAGGAGCCCTGTCAGAGCAACCTCCATCCAGAATGTTAACAAACTCCCTTGCTGTCAGCACCACAAACAAGGGCTTGGCTATCTTTGGGAACACGATGTGCTCAGAGAGCTGAGAGGAAATGCAGTATCCTGAAAAATGTGGGAGATGGGGTTAGGTAATGTGGTGGTTCCCCAGGCTTTTGAGCTCTGCTGTAGGAACACACCTGTCATGGGGTTTATTGAACATCAGTGTTAGATCACCAGTGATGCCTGATTGCTGTTCAAAAAGTTGCTGTGTCTCATTTGGATTGAGCTCCAGCTCTTGCTGCAGGGCAAGGGAGAGCATGGAAACAAGTTCAGAATATTGTGGCTCACACTGAAACTCTTGGAATACAAAGGCTCCAAAGCCACAGGGATGCTTGGGCAGGCTCTTCCCTTAAGAAAGGAAACAGGATGGATAATGGAAAACTGGGTCTTAGGCTTTCTTGTTGTCACCTTCCCTGCTTATACAAGTGACTTTCTGCATAAAGCAACTGTTCAGTAGGAATTTGGGCAAGGATAAGGAAAGCTTTCTAGCTAATACCACCACCTAGAAGTTGTAAGGGTGTAGTTACAGCGTAAGTAAGGGAAAATACTTGTAGCTCTAAAAAAAGCATCTTAAGCAGAGAGTGGCAAGGAAACTCATCCATGTGGGAAAGCACAACAGGGCCTTGGTGAGATCTTTGCCACGTTAGGAAGCTACAGATGAAGTCTAGAGAGCCATCCTGTGAGGATGTAAGCTTACTTGTAGGGTGGCTGCAGTGGAAGGCTGTCACCTCCTGTCCCTGACTACTGGGGCAGAGCTATTGGGAGAGAATTAGCCCAGCCTTTTTTGTGGTACATCCAAGTGTCTTCAGCTGCTGAAATGCACAGGCTGCTATCTCTGTTATCCTGTCTCCATTACTAGCAAACCTTGGATTAGAGTGACTGACAAAGCTGTGCAGCTCTCCTGAACCAACAGCTGCTGCATCAATATATGGAACAAGGAGAGTACTAATCCCTGGAGACTTAAAGTGGCTTTTTTATGACAGGGAACAGAGGGACAGTAGCAGTAGTAATTGTGCAGATTCCCTGTGCAGCAGAAGTTTTCAAATCCTGAAAATGAAACAATTTGACAGTAATTACAATGCAACCCTTCTGCTGCTCACCTATCAGCACCAAGGGACAGCTAACCAAGTCATACACAGATCTCTCAATTTAGGCCAGAACAGAGCCTGTTAGGGATTTAATTCAATCAGAAAACACAGCCTAAGCATTAGAGAAGACTTCACTTCAGAATTCAGTAGGGTTTATTCTACAAATCTTAGATCAATGCCAATGATACAAGTTTTATGAATTCTCATTAAAAATACAAGTCAGTATAAAGATTCCAATAGTAATATAATGCATGATGATTCAGTTTCAAAACTTAAGGAATGAATCTGTGTTTTGGACCATGCTACAGAAAAGGGGAACACAATGTAGAAAGAATATTTAGTTTACCTCCCTTTACTTGAGGAGGGGCCTGTGCCTTATTGCCACAATACCTGAAAAAGCAGTATGAAGTGCATAGCAGCCTTGCCTGTACACTGTCTAGGCAAAACTGTTGAATTTAGTATCATAGTCCTCTTCCCCCCTAGTTCTGGTCATTAAGGTACATTTTGATAGCCTGATATCATTATAATAACTTAAAGCTATTGCAACACCATCCCCAAAATGGTTATAAACACCAGTCCTCGGAGCTGTAAAATCTTCTTGTGATACACTGATACTTTTTCACCATGTTAACCATTTTGCCCAGTCTTTCCAGGAACACTAAATAGTGATTCCAATCAAAGGTGAACTAGTTCTGTATTCGAAACTCTCCTATTATTTTTTTTAAATGAAGTCTCAGTGCAGTCTAACACTTCAATGTGTTGTTCATAGCTTCAGGCACAGTTAGAACGTAAATCAGAACTGTTTTCTTGACCCTAGCCTTCTGATATGGTGAAGTGTTAGCTTTCAAGAAACAGTTGGAATTTGGCCCGAGAATTGCTAGACCAAATGCTCTGGATTGGGGGAGAACAAAACTAGCCTTTTTTTCTGTGAGCTGCCTGCACTTACAAGGGCATTTGGCTCCATAAAGCCACACCCTAAGCCTAGATTTTAGAGGAACAGTTTAGTTCTCACAAGAGGTAACTCTTGACAAGATGTGCACCTCAGCCCCCAGCGCTGTAGTCCATGTGTTTGCTCCCAGTGAGGTTTTCACCCTTCAGGATCTCTGGCTGAGCCCAGGCAGTTCCTGCAGCAGAGCAGGGACTGTGCATGGATCTGAGGCAGCACACAGGGATTGAGGCTCAACCACGCGCGTGTTTCCAAAAGGGACCTTGGGGCAGTGAGGCTTAACTGAAACCCAGCTTTTACCAAAATATCATAGCAGAATACAAAAATCTGAAAGAAAAGGGTCAGAAGAAGCTGCTGACTTCCACACACCAGTAAAGAAAAAATCCCTCTTGCATAAATGGAGTAGCAGCACAGAACAAGCACCCACTTGGCTACACCAATACATCTTTTCTGCTGTAGGAATTATCCACCCAACATCATACTATCATGTCTTAGCATCATACCAAATAGTATTAAGCCATCATGCAGGTTTGGGGAATTTCTTCTGCTGTACTGAACACTGCTGTGCTTGCTTTGAATACATATTTTCAGTCTGGTTTCTCTTTGTAGTAGATGCATCTTTAACAGTCACATTTAATCTGAAGTAAAAAAGTTCAGTAGCCCATACTGGGCTTTTGTCCAGTCAAAGTGACAAAAAAAAATACAAGGTTGTCATTAAACTGCATATATTCTAGAAAAGGGGGTTACTTTGCATTTAAGTCACACTTAATACAAGACAAGTTGTTCTGAAATCGTGAACTGATTCTATTTAGAACAAAGTATGGCACAGATTCCCAATACCTATGGACACTGCGTAAATAACACATTTTTCTCTTTGCAATGATTATCAATTCGCCAAAAAGAGTGTAATAGTCAAAAGGGAAAAGTGAAGGAAAACAGATTTAGGAGAAGAAATAAAAAATGCCTAAGAATTGAAAATAAATGACTTCTTTTGTAAAAAACTTTATTTAATTTCATTTTTAAAAACGCATTCTCGCCTCAGAACAAATGCCACCATAAAAAAAAAACTGCAGTAGCACACACTTGCACTCAAAAGGAAACATGCAAAACTGATGGCTGAAAAAATTTTGCATAAAAATTGAAGACTTCAGGCAAAAGTTTGCCCCTGTGTACCTTTAGGGACCCCAGCCCATGAACAGCTTTCAGTGCAATGTCTCTTGCTTCCAATTGGTGGGGAAACATATGGCAGGAGCTTGTCTTCTGACAGCTACACTCTCCCAGATGTTTGAAGCAAAAACAGTCTCAGCTATGTTTTAAAACATGGTTAAGCTGTTGCAGGAAGTACAACCAGAATTCAAGAAAATGTCAGAATCCAGTGAAGAAGAACTTTTGAGATCTACCCTGTGCCATACACGTCTTAAAAAAAATTAGACAGAAAAACAAATTTTATTAATACACCCTCTTTAAATTTTTTATTTCTGAAAGCAGCTCTTTATGCAAATCAAAAGCAGTTCCTGAGTAACTGCAGTAAACAGTGTCTTTTTAAATATTTTTGTGCCTCAGCTCTTCCGTTTTGGTTCTTCCTTGTTTTTCTCCCCAGTTTTCAAGTTTAATCTCAGTTCTTTTTCAAAAATGTGCAAGTTCAGTTAGCATTGTTTCCAGGAGTCCAGAGCTCGCAGGTCCCTCCTGCAAGCACTCTAAGGTCTGCACATACCTAGGCTGTAGTCCTACCTCTGCAGGCTTTGCTCTCGTTCCTCTGCAGGCTCTGCCCTCACGTCTTCTTCAGCATGCGCCGCGACTGCCACGTGTGGAACTTATTGTAGGCTGTCTGCAGCATCTCTTCTATGTGACTTACCAACTGAAACACAGGGAAAAACATTGGCCCAGCTGCTGGAAAACAGATCCCCTTCCCTCCCTTTCATGTGATTCTTCCTTTTACTCACTACGAGGAGTCTTGCTAAAATCAGAGCAAGGACCTTGAGGCTCTGTTGCCAAACATCCACAGGGGGAGCAGAGCAGAGAGCTGCTGAGCTGAGAGGTCATGGGCAAGTGACACCTCACTGTGCTGTCTGTTCTGGTATTTAGTCTGTGACCACTTCAAATCTGACATGGGGGGAGACTTTTGAAGTTGCTCAAGTTCTACTTCGTGGTGGTGAAAAATGAAATGTGACTTCCCCTTTCTGTTCTGTCACTCAATTTATAGTTCCTGTCAGTTGCTGGCATCACTCAGCAAGTTGGACAGGGAGAGATGACTGCTTAACTGTGTACCCAATGTCCCTCTGACCATTTCCTAGTCAACAAAAAAATGAAGATGCCCTAGGATAAGAAGTAACAAAGATACCATCCTCTCATAGTTAAGACTGCAATTATTAATATGCACCCCCATAATTAAACAGTACTTTCCCCTTACATTTGTGCTTAAATATTGTCTCCGAATCTTTTCTTGGAATGGGCAGAGCTTTGTAACCTGAAATCTTTCCAAGTTGCTCCTCATTTTCACAACCTGAGAGAGAGAGAGAGAGAGAGAAACCACTATTACAATACTGAAGTTTCATTTCCTTTAACGAATTGTTCTCCAACAGAACACTTTATAACTGATTCTGGGGGCTACTTCAAGTATGTGTAGTTTGAGGAAGGAAAGTTACTCAAGTATCAGTCTCTAACACTTCTCAGGTGGGTATTTATTTTTGAGATAAGTGCAGTATGACTGAAAGTGCAATGTGCCACTCTGATTATTACTTCATTAATAAACACTATAAATAGATAAAACATATTCACAAAATGCTTTTTTGCTTCAAGCAAAGACTCTAGATTTTCAGGCCATATTTTGCAGCAGATATACGAATGTATCTGAATGCAAATCTTTGTTATCCATGTGAGGTCAAAAGCAACAGAAAAGTAGTTACAGTCACAGACCTGGCTGTAGACAAATATCTGTCCTTGAAGGCAACTTAGTTCTGAAAAGCAGTGTATGTTCTGAAAGGTATGACAGTGATTTTTGCAATGGATAGAAGAATAAGGGAAACTCACTTGTACCATCACTGCAGAGGTACTCCTTGGGGCTGGGGAAGGGAGGCTTTAGTTTTTGTGTTTTAAAGTGGAATGAGAACCCTACAGCTGCAACAGAGCTGACCATTCTGTTTGAAACTGGCTTACAGCCACTGCTCCTAAGGGGAGCTAACAGGGAGGCAGGGACAAGGATGATTTTAATTAACAGCACCAACAGAAGTGCTGGAAAAAAAAAAAAAGCTTTTATGTTATTTTGTGACCTTCAGTTTTAGGGAGGAGTAAGTGCTGTACTAATTTGAGACATGTGTTACTTCTGTACTTCAGTAATGACAGCCATTCTAAGCCATGGTCTGGCCACATCATAACCAGGCCCACAAGAGGAAGCTCTGCCTTACCTTTTCTTCTAGGAATGGTGTGTTAACAGGGAAGCAGGACCAGAAGTGTCGTAGCAGTTCCCCTGCTGCCACGTACAAGTGTTTAAGTTCAGACTGAATGTCATTTGGCACCATCTCTGCAACAGGAAAAAGGGTTTTTTTCACACCACTTGAACTATTATATGAAAAATGAGAACCAAGGCTAAAGAAGGGGGTCAGCAACTTCCACTACAATGACAGAAAGGCTGGCTGGGAGGGAACACTGAGGTGCCTCACACCTCAGCAGCAATTACATCAAGACTACGAGCAGCTATTAGATCAGGTCAGTTGCTATTTATGGCTCTATACTTGGAAGCTTATGTATTATTTAGGGAGATCCATGCCAGGCAGAGGATGGACACCAAACCTAATCCAGGGTTAAAAGCAGTGTTAAATGTACTGTTCTAACAGAGAGGTGGTCCTGCTGCTGGCACCAGCACCGTGTTGTCCTCATAACATGGTGCTAAAAGTTCTGCATACTGCAGGTTTTCCCCTCTATCTTATGTTGGCCATGAAAATATGGTTACAGCATGAAAAAAGGTAAAGGAACTGCAAAAGGAAAAAAGAACTGCATCCCAGGTACTCTTAAAGAAGAAAGGGTGACAGGGTTCCAGAACAAGGAAAGAGCCATAACTGTAAAAAGCCAAATAGAGAGTGCAAGTAGCCACTGAGAATGAGTACAGTGAACATCAAATTTCAGGATGAGGCTGTTAAAAAAAAAAAGTGGTGGTCAGGCTCAAAGAAGTGAAGTGTAGCACCCAATATGCCAACCACGATGGGAGAGAAAGCCTCACCACTGCTTGCTGACTCCTTTCCTTTCAGTACCATAAGGAACTCTTAGTTGCTTTTTCAGCTGCCTGAATTAATTTCTGCTGCTTTTCAGACCAAGTAACACAAGATAAACTGGAAAACTGTTACAAATCCTGAGAACAGGGATTCATCTGCTGTGAGACTAAAGAGACAGGAACTCAAAGTGGCAGCAATGTGACAACAGGCTGGTTGAATGGAGGTGTGAGAAGGAGAGGCTGTCTGATCTGCCCTTGCAGTCTACAAGAAGTTTCTTTTTTTCACAGCAAGCTGTGGATCTTAAATGCAGGCTGCAAAAAACTTGGTTTCAGACAATTATCTAGGCCTTGCTTCCTTAGAGTTTTCACAGAGTATGTATTTTCTACAATCCAGAAAAAAAATCAGAAATGCTGAACAAGTAAAACCCAGTATCTGTAAGACAATTTAGTATCTATCAGGTGTTTCCTTCATTACTTGCTGTGTAAAATGTTCTCGCTCACTTGCCTCAGCACCGGTGTAGCCATTGTTGCTGTAACCCAGAACTACTCCAGCTACAAGTTTCCATAATTTCCTGTATCACTGTAACATATTCCAAGGGAGAGATGAAACAAGCCAGCTGGAGCTCTGCAATGCAACAGGACACGACTAAAGCATGAGACACCCCAAATGCTTACGGTTTATGGCTTGCTGTGTTCCACCCTGCATAAGTGCTCCTCCAGGTGACAGGACTGCAATAGTGCTGGCAGCATCACCACTTGAAAGAACCTGGAGAGAAAAGGAACAAATATTTCCCAATAAATTCTTTTTAAAATAAGATTAGCTGAACAGATACATGACAGTTCAGGTTTTGCTCTTCTCCAGAATTAATCAGAGTGCCTCTAAGTGCTACAGCTTGTTTGCAGTGGAAACTCTCCATTAATTATGGAAAATCAACCCTTTTCTTTACCTAGACCTCGAACTGGCTGTGCACTGACTCTGAAATAAGACAAAGCATTGCTATGCAGAAGTGTAGCAGAGTTGTGGCTGCTTTCACTTAGGGCCAAACTAGGTTTACAAAGAGAGAAGTTCAGATAGTGGTTGGGGCTCTGCTGCCCTCCAGGTGCCAGTACAGAGCTTCTGTGCAGCCCACAGCAGGCTGACAGTCCAAGTTAAAGTCAAGTCCAGCAGACAGACCAGTTCAGTTAAAAACCTGCTCACTGGAACCTCCTAAACTTCTGAGGCTGGAATCACTACACTGGCCTGTGCATGACTGTCCTGCTTTGCTACCTTATACCTTTACCATTTCCTCAAAAGAAAGCAGGAACAGAAAAATATAGCTGAGCATCGGCTCTGCTTTCTATCGTGTAGATTTTAAACATAACAGCTCAAAAGGTAGCACCTAAACCTGTAAAATAAATCAGTTAACAGAAACTGATGATAATTTACCATGAAAAATAGAAACTACAGTAGACATGAGACACAAAACTGTACAGAAAGCAAGATGCTAAGCTAAGATCAAGAGGGGCATTTTTAAAATATTCTTCCATACCTGAGTTAGTTTGGGTACATATGCTTCCATTTCTTGTCTAATACTATGAAATGAATTAATTATATCCTGACTGGTTGCATATTGCTGTGATTGAATTGGAGTTGGACCATGGTAATACCTGTGACGTGAGAAAAGGGAAAAGTGTTTTATTAATAAGAGTGTTGGTAAAGCAAGAGAGCAAACTCCTGGACAGTTCTTCAAATATTTCTGATTTTAGATGCTTTGCAACTGTTGACACTAATTTACTTATTGACAGAGTACAATACATTGCCACATGGGAAGAGGCTGGCTTAGGGATGGTATGGCAGCAAAATAAGAGCTTCTGTTGCTGAATCTGTGATCATTATTTTGCCAATGAAAAGCTACCCCAGCCACCAAATTCTGGAAATATCATTAAAATGGAGCAGTTCACATCACTTTCAACTGAAACTAAGCTAAATGAAGTTAGGTGCACATGTGGAACTGTTCTCTTTCTGGTAGTATCACTCCTTTTCTGAAGTTACAGCTATGGTTCTCAAACTCAGAAGTCAAGAAAACAAGAGGACTCCTACTAGAAAAAGCCTCAACCAGTGAGCAGTCCAAACTATCCCAATTGCTCTTTTTTGCCTGGGAGTGGATTTTTCTTGGAAATGTATATATTTTCATATAAAACACGTTTTTCCACTGAAAGCTGCAATGAAGTGCTGAACTGTGAACAGAGGTCTGTTAGGCTTTCACAGAAATTACATGTCAAGGTCAAGGCTTACAGAGACTCAACTCTCTGAAAACGCAGATGGAGTTTAACTGGGGTGTTGGACTAGATGATCTCCAGGTGTCCCTTCCTACCCCAACCATGCTGAGAAATAAAAACACAAATTTAAGAGGGAATCACTTGGAAATTGGTTTATATAAAAGCTCAAATTAGATTTTGAAACTTCGCTGTAACACACCAAAGTGTGGCACAGGAGGGACTAAATCAGCTGGTCCTGTGTGGGCTGTGATAAACCCCTGACAAACTAGCTCTGCTGAAAGAGCTGTGCATATTTTAACTTACCTATCAGACTTCTTTAAGTTTAGTGCAATAGTTTTAACGCTATTATTCTTTGATAAATCTTCGTATTCAATGGCCTCCTGCAGTTTGACCTAAAATAAGCCAAATGATGATACACATTACTAATGAAGGCACAATTCCATACATCCAATGCTTTCTTCTGGTTCACCAAGTCTAAGCTGAAAGGTTACTAAAACCTTAAAGAAACCCCAGGTATGGAATGACTCATGCCCACCCTCCACAGGGAGTGATGCCCAATGCTGTTCAGGAGGTGCCATTTGGAAGACTTGGCACCATCGCTTTTCCTCCAGATTCTGGCTAAAACTTGGCAGTCCCTGCCACTTCCAAAAAGTGTTCTCCTGTTTATAAATAATCATTTGTGCTCTGTATTTATGTCCCTCTAACTCCAGATAAGCAGAAATAGCAATGATTTAATGGTTGGTGTACAAAAGTCTTAAGACTAAAACCGAAGTAATTACCCCAAGGTACCTGGTGACAGCAGAGCTGTGGCGAAGCAGCAGTGAGAGATAACAGCACAGTGTTATCAGACTTTGTACAGTGACAAAACTATTCTTGAAGTCTCCTATTCTCCTGCTACTCTTTCCCTCCCCTTTTCATCATGTTCCTTTTAGTCTTGCTGTATCATTTTTTGCTCAGTAAAACTTGCATCTTTTGGGAAAAGTCAGACTACTCCAACATTTAACACATGTATTCACAATACAGCAAAGTTGAGAGTCCCTCTGACATTTTCTGTTTAGGCTGTCAACTCCAGGAAGAGTATTCAATTCAGTTTCATAACAATTACAGTACTCTCTTCCACTTAGTGAGCTGCTCTGGTTAGTCTAGACCAGGCTGTTGCCCTGTATTTCCCTGCACCAGGTATCACCAGACTTTCAGTTCAACCTCACTTCAGCTTCTGACTAAGATGAAGGCTGTCATGTGCCAGTTTCATCATCCCCTCTACAAACAACACACTTGACAGGTTAATATTGGTGCTTGAACACCAATATCCTTTTCTGATGGATGTTCTCTAGAAGTTTTCAGGCATTTGAAAGAAAAGCAAAAGGAAGGGGGCCAAAAAGAATGGCAGCAAATGGAAAAAAACAGATTTCTGGGTCCAATCTGAAGCATCTTGGAATTTTTTACTTTCATTGAGCACTACTGAAGAGGTAAAAAGCACAACACTTCAGTGTATAATCTATTTGTTTTTACTAACTATAAGGCTTCTCACAGACTGTCAGGTTGTTATTCCGTGTACTTCTAAACAAGGCTAAAAAACTTTCATTTCAGATGTGTAATAAAACAAGTAAGGAACTTTCAGCAATTTTTTGAGAGACAGAGCTTCCAGTTCCATTCAATTAGAATCACATCAGCTAACTTTATACCTTTTTCAGTGGTGGCTGAAAGAAATCTGAATCCCTGGAGTTTCCATCCGTACTGCTGGTCTCACTGTAATGGTCATTTTGTGCTTCTCTTAAAACAGAGAAACAGCATTAAGAATTCACCTCACAGGAAACTTAAGATACAAGCTAGAGACAAAGTAAATACAACTGTTTCAAAGACTTTATATGCAGATTCACATACTTTTTTCCCCTTATGTCTTAATTCCTAGCAGTTGATGCAGACAGAAGGAACCGACTGCTGACGTTAACCCCGTGTGCCACGGGGAAATTCAACAGCAGGGGAAGGTGCTTGTCCTTCTCTCCAGAAACAGCAGCATGCCAACAGTGCATGTGGGACACAGCAAAATCATGGCTAGATTAGAAACACTTTGTACACACAGTAATGCAACCAGGTATGAGCAGAGCTGTGGGAGCCCTGAAATACAATTGTTCCAGGAGAGCTATCCTGTTGTGCCTTTCTGAACTGAGAAACAGAAACACACACTGCCCACAAGAGATTGCTTAAGGTGCAGTGTTGAAGTCCAATGTGAGGGAGCCCAGCTAAAGGGCAGGAAGTATTAACTAAGATCTCTCCCAGTTAAGGTCTGTAGGGTTTGGGTGGAGCAGGAATCCTTGCTGGCTGACCATAAAGCAGTTGTAGAGCAGATGACCTGTGGATGTTTTTGGTCGGGGACACAGTACTGTGCCTGAGGAGTCTCATCTGATCCACCTAGGCACTCTGTAGTTGCCCCAGCCAGACCTGCTCCTGAAGGCAGGAAATAGCAATGCCCTGCACCAGACTTCACCTCCACACAGAACACTACTTCTGCAGCCTTCACCAGGGCTAGAGATCTAAGGCAGAAACATTCTTTCCTTTTTAATCTGCTTTATATGATAACTCAGCTGAAAATAAGTCATCATTTCAAACAGCTCTGAAAAACTTCTATAAAGTAAGATGAAACCTAAAGGTATTTTCATTTCTAGAGCAAACTAATTCATTCATAAAAAATTAAAAGAAAAGGTTAGATGAATAACTGAAAATCTGGTTTTGTTTTGGAAATTCCTTAAAATTCATTACAGAAAAGCTTTTACACAACACTGAAACTTACTGTTTCCTGAGGCCAGCTGCAAGGACCATGGCACTGTGATGATTAAAGCGTTTTATGATGGCAGCATTGCTGCTTTCTCTAGCAGATTTCGAGGCATTTGATGTAGAGGCCACAGAAGCAACGCCATAGCCCTACAAAGCAAACAACATGAATTCCCTCCTGCCCACAGAGCAGCAGAACAATTCTGTTTTCCTTTCAGTCAGGAAGCCACCTCCCTTGCATCATCATCCAGAGCATCATTTTCCTACCCTTGCCCCACCATCACCTTCTGTACTTTGAAAAAGCTCCAGTCACTATTTTATTCTGCTAACACTTGGCAATTTAAAGGTGTCAGAGAGAAGGTAGCAAGTCTTATACAGGTAATTTTTAAAGACCATGTTATAGGTAAAACCAGAATTAGCTTAAAAAAGCCCTAAGGACCACCTGTGCAAAACACAGGCATTGATGGCAAGGCAGAGATAGCAGCTGTTTTACTGACCTCTTTTTAAAATCCAGTGGGACACCAGCAGCCCACAGGCTAAATGACACCTGTCAGGAGGATGTGATACCACTAGAAAATTCAGAAAACCTCAAGCCTTAATGTTGGCAGAGTTCCCCACTCGACAGGTGGCTGAAGGCAACTCACACCATGGGTAGTTTCATGCTTGCTGTTAACTGGCCTCAAAAGCAAACCAGGGCAGTTTGCAGAGCTCTTCAAACACACCTATCCTAAATTCATGGTCCAGTTTCAGACTGCTAGCTTTGAACAACTCCCACAAAAAGAAAATTAAAAAAGAAACCCCAAAAAACCCGCACCAAAAAACTTAGAAATGCAGCTTCATTATTAATGACAATTAAACTGCAGTTTAGTTTCAGTTAAATCAACTGCAGAAAAACACATCTCTAAGTTACTTCACATTATGGTACACCACTGGGTCAATTGTTTTAACTTGTACTTGGAGGCAGGTAATAGTTCAGGTTAGTCCTAATTTTAGCAAAGAAAGGTATTTCAAGCTAAAAAAGGAAAACTGCATGAAGTGTCCTTCAGTTAGGCTGAATCGAGTAGCAATGTTCAAAGTAAGAACAAATCAAAGACTTTCTCCCGTTTTGTGCTACTCTTCTGTACATTGTCACAGAGTCTAAAACGTAGGAAAAAACCAGAGAGTTCACTTTAGACAAAGAAGCCAAATGAAAGAGTAATTCTTTAGAAAAGGCAAGTGCTGCATTTATACCCTGCACAGCAAGGTAGGTGTGAGGCACACAGGCCCATGGGCACAGGCTCCATTTCCCTACACACACAGCAGTAGCAATGTTGAATATCCAACCACTGCAACTGCCTAGTGAGGGTTTTGTTTAAGAATGAGCATTTGTAGTGATTTTAAAAGAAGGATCCACTTAATCCTTAAATGAAACTAAGGAAAGGGTATGGTTTTCTTTTGGATTTTTTGTTTGTTTTCTGTTTTTTTCCCCCAAGTACTTACTTCATCTAATGTTTTATCTTCCAAAGCTGTTAAATCTATCAGGGGGTTTTTCACTCCTTGAGACACCATTGCTTTTAACCCTGTGTGAAACAAAGAAAAAAGACCATGGAAAACTGTATCTAGACAAATAGAGTAATTGTGGGATCATTAGGTTATATTTAATCTTTTTAGAAGACAAAGGTTCTGCACAGGCCCAAATAACACTGGGACTAAAACTTTAAACCCTTTTTAAAGTTCCATTTTAAATAAGCCATAAACGTGGGAAGTGACTCTAAAATATCTTCCTACTAATTAACCCAGTTTTCACCAACTTCTACACATCATTGAACACTGATTTAAAAAAAAAAAATTGAGATGCACTTGTATTAGCGGGAGGTGAGAAGCCTCAATTGTGCTTCTTCTAATTTTGGTACTGTTTTGCTGCCCTGGCTGGGTAGTATGAGAGTTTATACCAGGTGATAGCTTTGATTTGTGAAGGTTTTGCATTCCTAATAGAATGCTTTCATTAGCCAGAATATGTATTATGGAATGGTGGTAAGTGATCCCAACTCCCCACATTTCTGTATCATCACAAACCTATCTCAAAACTTCATAAAAAAACTTAAGTCAGATAATACTTTAGAATTTCAGACTAAAAAGACTGACAGAGAACAGGGCTGGCAACTCCTTTGGACAATCTGGACCAATAGGGATCCCATTTACTAAAACCCCATCTATAACAAAAGCTGTACCTGTCGTAAATAGTGCACATATCACAAAACAAAGCCTATTATGTACACAAAATTATTCCATAGTAACTTATGGCATATTAGGGAATTTGCAGTACAAGATTATTTCTAGTGCTGCCACTTTCCAAAGGCTAGTTTGTTCCAAGGAATGTTCTCACTACAAAACATGCTCAGAATGGCAAAGCTGTAGCTAACTTTCCATGACCATCTGTAGCTTTCAGAAACAACAGCTTACCTTTCTCATCCAGTTTGGCACATTCTGCAAAGAGGTCTTTTGAGCCTGTATTGAGCCTGTCCCGATGAAAATAATGAGACTGAAAAAATCGTGTCCAGAATTCCCTCTCGGTCATGTTATGTGGAACATTCTCTGCATATTTCATTTTTACTGTGAATAAAACCCAGAACGATTACAAACTGTTCCACAAACCTCAGCATGGTATTTTATGTCAACATTTCCTTGCTGGCCTCCTTGCTTTCTGGCTGCCTCCATTCATGCCCGTTAAATGGAAGGACTGCAGCATTAAGCATGAGCAAACAGGTACTCATTTATGCCTGTAAAGCTCTGAAAAGGGCATTAACAGTGGCTTGGACACTCTGGAACTGCCCCCACACTAGGGGACAACATGAATCAGTGTCAGTGTTTATTAGAGTGCAGGGGAAAATGATGGAAATGATGGAGGTTCTCTTTCTCCCAAAGGTGATTTCATGAAAAATAACAATTAATTGGAACACTCAGTATGAGAGTATCATAGGAATCAAACATGTCAACACAAAGTCAACACAAGTTAAAATGTTTTAATTTAATGAAATCGAGTTTTCATTTCAAAAGCATGTTTTTATGCTTTAATAAAACATATGAATTTGCTTCTTTCCATGCCTCTAATGAGGCAGGGAAAACTACCCAGAAGACTGGAAGATATGATCCCTTATACTTCCAGGCTCAGAGTAACATTTTAGTCTTTGCACAGTAAGACAGTAAAAGACCAGTCTTAGCTGGATGTGTTTGATGTGTAAAGCACTGCTCTCACCTGCAGGGTATGTCCGAAATATGGACTCAATGATGTCTGAAGTCAGGTTGTACCTCAGCCCGTTGCAGCCATCAGTCTGAGGCCGAACATCAGCCTGGGGAAAAGCACACAGGAGAGAACAGTCATGGCTGCATGCCTTCTCTAACTGCACAAGAAAAGAACTGGCATCTTGCAAGCAAGGTCTGCTGCAGGGAAAATAATCTTCTTCCTCCAGTAATCCATGGCATATTCGATCATACATAGGTATTTTAGAATGAGAAATGAAAGAGCAAACGTGAATTACTTTATTATACTTGCCTGTTAAGGGACAATTCAACAAGCAGACTGCAGGCTTTAGAAAGCAAAAGGCACTCCATTGGTCAAAACAAGGTATGCTTAATTTACTTATGCTTAATTAATTTATGCTTATCCTTGTGTCAAAGTAAAAATAGGTAAGTGTACTGTATATGCATCATGTTTTATTGTTCACTCAACAATTCAGCTAGTGAAAAATCAGTGACTGTAATAAAGTGACAAAAAAGGATTTATGGCTCTTTAGACCTTATTCCCTTATACACTAAAAACATCTTAGTATGACTGATAAGTAACACTGAATTTAAAGCTTGAGTGTTAGCCTTAGAAGAACTTTGAACTTAAATCTCAGTGATCTCTTTAGGAAGCTCTGGAGGAGGCGAGTGCTCTGTCCAGCTCTCAGAAACAGGAAAAGTACATGATTGCACAGGCTGCTGCCTTTTCCTCCTTTTCCTGTGTACTTCAAGTCTAGCTTTTGTACCATCTTCTTCCTAGGGAAACACTCATTTTCAGCAGAGTCAGGTTTAACTTTAATTAGGACACACAAACATCTGAAGGTTTCTTCTTCACAAATGCAGGGGACACAAATCCTTATTTTAAGAACGCATAAGTTATTGAAGGTTTGGTGGGTTTACTCTTCATTGTGATTTCTTTTTTTAAAATTAAGGTGCAGGAATAATGGGAGACAGGAAATCAGCAATCAAATTTGTCTGGCAACTGATTCAGGTATTTCCAAGGGAGGGAAAAAAACAAGCAGTTTTACAGCAGCTAAATTAAAACAATTCCTACCTCCTCTTTCTCTCCCAAATCCACTGTGTGCACAGTCATTACAAAGGCAGAAGTGGGATTCCATCTAGAGTCCTATCTGGGAATTTTGTTGCAGAAGTAGAAACATGTTTCTGTGTGAGGAATCTGAAGTTGTTCCTAGGTAACTTTTAGACTGCACTGAAATTACTGAAGCATGGTTTCTACAAATGGGTAAAATAACTGAAAGTGAGAGAAAATGAGGTTTCAGATACAGAAGATGTTCTTCAAGTAGCTGAAAGCATGTATTGGTTTAAAAAATTGGGAAGGAAATAAATACCTTAGGTGGAAAGGTTCATTTATGCATGTCAATGGTGCCACGGATATGCTCTTTAATTTATTAAACTAATACAGTCTAATCTAGTCACCATATACTCACATCACTCCTGTTTCATGGGAGGCAGAGCAGCAGTACAAACATCATCTGCCTACCAGCAATCTGAAGTTCAAATTGGGCATCTTAAACTGACAAAACTTTGAGGTTGCAGATTAGCAGGACACTTTTTTCTTCTCCTTTACACTTGGAATAGTGGAGAGATGTTGAGGGACTGGGAAAGTACAACATTCATGTATGTAGGAATAAAGTGCATGAGCAGAACTCTCGCTTTCCCCAGTTTGTTTGCTCTAAAATCCTTTAAGTTAGAGGTTCAACGTACCAGGAATGCTGCAGAGATGCCCACATCCTGCTTACTAGGTACTGCAGAATTATCCCCTGCATTCAGGCTTAAACGGTTGGCCCAGAATTCTTCAGCACTGATTACTTGGCTCACAACAAGGTCTTTATAGAGCTGAAACAAAACAGGATCTTCTTGCAGCATTCTGGTAAAAGAATGTATTGAATAGAATTGAAACACTGCAGAATAAATCACTAGTATTTCTACAACTAACACGAGTTCACAAAAGGAACAGAAACCAACTTTTCTTTCAAAATGCTGTGCATTTCTTAACACGACTGTGTAAACAACCAATGTCAATAGCACTGTTTCTCTGAAGAGACTCAAGAAACAGATGTTAACACTGAATGTTAGAAAACAGCAATGTCTAAGAAAAAGTTAACGTGGGATTCGTGTCTTGTCCCAAAATGTTCTGTGGTGCTTTTGTGTCTTCCTACACCAGGACTGGAATCTCCTGAACTGTAAAAGTACAACGAATTTTCTTGCTGTTCTATAACAAAATATGATGGGGGCAGAAAAAAAGGAGATTTCAGCACTGTCCAATTCTTGGTTCAAGATCTTAAAATTCAGTAGCTACAGATTTCTATTCTAGTGCAAGAGTATAGATCACAAAATATCTATGGGATAAGATCCCTCAAAACACATTACCCTGAGATGGTTGTTCATTCATGTTTCTGTGGTGACAGTAGGATCTTCATCACTTAATCACAGCACAAGTGTGAGACACATTCCGTGTCACTACTTCCACCAGGGAGAAATGTTTACAGAAGTTATCACCCTTATTACCCAAAATGCAGAGACTACACACCTGAATCCTCACTCATGTTTAAGCAGCTGTTTTTACAGCTGTGTACCTTATTAGAAACCCCTGGGCTATTTGTGATCACAATCTGCCAATAAGCTCACCAATCTTTAGCATGTACGTCAGGGCTTTGATCAATTGCAAACAACAAAAAAAATCAGGAGTCTTATGGATACACAGGACATGATCTAGGGAAGAACATGGATGAACTGCAATCTGGACAAAATGAGAGTCTTTAGCTGCTCTAAGGATGAAGTAGGATGAGGTGGAAATGAAAGCTTTGTGGCAGGATATCCCTATTATGTTTGAACCACCGGAGTTCCTCCAGTTTTTCTTATTGTCACGACTATGGATTAGTGGCAATTCTTACAAATTAGTGCAGCAGAAAGCAGTCTGTTATTCTGATTATTTCATTAAAGCTTGGAATTTTGGTACGAACCCAACTCCCACATATCAACAAATGGAGGAAGTGCTGTAGGGACTCTGGATGTTGTAACCTTCCAGAACAGGCTGAATCTTTCTTGCCTTTTTAATCTGTTGCAATTAAGCCAATGAAGCCCCATTACTAGACTTGGACTTCTAATCAAAGGAACACACTATGGCTGAGTATGTGCAGAGATTCTGGCTTTTCAGTAACTAGAAAAGCTCATGATACTGCACAGTGTGATGCTGTAAAACTTCACTGAAGGAGGCAAAGGTTCAGAGCTAAGGCTTCCCATGTTCTCAGCATCAATACTGTCAGAAATAAAGCACATAGCATAAAGAAATGAGTATAGGAACAGTGCCAAGGCAGGCTGCACTGCTGCAGACCCTAGTGGTTGCTGCAGTACTGGAACCAGTTAATCCTCATTGTGTCACAAGGGCTCTTGCCCTTCTGCTGGGAAATCTCCTCGTTAAGATTCAGTCTGTCCCATGAGGCAATGCTTTCATGTTTTGAAAAATCTAGCTTTAATTTAGCTACGTTCAAAGCTAGAAGAGTCTTTGGGAATGGAAACCAGTAGACACAGGATTCACAGCAGACACTAGAATGAAGTGAAACTCACTGGGGGAGATGCAGAGAAGGGAGCTCTGTGGCCACAGGGAGTGGTTTAACACAAGCATTTTAAAGGAACGGAAATGTATCTCAAGAGCCTATTTGGGAAAAGGACTTAGGTCCTCAACATCTTCTCAAAACATTTCTTAGAGTAAACATCCTGTATGCCAAGTAACAAACTGCAGCATCTCAAGTGAGATGCATGAAAATACCTAACAATTTAGTAGTCTTGATTTGAGGGGGAAGGGGCTCTATGGAGAGGAAAAAAAATCACCAGGCTCCATAAAATTTCTGGAAAAGGAAAAAAAAAAAGCTTTTAAGCAGTTTTTCTAACTGATACATATATATTTAAGAAGACTAAGGAGACAGACTGCCAGTTGGGTGCTCTCTTCTCATAGTTATGGATAAGGAAGACTGAGTGGCAGCCAGACTGGCTGCCTTTACACCTCAAGAACGTGTCACTAAGCACACAAGTGTAGTCTCAACATGTGACAGTTATGCAAGTCTCAAGGAACTGTCTTGAAATTGAGAGCAGGGAGATTTTTACTGGGGAAACAAATGGTGTATCATTCATGAATCTGAAATAACAACTGTTAACAGAAATACACAACAGTTAGCAAAAAATTAGAAGAAAAAAAACCAACGAACTTTTAGGTTCCTTTCCCTTTACCTGTTCTTCTCCTCAAGTTCTTTATTAGCTTTCCTTTTGAACTTGGGCAACAGTTGTTGAAGAAGATCCTTGACTGCATCTCGCTCCTTCACTGCTGTACTTTCATTGGAGAAGTGGAAGTTGGTTGTGTCCCCTGCATGCAATACCAGCTGCAGCTGAATTTTAGCTTTACCTTCTGGACTGATTTTCTGGCCTAGATTGCAAAGAGACAGACAGTAAGCTTATACAAGAAACTGTCTTCCCTAGAGTATCTGCTTATAAGCAGTTATCCTCATCATCCAATTAAATACCATTATCCTGTGTGTGAATTGCAGCCATGAAAGTGGAACAGTCAATCCTCCTCCTGAATTAGTTTGAACCTGCACCTTATTCACTCTAAAATGTAAGACACAGACAGTAGCAGCCTGTTGCTCAATATCCTTCAGCTCCTGCTCAGAAGTCCTGATTCATCTTTGCATTCCCCACAGCATCCATTAGAAAACTGCTGCAAATGAGGTTGTCATCACCTGGACATTTTAACCTGGAACCAATCCAGGCTGCTGCTGAAAGGTGACCTCATTCCCCCTTTCCAATTCTTCCTGCTGCATTTCTTGTATGATTGCTAGTGTTTGTGCAGCAAGCTGAACCAAGGAGCTGATCCACTGCAAAGCACCCCCTTTTGTTTCTCCAGCTGGCCCAGCTCCCACGGAAGGACAGTGGTGGGAAAGCAGAGAAGGGTGGCTAACAGCACATCTGGATCCCAGTTTCCAGCAGTGAGCTAAGTGCAGTTAGCCACTACTGCTCCCCAAGTCAACCACCAGTGCCTCCAAGCTACTACTACACCCTCATGACTCATAAGAAAAACCTAATTCCTGCTTCCATCCTCATAACCAGAGGGAGCAGAGGCTGGGACAGCTACGCTTGTGCACTGCTGTGCTATACTGACTTTAGTGAAGCACTGCAAATGACATTAACCTAACTCTGAATATCAGCCCTTCCTCCAGTGAAAGTGGGAGATAGGAACCAGATGTCAACATTAAATCACCTTCTCTATTACAAATTTACAAATGTATCTCAGCCTTTTTTTATTGCAGATGACAAAAAGCACATTTTTCATCTAAGTTAAAAATACTTCAATGCCTATACATATTTAAAATACAAGCTGCTTAAATGTAAGTTAATAGCTTAATAAAACCTTCACAGAGTTGATTATTATAGGTGAACAGGGCTTTTAAACTTCTTATCACATATATATTTAAGAAAAGAGCATCTTAGTTCTGATTCATCATACACTTTTGATCATGCTGCAGTGCTTGTATGTGACTTTAAACAGCAATAATCACTAAACCATTACCAAGTGACGCACACAACTTACTTTTTATTCCTTCTTTGGCATTACAGCACATGAAATACAAGCACTAACTGCAGCCAGAAAGGCAGCATGCTATAGACATTTACTGTTTAGTTTTGACTTGCAAGTACTCTGCTGTTGCAACAGCAAATGCTTATTCGGAATGTTACCAGCTAGGCCAAACTACAGAAGCTGACACTTCTGAAGCTATGGTCTGTTGGATGAAAATAAAACAGAGTTCATTTTATACAAAAATCGAAACAGCTTTGGATACTGAGTTAAACAGATGACACGCCAGATAGTTTCTGCGTTAGACTGAAAATCCTATACGCTTCCTCGATCCTCCTCCCACCCTTCCCTCTACAAGCATATGGCATAGATTATTTTTCTGTTCAATTTATTGCAGAAGTTTACCAAAGTTAATAGTAAATGCAGTGCATGTTAAACATCTGAAGACTGCAGAAGTTCTGTGGTAGCACCCTTAAGCTGGTGATACTTCACCACCGTCCTGATCTCTGCTGCTACAGAGTAGCCTGGCGCAGAGCTCCACACCTTTGCAACCTTCCTCACTTGGCTATAGCCAGCATTGAGTGGCAGGTGAGCTCTGTGCTGTATTTACACACCCAGGGCAGTCCTGCTGACGGCAGCAGAGCAGTGTGCACTCACATTTGATGTCTGCATACATGTGGCTGACAGTGAAGCGGTCCTTGCCCTCGGGTGCCCACGCAATGCGCTCAGCCATCAGGTACAGAGCTCCATCCTGCTTCTTCTGACGCACCTTCTTCACTATCAGCAACACTTCTTCAGATGACGTTGCCATTGTGGCTACAATGAGCTATTAAAAACATACAGTTGAGCTGATTAGCTGTAGTTATTTTTGCTGTAACTCTTTCACTGCTCCTATCTATATTAAAGTATTACAGCCCCCTTTTACTTTTTCATGCCTATATGATTTTGGGAGTATTTCGGATAAACACACTCCCCTCTCTCTTTCAGTACAATCAGCAAATTTATTTAAACAAAATACTCCCAGTTACCTATATAATTCTGATTGCTGATACTGCTTTTGCTCCAGTAAAAGACCCACCAATCTTATATTTAAACTGATAACTGAATTTTCCTGTTTTACTCTTCCTTTACTGGTTTCTCAAGTTCAGAAGAATACTGAAGCTAAGAAATGACAAATTCCAGATCTCCTCTGGCATTGGCAGCAATTCCCTTCTTCAGTGGGAATGGCAGATGCTAAGTCGTTTCAGAAAAGCAAAGGCTAAAAGGTATGTGAAAAATTACAGATCTCAGTTTGCTGTGCTAAAGATAAGGTAGCCCAGCAAGACTGGGCTGCTCTTATTGTGGTGGGTTTAGCCCAAGGCTTGAACAATGTTTCGTACATTTCACTGCAGCTGGCCAGTCCCTCTCCTTTAAAGTCTGGGGAACTAATGTTACATGTACTACAGCACAATGACAATTCTGTCAACAGTCTCAAACCATCAAGGCTTTGGATACTTGCTGCATTTTTCTCCCCAGCAGTCACTATCACTGCTCTCCCCAGGTTCACCCTAGAGCCTTAAATTTTTCAAGAGATAAAGGATATGCGAAGTATTACTGCACTGTGTCAAACATACTGTTGTACACTTATTAAAAATGTACATATTTGGTAAGTTTGCTGAAAATGTTTAGTATGCCCAATTGCTGTATTTTGTGTATCATAAACTTCACTACTGATATGCAAAATAATATTTTTCAATACTGATATGGATGTTTCATGTGCTTTAGAATACCTGTAATATTTGCTGGGACCCATGCCAAACCTCAGACTGTAAGCTGCATCAGCTATCACACTACCAGTAGGTATCACAAAATGGTAGTTCTAAGCATTTAAATTCACCTACTTTTTTCTTTAAAAAACCCAAGAAACAACAAAACACCAACCAGCAGCACGATAGGATATTTTATTCTGACAATTTGGACAGTAGCATAGCATTCTCTTCAGCAGAAGTCTTACAAGCTCCTGTGCAAATAAGTAAAATACTAGATGGAAAGACTTAATGGCAAAAGGGCTCTGCACTTATGCTCCTTCACCATTCCAGCCATCCGAAGCTTTGCCAGAGAGTTCAGTCATGCTGAGCTGAATGTGGAGTTTCACATCAGCACCACTGCAGCAGTCACTGGAACACGCTGTGCCACATTCAGAGCATCCTCAGTAATACTTTTTTCTCAAAGAAAACTGCATGGCATGATTTCAGGACTGTTCCCTAGCACAATCCATTACAGTCTCTCAGCAGCATTATTCCCTTTCAGTGCTATTCGCACAACCATTTTATGTAGTTTCCTGTTGCAGGTCTGCAGTCTCATCAGCACCTTCTCCTTACTGGAAAAAGGCAGCTGGCCACAGACTCTCAGAGACTGGAATCCTCACCAAGTGCAAGACTAGGGATTTTGATGTTTTTCTCCCTTTGTTACTTTATAGTCCTTTAAGGTCATTATTAGCCAATGCAGTGGAGCCAAAGCCACAGATTGCAAAGGCATTAAACCTGTACAGAACAGCAAGAAAAAGGAAAGCATTTCCACAGTCAGGCTCATTCTGATGCCAGTTGCTCTGCTTTTCTACCAAGCCATTTCACCTACCTACACCCAGTCTTTCAACTACAGAAGCAAAGGATCAGCAGCTACCAACTTCTCCTTTAGAGCCGTTCTAGTACCCTGCAGTGTGCAATCTGTGAGAGCTCAATTATCCCACAAGTGGCTCATTCCACTTTCTGGGAGGGTGAGTACACTGGCTCATTCTGTTCTTCTTTCTGTCACTGCTGTGCTTCCTTTTTCCTGCGGTAATTTACGGTGGCAGTGGGATGATACAACTCACAGGCACAGTAAGCATTACCCAAAATGGAGAAAACCCTGAGCTCTATTTTGAACAGTACATCAGAAACAATAAAAAAACCTATTAATAATAGGGATTTAGGAAGGTTACCATCTGTCACTAATGGAAACAAAATGGCTACTTGTCACAATAAGTACGGGAAAAATTCTAAAATATGAATCTTGCTTGAGGATTCCCTTCCCTGCCTGTCTCCTACAGGGAAGGCTACATCCTTGCTAAGCAAAGCACACACAGTACACAGCTCAGTTTGGGTTTTTTTTGACATGTAAGACTTACTATGCAGCAGTATGAGAGCCATCAACGATCTACTTGTGCCTTCCCAAATCTCATAACCTCTACATTTAACAACTGAAGTTTCCAGGAATTAGTACTGTGGGTGATGACATTGCATCTCTGGGGGGCAAGAACTGCCACATGCTCGCAGAGTAATGCTGTTATTGTGCAGCTTTAAGTGATAATTTTAATCTGCTGCAGCATTAGAGTTCTTCAGCTGCTGTTTCAGGTATCTTCCAGAATAGGAAGGTCAGACAGTTTATTTTAAATTCCCCATCAGCAGAGCCTGGTCAAGAGTTCTAAAAGCACTTGCATCAAGCAGATGCCCTAACCATGAGGTACAACTTGTCATCAAGCCTGTCTTGGGGATGTTAATTTCAGCTGCAGTTTACAATGGGAAAGGTCCATCAGGAAGCTTCAGTGCTGGCATAGACCAAAAGAAATGTTCTGTGTGCTTATCCATTTATAAGCCCTCCCCTCCCAGCTCTGTGGGAGCAAACACAGCTTCTGGAAAGACCATCAAATTCCAACAGCTATCCTTCCTCCATTGCCGTGAATCTTCCTAACCACTTTTAGGACCAGGTACCTCTCTGTTCCTTACAATACCTGCTCTGAACACTCTCCATTACCACCATTTCACTCCTGTCTCTTCCCATACGGTTTTGTCGAGTTCTGAGCAGAAATAAAGGAAAAGTGTACACGTTTTAATAATCCTGACTTGGCCAGGCTGTGCACAGGCTGGCAGGCGAGCTGTGACAGATCAATGCAGGCCTCGCTGCTGCTAGGCTTCCGCTCCCCGCAGGCAAAGCACAATCACGGAATATCTGTGCCAATGGCCCAGCCTGACCCGCAGCGGCACAGGGAGGCTGCCAGGGCCGGGCAGAGCAGCATCCCGAGGGGTGGCAGGGGTCTGTCGGCGGCTCACAGCTCGGCTGGATGGACAGACGGCAGCGGTGCCGCTTGTCCCGGGCACGGCGGTGGCACCCCCGGTACTGAGGGGCCAGCCTGGCCTTGCCCCGGCGCGCATCACCCACGCTTCGGGAGGGATGTCAGCGTGAGGAGCGCCGGGCCCGAGGACACCCCCGGTGGGCTCTGCCGGCCCCCGGCAGCAGGCGGGGAAGGCGCTGCCAGGGCCCCTCTTTGTCTGCCGCCCGCTCCCGGGCCAAGCGCCGGGGCCAAGCCCGGTGCCCCCGGCCGGGCAGCGCTGTGCAAACCCCGCCACCCCCGCGGCCCCAGCGAGAGCACATCGGCGGTGCCGCCGCCCCTTTCGCCCCTTCCCTCGCCGCAGCTCCGGCCCGGCCACCGCCACACGGCCGCCGGGCAGGGAGGAAGTGCGGGAGGCCAAAGGCCGCCGCGGCACCAGCGCGACACGGTCCCGCCGCCCCCGGGGACGGATCGCC